>CM029358.1:35845639-35879929 GCA_017140985.1 Hormaphis cornu | reverse complement strand
TTCATTAACGCCATTTTTATTTCATATTTATTTATTTTAATGATCATAGATTTTTTTTTTATTTTATGATACTGAAGAACCAACGAAAGAGCAAGTAATCAAACATACAGTTTTAAATTACAAGTACCGTCTGCTCGGATGTTTTTCAGTACCAAAATTTTATTTTATTTTTAACTTTATAACGAGATATATTTACTATATTTTTAAGTTTTACTCGTGTTTTATATAAAGAGTACATTTTTTAACACGAAGAACGTAAACAACAGTTTATTCCAATTTTTTCTCAGATTTATGAATTTAACTTTTGACTTATTTCAACTTTGTAGCATTATAACACAATAATATTATTTATTTTTATAATTTTTTTATTGTACTGTAGCTATACAACTAACCGATTTCATCATAAATTAATTTTGTTGTTGAACTGTATTTTTTATAAATAATTTATGGATTAATGTATCAAATGATCGATTTTGTTTTAATTTGTACTAAAACGAAGTTACCTGTGTAATAAATTTAGTCAATATTTTAAATATTTTAAATTTGACTTTTGTATGAGCAATCGTACGAATTCAAAAATATGCTATATTGAATTTGAATGTCATATTCTATACATATTACATATTATACCCATAGTTAAAACCACGTGTATCGAATTTAATTACGTTCTTCATTGGTTTTCTAAAAAAAAAAAATATATATATATATATATAATCTAATAAAACTGAGAAAATAACATTTGTAATTTTCGGTTTGATTTGTCGAATTGTCAATATCTGCACAAAAAATGAATACAAAGATTAAAATGTGTTTTTAATAAATAATTGTCTTTTTTTGGTACTCTAAAATTATTTTACATAAATTAGAACAAAAGTAGATGTGAATTTTGTTTGTTTCATTATTTATGATCGTTATTTAAGTAACGCATTTCACAAGGTAGATAAATAAATAAATATATCGATTTAAAATGCATACAAAAAAAAAAAAAAAAATGTACAATTATAATAAACTTACTATAACGTTTAATTAAGTTTGTAATTATTGAAGATCGATGTCGGATTAACACGATTTATAGATATATTGGATATAACGGAACGATTTATTTTTATTTTTTTGTACAAAAGTAATTCTGTTGATTAACTGATAGGTATACTAGTACGTGAGTGTGGTCGTAAACGGGAAAAAATGCAATACCTAACCGATACGTGCAGTTATTTAACAAAAAAAAAAAAAAAAAATGAACTCTAATTAAGGTCGTTTCTGTGTTTACTCAAATGCTGTCAAACGTGTAATGAATTTCCCCAGAACCACTCTGATGAATTGATTAATTTTATGAAATTTGCATAGGCATCTACTGAAAACAATAAATACAACAACATTGGAACAAGGAAACTGCGTAGTGTTTGGTAATAATTTTTTCGCATTCATATACACATGGGATGATTATTAATGAAAAAATAAAAAACAATTATAATGATAATTGGCTTTTTTTTATTTTTCTCCTTCGTCTTCATCCCAAAATATTTGGGGTGTGCCGCCTTTGTCCTAGATCTCTCAATCACCCATACATACGCACACATCTTGTCATCCTCAATTCAACCATTTATTTTCTGGTCTTCTCTTCCTCTTTATATAATGGATATTAAAAATAATTATAATAATTGTAATTATAATATTTTACTAACAAAAATTTAAAAGAAAAAAGTCACGAATGAAAAAACAATAATTTTTATTGAGTTTGATTGTTTACTTTTTATCAGTAAATACGATTCAAAACTTTATAGATCACAATGGCATAAACAAAACAGGAGTATCAAATAATTTCCTTTATATATATAATGTAAATATAAAAATCGCCATAAATTATTAATGGTTTTACCCAAATTGTTTTTGAAATATTATGATTCAATTTAAGACTTCTATTTATTATAATTAACTATTATCAGGTATACACAAATAAAATTTGTTTAGTTGTTAAATTAGTTAAGACACATTTTTACCTATTTTTTTCGTTTTTCACATTCTCTGATGGTTACCAACATTATTCGTTTTAACTAAAACAAAATGTTACAATTATAACCGATAACTAATATACTCGTATCATGCTTTTATTACCATATTTTCAAAATAAAAGTATTTTTAGGAGATAAGACGACGTTTTTATGACATGGGGATTACACATTAAAATGTTTTCCATAACTTATTCTAAAACTGTTCCGGTTAGTTGAAATGTTTACACAATTTACTTACTGTCGTTATTCTAGGTAAATAGTCAATTTTAATGAAAATTAAACAAACATAACTCAAAATAATAGCTGCTTGTTCGCAGATATTGATAACAGTAACGCTCGAAACTCGAAGTTCATCACTTTTGTTTTCACGTATTGTTGTTAAAATAAAACGTGACCGTTGTTTTTGCATAAAACTTTAAATGTAATATGTTTTTTTTTCTTTTTTATGTGTGTAATAATCGAATTATATAGGTACCGTTATCCGTTTTCGGTCAGAATAGTTGGATGCTCAATTAAACCTATTCTAATATTCTAGCGTGTCCGTTCCATTAAAAAATAATACGATGATTATTAAATTTTTCTACACAGTAGATACTAATTGAGCCCACATTTTTATTCTTTTTGTCTTTATTTTTTGTGCCTTTTTTTTTCTTTTTTTTTCGTATGTAAATTCAACGCTTTCAATAAAACGACACTACCAAACTCGTCGCGTATAAATTATTAACAGTTTTTCAACCAGACAATAGTGTGTAAAAATATAATAATTCAATGCCATATAAAAGTATATTATGCATAAGATCATTATAACGGTCTTGATTTTAGAAAACTTTTGTTTGCTTGTACTTAAATTATAACGCAGAGATTTTATACGACGTTCTACCGCGTCACATAAAGTTTTACTGCTCACAGTGCCTATGCATCACAAGTTTTTATCATGTGAATTTCGTTCAAGAACAACCGTACTAAAGTTGTTTAAAAACTCGACTCAAATTAATATTGTATAGAAAAAAAAAAATGCACACGCTTTCATACGGCATAATAAAAAACGAGTAAATACGAAGCCGCATAAATGTTCAATACGAATTCGATCCATCGTTTTAAAAGTATAAACTAACCGTTTATTTAGTTTTAAATCTGTACGTTTAACGGTTGATATATTTTTGAACCTCGTGCACTTTTAGTCGTTTAGAATACACTAAACGATACGTACACAAATTAGAGCTGGGTCAGTAATGGTTTTTCTGTCGATGAATCGTATCGCAGGCACCATTTTACGGAGCAGGGGTGGACACGCAGGGTACTCTGTTTTTTTGGGACTTTCTGCACTTAGGTCCGAACACTAGGAATAAAAATTAAAAACTATTCGTGAATTCTAGTGCCGCAACTTGGGTTTAATAGGTTTGGGTTCAAAGTGAAAATACAACGGAAGAAAAAAAACGGTTTTTCTAAAAAAAACAAAATTGGAACGTTAGATATTTGAAGGAGTTGAAACTCCTCGACTGCACCGATTTCACGTTAATTTTGTTTTTTAACTGATCGGCCCGCGTGCCTGTTTAAAATTTTAAACGGCAACCCCGATTTCAAAATCCATTTGTTCGTGTCGAAAGTCAACCGTTTAGCGACGAAATATCCATGTACACGACGTTTCGCCGCCGTGGCAAACCAAGACGAAAATGCACGGGATTATAATCGATAACTATCGATAACACAATACAGTGTACATCGCTCCGATATTTAGTGCTCGGGGGAGGGTTCCGCGGGACGGCACTCCTCTGTTGTTTTTTTTTCAAAAATAATTATTAACCACCTATCGTGCGGTCCCGGACACGAGAAATAGGAACCGAGTTTCGCTTTGCATCGTTGTTTTTTCCGTTTTGAGCGTCGCCCGGGCGTGTTATTTGAAAAATTCAGACCGCCGTTACGCGTAGAGGCCGATAATAATTACCGCGATTCTTCTCCGACCCGTCCGCTAGTGTCCCGCAGCACGACGACACGGGCGTATTCGAAGTGACATGTCGCGCGTCACTTGCGGTGGTCGATATTCGGTTTGGCCGTTTTTCACGCGCGAGACCGGAAAACACACGTAAAAAGAAAAACGCGTAGGATTCACAACAACGAAAACGTTCAGCGTGTCGGAAAACATCGCGGCCGGTAATAATACATCGTCGTCGCGATCCCGGTGGCGTTTCGCGAGCGTTGCCCGTCACGCGGCGGCGACTTTTTATCGGCGACTGAAACCGCATCGTCGCGCTCGGTTCCGGGGGGCCCGACGCACCGTTCCGCGGGACGGCGCGCAACCGACGGCTCTCGCCCGGCCTCGTCGTCGTGCTCTCGGGACGGAGTTTTAATTTTTGAGTCGCTTTTAAAGCTTTCAGCAGTACAAGTCGCAACACGACTGGGCGACGACCGTTGTAGAGGTCGTCGAATCATTACGAATTGACACAAAATTATCGTTCGTCTCCGTCGAACGTGAGCGTAAGATATCAGTAACGTGTCGGAGGGTACACTTTTTGTTATGAGAAAACCATTTTACCCGTTCGACACTATCGCTCAAACGAAGAAACACGTTTTTTTGTTTTTTTTACACAATAATTTGCATTCTCGAACCTTTGGTTTTTCAAAAAATACCAGCGACTCTAGAATAACTAATAGCCGCGATGTCGAATCGATTTCGTTCGCGTTGGCCGTACTTTTACCGGTTTTTTCGAGTATGATTTTTTCGGAATTGAAAACGTCGCTCGCGGAGGATACGAGTTTCATAAAACGTTTCGACGGTTGACGTCGGAGCCTACGACCAATTGGTACAACGGGCACAAAAAATCAAAAACGTTTTGAATCACCGCGTAAACTCGAGGTTTTTGGATTGTGGTTGCATCGTGCTCTTTGTATACACGCAGACGTGTACTATTTCGAACCCGCTTGGAGAATACATAAAAGTCAGTCGTCGCGAGTCGTTTCTTGGTCAAAGTTTTCGGTTTGCGTGTTCGTATAGCCGAGTAAAATATCTCTATTGAACTTTATTGCGTAGTTTTTGTCTGGTTTTGTTCAGCTAGTTCCGATTCGTGTTGAAATGGATTTTCGAAATGTCATCGATTCAACTTTTGTGCGGTGGTGAAATCCCGTCACGGAAACTTTACAAAAACTAAACGGCAAAACTGTTCAACGCCAAAGTCGAAATTTTTCGTTTCACGCGATTATGTCGAACGACACACCGAAAAATTGTTCGTTAGAACTACGTTTGTTCTTATTTCGATATTGCCATACATAGTATAAGACGAAAACGAAAAACCGCAAACGACGGATCACGGTGGAGCGGTCCGGGAGAAATCAACGAGAGATCGTCGTCGATCACACTCGTCGGATGTGTGTGGGCGGTGTGTGTCAACAACGCGGCGGTTATGCAGACGGTGTGTTGAAAGCTTCTTGTTTAAAATATTTGATTTTGGTTTCTTTTTAGATTCCGAGAGTTAGCGAGAAATTTAATGTTTTTACAATGATGTTCTTTTTTTTTCAACAACTTTTCATACAGAAAGAACGCTCCGATTTGCAAAGCTAGCACTTGGTCGATGCTTTTTTTTTTTAATTTTGCCGACTTATCGAGTCAAACCCAAAAAAAAACAAAACTGTGAATTTTGGAGAAGTTTACGGCGAAAAGTTTGAAATTTTAAGAATTGCGGTGAAGTTTTTTTAGAGAAATAATACTCCGATTTCCAGAAAAAGTATTCTCATGAAAAATTTATGAACTCTGATGATGTTTTGAAAAGATTCGAATTTGTGAGTTCAAAATCGAAAAAGTAACAATCAAAAAACTTAGTGAAATTCAAGAAAAAACGTTGAAAATTACGGCTGCCGTGTTTTTATACATAATCGATTTAGTTTTTGGACATCCAAAAACTTTGATTGAAATAGCTGAAACTTGTACGCAATAATGAAATAGGTAAAATACTAATTTGATCCAAGTTTCAAGTAATTTAAAAAAATTTTGAGCTAAGTATAGAACTTAAATATTTTCGAAAATTTCCATTTTCTTTGTGGTTTTCATTCAATAAAAACGTAATTTTCCACAAAAAAACTTGAAACTTAAACACAAGGTTAACAAAATGTAAATACATATGCTGCTAAAAAATTTCGAAGATCCTATAACTTATTTTTGGAAAACAATTTGTAACTCACACAAATTTGTTATTTAAGATTCGAAATAAAAATTTGTTATGTGAACAAAATTTGCCAACTGATCAAAAAAATTTCAAAAAAATCCGTCCAATAGATGCTGAAACGTATAAAAAAAGTATTGAAAAATAGTGTAATTTGGTTTTAACAACAATGATGTTACGTACTATTGCGCATTTGATACTAAAACTGTGTTAACTCCTCAAATAATAGTCCGAATGGTTTGAAGTGTTCACACGTTATTTAAATTAACATTCTTCACAAGTGGTTACGAGTTTCGGAATTTTCGGACGAATTTTATTGTTAAATTCGGTTTTTACCAGTGCGATTTACCTGATAACTGGCTCGCTCAGAATCCATTTTTTTAAGGCAATGATTTATTATTGCTTTCAGATATTGAATAATACGTTTCATCCACAACAACTTCCAAACCAGTGACCCACCCAAAGCGTAGTCGCTGTTCCCTCAAACTACCCACGCGACCTAGAGCGATCTCGGCTTTTTTTATTTTGTTCCCACGGGGGTGCCGTCGGATCGTGGGCGATAATGACACGCGCTATCATCGCCAGCCAAACCGCGGGTAGGAACGGGATCCGGGCACAAAGACCGTGACCGGGAGGGACGGGGCGATTCGTAATTATTTTTACTTTTTCGGTCGAACTATCCCGAAATAATTATTATACTTTTAGCGTCAATATCGAACTCGGTTCAAGACGACCGCGATGAAAGGAAAACTCGACCAAGTATAATGATAGTTATACGTCAATTTATTATCGTCTTATAACTCTTTAATGATGAATATTACTTCTGAAAATAATTATTTTTACCCTTTGAAGTAACACGTTTTTCTGGAAACAAATTATAATTAATGCTTTGTACCAACATAAAAACGTTGGTCGTAATATTTCCCCGCGAATAAAAAATAAAAAAATGGAACATACCTGAATCGCACTTGGAATAACTCATTTTCCGAAATGCACATTACATTCTTAGTAAAATGTAAATGATACAATGGTCAAAATATTATTATTAAACTTTCGTTCGTATGGCGATGATATAACGAAACAAAATATGAAACATAAAATAGTAAAAAAAAAAAATCGATTAGTGTTTATAACCGAAACCGGTCGATTTCTGTTGACCGTTGTTCTCAACATACTTTGAGTTTTTTTTTTAACTGTAACAATTTACAATGTTTATGTTAATCTTACACTGCGTAAAGTTTTACAGACACTGCAACAACATACAAAACAAAATATTCGAAAAATTAGTTTTAATTTTACAAATTTAATAGATGCACACCGATATCTTTATTAAAATTAAAGTAAATAGGCAACTACCCAAAAAAAATATCGCATAAAAATAAAATGTATGTACTCACACTAAATAAAAGAAGAAAAAAATATTAAAAATAATTCATAATAAATCCAATTGGATACTAACAATTAAACGTTGTAATGTTTCACTATACATTATGAATGCGTCTATGCAGAATATCCAAATATCGAGTATATCATGCGTTGATGATGAGTGTATGAGTTAAAAAATTACATAAAATAGATTTTATCTAGTCAAATTTTTAAGAAAACTTTATAAATTATAATAAAAATAAAAACAAATTAATTTAAAATATTTCATCAATGTAAATACGACGTAACCGAATATTATTTGGACTTAAAATAATCGATATTTTATGTACAGTTGTAGAATATAGGGCCTCAAAGTAAATTTGTTAAGAAGTTTTTTATGTATAGTGAAAATGTTCAAGATTTAAATAATTAATTATCGAGATGCTCTAAATTAAGTTAATATTTGATGTTTTTGTTGATTTTTACTCTCAACTAAACTAAAACTTAAACAACGTAGTATATAGTGTTAATGTAATATACGTATTATATTAAAGTAAGGGCAGAATAATAACATTTGGTGGTTGAAGTAATATCGAAGATAGGATATTTGGATTTCGTAAGTTCAAGTGAAATCATAATTTATAAATTGTAATGCATTGAATATTATGGAATTGCAAATTGAAGGTTTTATTTCACCAAGTTTCCTGATATCATAACCGTCAGAGGTCAGGTTCACAATACATTGTATATTGTTACCTATGTGTTTCATAATTTGTGTTTATTCATAATTTATATGTAGGTATACAGCAGAATATTCACGTATAAATTAATCAAAATAAATGCGCCTATACTTAAGTATGAATAAATAATATTATTATATGTGTTTCGGACACCCATCGTACCTTAAGGAGAATATCCCATCATTTTCGGTTAAATGATTTGATTACGTTGTATCTATAGTCAACAGTAGTCTTACGATAAACCTAAACATATAGTTAATAAAGTTTAAATTTGCATTTTAAGTTCTTTCATGCTAGTTTAAATTTTGTGGTTAGAGGTCTGTAAGTTTAAATAAATAATATAAATATATTTCTTGATATACTGTCGTTGGGTAACTTTTCAAAATTAATTTTTTTTTTTTAATTATTAGGGTATAAAACTGAACTGTTGAAAATTGAACATCATGATTATTTTTTTTAACTATCAAAATTTCAACAAAAAAAAAACTCATAGACAATATTATACAGGTATTAATATTCGGAATCGTAATAATATTGTTCAAAACCAAAATTGGTTAATTTTTGTTTCATTTGTTAAGGTACTAAAATTTCCTACTGAAATAGCTTACTGTCATAGACATAAAGTGTGCTCTGGCGGAATTCAATAGTAAATTTATCGGATATTCCCACTTTACATTGTGCGTAAGACAAGTTCAAAACAAAACCAGATATTAGTATCGATTTATCAGAGAATTATGATGTCACAGCAATACTTTGCTTGATAATTAAAAATCATATGGAGAAATTCAAAATTTTATTAGCATTAAATTCCGACTTTCAATAGACGCACAGCAGTTTTCGTGTTTTATTTAATTTACCTAATGAACGACCTACATAATTGTGCGCATTTATCAGAAACTATTTGGTGTTCATTGTTGTATAAATTTCTTTCCCTTAACTTTATGTCATTTTAAAATTATGTAACAAGTAGTGTTTGTTTATAAAAAAAATTGTGACCTTTTGATTTTATGAGTGCTATTAATCTCTATCGTAAAAGTCCCAAATTCAATCATATTTGTATGTAAATATATCACTATTTGATAGAAGGCTGTTAATGGTATTCTTTAAATAATTTTTTATTGAATATTATTTCCCCAGAGTCGAAACGGAACGTCTTAAAAATTGCTTAAAATTAATAAAAAAAAAAAACGGTAAATTACAATGTACAGCAATGTTTTTATTTTTAGTTCATGGTCTATGATACTTTCATATTAAATTATGTTCAGTCATTAAATGAATACGATTCGAGGCAAAGTGGTGAAGAGAACGCTGTAAAATATTAACACATAAAGTAAAATATAATATTGTTTTTGTTCATACTATTATCGTCTTTTAATATAAACACTGTATTATACTCTTTTTATATGAATATATAATATACGATTTCATAAAACTTAACAGTTTAATATGGTAGTTAATTCTAAAAAACGTCAAAATTAAATTTCTTCAAAGGTGCAGGGACAAAGAATATATCATTTAGAACACTTACATAGTTTGAAAAAACAATGCTTAGACTTCAAACACAGTCAATACACATTCTATTTGTATTGTTATAGAAACAAATTTACGATATTCAGGTTTCACATAAATAGAATAAAAACTTCATCAGATAAATCGTAAGTTACTATAAATGCTTTTAATTCATTTGATGGATTTCCACTGATAGGGAAGAAACGAGAATACATATTGTTGTTCAAATACCCGTTAAGCTTACTTACTGCGACGAATTATAGCTCGTCATAATACTGTTCGTCGTTCAACAATAATAATAAATTAACGATTAAGCTAGGAATTTTCTAGACTCTGATTATTTCAGTAAATAAGCATAAAATTCATTAATTCGTTTGATACATAAATATGAATCGCGAAATAATTATCAGTTTGTCACGACGTTTGTTTCAAATCAAACCTTATTGAAAATTTAAATTAAAATAATAAAGACCAGCTAACGTTTTGGGTCTAGATTAAAAATCCCTAATGATGTGTTTCTGTCGATCACAAATGTTAAAAACATAATATACGTAAAAGTCACAAATATACGAACAATGCTTACGTCATGTCGACTACAATGAGAAACAATTGATTTTGAATAAGTTGTACATTATTATTATTATTACTGAAAAGCAACGAAACAACTGATAATATTTTACTTTCGTAAAAAATTTTTTACATTACAAAAAGTCGTTTATAAATTAAGTTTGAAAATCAAATGAGTAGTTATCAGGAATTGTGTAAAAATTATTTATAAAATATTCGAGAATTCTGAAAACTACTGCGTGCTTTCACACACAATTGTAAAATCAAAGTTAAAATAAGATTTGAGTCTTTCAAATCATCGATTCTTATGCTTCGAAAACTCCAATAACTTTATAATATTGACGCACAAATTTATTCAAAATAAGATTATAAGTTATAAGTTCTCGAGACCATGTATTTATGGACTAAAAACTTTTCAAAGATTATTCGCATTGTACTATATTAAGTCCGTGTCAATAGCTTTAATGATTCTACGTAAACAATTAATGGGCTAGGAACAAAAGAAACGTTTTTTTTTTTTTGTAAAATAAATCATCCATAGGATTTTCATTCTATTAGTTTTACAAAACACATTCGTGTACGAGAAACACGATATAACTCTGTGATTATAATATATTGTATAGCTTATATATTTATACGTCTACTTTTTCAAATTTTCAAATTTCAATTCCAAAAACATAATAAATTATATTTTTTTTTTTTTTTATGCTATCTCAGACTACGTTAATCGGAAAAATTTTAACGGATATTTAAATCATATTATTTATTATAATTATCAATTAAATATTCGCAATTATACTTAATAACGATTGGCAATTAGCGCAACACTTGTTTTAAAAATTAATAAAAGGTAATAATCATTACGAGTGAGCGAACAACTTTTCAGTACCAATTATAAATTCGAACACAAACAACTGCATGTATATTCGTGCGTAAAACGTGTAAACTGCATACTCGTACTAAAACTCGCGAGTTTCAAATATTTTAAATGTTTTCAATCCGTTGCATTTGCAGGACTACAAATTCTGCATATTTTTTATGTTCAATATAATAATAAAATACGATCATCAATTCCATTATCCGGAAAGTTATACGCTAAAATACATATTTTATAACCGTGGTAACAAATTTGGAAAAAAAAAAGCGACAGGACTCGAGTTGGTAAAAAATTAAAAAAAAAAAAATTGGGATTTTCGGAGAATTTTACGGCGAAAAGTTTGAAATTTTTACGTTTGTAATGACGTTCGCGGATAGAAACAGTGCATAGAGATTTTGGATTTCGGCTTCGAATTGTATTTCGTTCGAAGCATTTTTCGGTGATTCGATTGTTTTCTGAGTTATGGTGCCGACGATAACGGCGAGATCGCCGAATCCGGATCGGCTGCTGTTCAACTATCGTTGTAAAAAATTGTTCCGTGTCGTTTTCGAACTTTTGTTAAACTAATGTGATGCGTTACGAAATATTGAAAAACTATTTTGCCGGCTATCGTTTTTATGTCACGCGCGCCGTAGACAGCCGTGCTCGCTCGGAACCGTTTTTTCAAAGGCAACGCGATTCACCGTTGCTTTCGGTTATCAAATAATGCGTCTGGACGTCAGTGACCCGCCCAGAACTCCGTCGAACTACTCACGCGACGTACGATGGATTCCGGCTTTCTTTTTTATGTTTTTTTGTTTCATCCGTTTGTAATTCAGCAGGGTCTCTCCGAATCGGTGATCGCAGCAGGACATCGGTTTAGGGCAACGAGGCGCAAAAAGCAAGCGACACACACACAACTCGGCGAGATCTCGTCGACGCTTCTTCCCGTCGTCAATCGCTTCGGCCGGGCCAGACGCACGTGCGCCACGTTACCGCCGCCGCGTTATCGCCCGCGACCGAGACCCTCGACATTCCGAACTTTTACAAACACAGGCGTGTTAGGTTTTTTTTGAGGTGTGATCAAAAAAATACCAACGTTTGTGCGTGAAATTTTTTGTTTTAAATTAAGGAAAAGTGCTGGTGAAACTTTCGAACTTTTGCAGCAAGCTTTCGGAGATGATGTCCTGTCTCGAACAACGTGTTTCGAGTGGTTTAAACGGCTTAAGGAAGATAAAACATCTGTTAAGGATAACGAACGACCTTCGACCAGTAAAACAAATGAAACCGTTGCTCGAATTCGTGAAATTATTCGAAATAATCGTCGATTAGAGAAGATGCAGAAGACGTTGGAATACCGTATGGTTCGTGCCAAGAAATGTTAACCAAAAAAGAATTGGGCGTGAGCCGAACAACAGCCAAATTTGTTCCTCGCCCCTTAACCGATGAACAAAAAACAAAACCGAAAGACCATCGCTCAAGAACTTTTTGAAAGAGCAGAAAGTGACCTAAATTTTTTGAAAAATATTATAACAGGTGATGAAACTCGGATTTACGGGTATGGTGTTGAAACCAAGCGTCAATCGTCACAGTGGAAGTCAGCAAATTCTCCTAGACCAAAAAAAGCAAGGCGGGTGAAATCAAATGTCACATTTCAAAAAATTGAAAAGTTACGATAAAAAAATCACGCAAAAATTAAGGGAAAAACGTTAAAAACTACAGCGAACGTAGTTTTGACTTGACTGATTTGGATTTTCGGCCGTTACTTCCGCGACAGTGATCGTAATAAAATTCACATAGTATTGAAATTGATAAGAAACAGGTTTAACACAAATTTTAAGAAACTTTGAAAATTTTTGAACTGAGTGTAGAACTTTGAAATTTCGCAATTTATACTAATCCGCCATCGACATTCCTCGAAGTGCTTAAGGACATTGTCATTCTCAATAAACAAAGTTAGAACATCCTTTTGCTCGTTGGTTTTTTATAATTAGTTTTGATAAGCTATTGTTTACCAGGAAAAGTTTTGAAAATGTCTTACAAGATTTAAAACATAATTTTGTTTGTGACTGTTTGTTCTTTATTTCTCCGTTCTCTCTATTTTTCTATTCGAGACACTTGACCAACTCAGAAGTGTTATTTTCGTAATCGATTTTCGTAAAAAATGTTTATTCTGTTTCAACTGTTTAAAAATTTAATTTTTTTTTTTTTTTTGAAATGGATTAGTATCATAAAATTATTACGTGTAAAATTGGTTGTACTAAATATGTTTCTTTATTCAGTCTCACACACAAATCACAATCACGACGGTAAGTGAAAGTTATAAAACAAAACAAAGCTTTAAACTAGTTTGTTGCCAATTATAAAACACTTTTTTGCACCTATATTTTGTTTTTAATGTTATCATGTAGGAATATTTTATTTTCGTAGTACTTTTAGCTCATATAATAGTTGAACATGGTGATTACCAATAAACCAGAAAATCGTTCGGTAAATGCATAAAGAAAAACGTGAATTTTTCCGCAGGTAAATACATTATATTTGTCTTCAAATTATCAAACTCAAAACGTATTAAATTCAAGAGCAATTTCAAACATAAACATTTACATAACGCACGCTTGTTTGACGTATTTTCCGTTTTTTACTATGTGAATGAAAAAACGCCGTGTACAGCAAATAACAATGTATTGTTGACTGTTGTGTAACCAAATGAGAGACGCTTTGTCCGAAACGTATAACACACTCACACACACACTGCACATTCTCATTTTTATTTAGTACCCTAGTGCCTTTGTAAATTGCTATGGGAAAAGAAATAAAATGTACTAAATACAGACACATACAATAATAGTTTAACTTTCAATTGGTTTAGCTAAGCAATAATTTTTTAGTGTCGATTTAAATTTATGAGTTCGTTACATTTTTCGTATACATGTAAGGATTTATCGAGGAAAATCTTCATAGTATTTTAAATTTTCTTTTTAAAAAGCATAAAAAAAAATGCATAAAATAAAAAAGCTCAAGCACGACTTATTTTCTTTGGACAAAAAGAACCTAGTATATTAAATTGTTTACATAATCATAGGGTATAAACAAACATTTAGGTAATCCAAGTTCAACACAAAACTTTAAAAAACTGTATGGAAATAGGTAAATATTATACATATTTCACTAAATATTGATCGTCGTCGAACATGGACGTGCACGCAGATTTTTGTCACAGGGTGTGCCGCGATACAATTAGTCCCCTAAAAGTAACCATTTCATAAGTGTGGGGAAATTTTAAAAAATAAGAAAGTTGAGATCCCCTTAAAAAAAAAAAAGTAAAGCGATCTCGCTTTACTGGTGTAGGTCACTGTTTTGGGTGATTCACTGATTTGAAAGAGGTCCTTACGCACTACTATTTTGTTGTAACTGACACTTATGAAACATGATGAACTCAAATGAGTAATGCCCGGGAATTTAATGCACCGAGTATTAACAAAACACGCACTTGAAAATGTTTAATTATTCTCCATAAGTCTAATGTAACAAAAAAAAAAAAAACAAAAAAATGTAAATGAATGATATTGTCTTATATGGTCAACTTTGAGTGTTATAATTTTTCTTCAAATCGCTTCATTTTTGTTTGCCTGCCATGCATTTTGATATAAATAAGTTCATTATAAGTTTTGTGTTTTTTAAAAACAACACTAACCTTAAGACCGACGTCCTAAGTATAGTTTTTGAGCACAAACATTTTGGTGTCAAGATAAGACGTAAGACATTATATTTATTACGAAGAGTAGATATAGCTAGTGAATGTTTTTCTTTCTTTCATTTTTTATCATATTGTATAGTTACGACGTCATAAAAAATATATTGTTCTTCCATCAAGATTAATTATATTTTTTTTAATTAAAAACATAATTTTTTTAGAAAACTATTCAACAACAATAATACACGAGTTTCAATAAAACATCAAAAAAACGATAACTTTTTTGCATAGCTTTTGTTACATATAAATTACGAATTTTATGATCTATCTTGATTATAGGAAATAAACTTAAACAAAATTTTAAGATTTTATACAATAACGGCACCTTACTAACACGGTTTCATAACGTGGACAAATTTTATTGTTCTCAGAGTATGAAAAATGGTGTATTATATTATACCACGGTATGCAACTTTATTAAAACTAAAACTAATTTTCTGTATTTTTCACATTCATACTTGAAGTTTATACTGGTAATTTATTACACAATTTGTAAACTACTCTGGTTGAACAACTATTTTTAGTATTATGTACAAACATGTAATATATTTGGACCGGAATGATTGTTAAAAGCTGGATAGTTGAAATACGTAGAATACTGTAAATTTAATCTATATATCATAATTTTCATCAATTTGTATTCGTGATTGTTTTAGTTTCAATGTACTTCAGAATTCGAAAAAGCTAGGACTATTTTTCAGTTTACCATGAACTTTGAGACTATTTCATTTTGCATATCGTTAAAAGAAAAAAAAAATCAATATTTTGACGAATTTTGCAAATTTTTGTCAATGTATAATCAATATAATTATATATTGTATAAATAGTTTATATGTTATAAATTGTTTTATAAATATTAATTGGAAATATTATCAAAATTTACTAATTTTTACTAAATTAAAATTATTGTAAAAAAATTTGTGAAAGTGATTTTTAATATTAATTATTTTCTTCGAGTTACCAATGTTGTTAGGTTTTAATTGAAATTTTCCCACTAATGAGCTGGTATTTCATATTTTTAAACGTTATATTATTCGCTTAAGCTTTTACAAAAAAAAAAAACTTTGGAAGATGCATTGTACTTTAAAGAAACTTATTCTCATAAAGTATGACAAATTTTTTGGTTTTGTTATTTTATACTTTGAAAATAGCCACGTGAATTTGGTTAAGGTATGCCATATAGTTAACAGTCATTAACCATTTCGCATGTAATATTTCGATGACTATTTTAAAAACATTGAACATATAAAAAAAATTATTTGTAAAGTACCATACAAACAACTTTCTTTATGAAATTTTCACAAATTTTAAAATATTAGATCTTTGGTAGAAGTTATCTTGGTTTCTACAGGATAGAAAAAAACATACATTTGTAAAAGCCAGTAAAATCAGGATCTAAATAAAAAAAAAGAACACACCCATAAGTATCCTGAAAACGAATTTATATTATGTATTACTGTATATTATATAATATGTATAGGTAATAAGTTTTTGCACAACAACAATAATTGTGTTTCTTATATTGTATATACAATGACGTTAATAAACAATGTACAACATTACCTACTATGAGGCTTTGACAAATTATTTGTTTCAGTCAGTAACCTAATAATGCTAATCAATAACAAATATAATGTTTGAAAAAAATTTTCAACATCACTCTGTCTATGATTTATGTGTACTTCAACATCCATGAAACCATCTTGGCGCATATTTTTGCCAGTTATTTTTGACAACAGTCCAAATTGTGTTTGCGTTGATACCGAACTCTGATGTAGAAGATTGTACAGCGATATCATAACGTGATGCAAATCTAGAAAAGATAGTACCTAGTGGATTTTTCTTTTTATACAATTTCGTAAAATTATAATTACCCTCAGTTATGTAAAACAATTATTTACGCCAATATTCTCAAGGTTTAATTTAAATTTTTCATTTTTACTAATTTCTCAGTTGCGTGTCTCAATTAAAAATGTCTAATATAAATACTTATTTGAGTAGGAGATAAATAATCCATACTGAAATTCGAAGTTGAATAACAAAATGAGAGTAACAAATAATTTCTATGACTTTGGAATAGATCACAGCCGTTTTGAGTGAGTAAACAATTTTTAAAGTGTGGCGTGACGTTTCATATAAAACTTTTAAGATACCGTAGTAATCATTTCTAACAAAAATAACGATTCTGAGAAAATTATTCAGGTTTACATATCAATACTTTGGTACTCAACATACGTTATTAATTCAGCCAATTGTTCGGCTATATTTTTAAACATGATTTAAGTGTTGAGATTTACAAACTGCTTCTCGTAAAAATAATGTTAAAAAGTGTTGAAATATAATAATTACTGTATAATCAAACGAGATTTGTATTGCTTCAACTTCGAACTGCATTAACGGTTTCATAAAACACAATTGTTTACAGAATAATCTGCTTAGTTTGTTTTGTGTTGAATGTACGGATATTCGTTTTTTTTTTTTTTTCTATTCTTTTTATGAAAATAAATTCTACTGAATTTTTAATACTTTGGTGTTTATTCCCCTCGACATTTTTTACACGGATACTTTTAAGGCTATTTCCGCTAGGGAAATGTTTTCACATCGAGTGATTTTGCACATAATTACATTATTGATCATTACCTATCTGTGTTATATTTTATCTTGTTTTTTAAACATTCAGACTAAAAATAAACATATACGCAAATAACGGTCATGACCTTAAACATACAAAATGACGTCAAATTCACTTTTTGTTCTTTCTCGTTATTTCAATGACCGTCAAATGACGTTTATCCCGTAGCTTCTTTGTTTTGCCGTAGCTGGTTAGTGTTGTTTAAAACAAATTGGTTCGGGGCGTTACATTCGCTGCGGGTTTGAACATTTTTCGCGCGGATTACTCCGGGGGCGGACCGAGATGTAAAGGCATGGGAAGGCTCGCAAAGAAGGCATGTAAATGTATTAAGCTGCTTTTTTTTGTTTTTCTTTACATTTAGGACAGTTTCGGACTAATATTCGGAAGTTATGACGGAATGTAACGAGGGAATTAGCGCGCAAATTCGAATGAAGTAAAAATGAATCATTTAATTTTACGAATGACCGCTGAAAACGCAAAAAACTATTGAATCAATTTTACCACGCGATCGCACGCCGAAATCAATAATGAATTATTTTTGCGACCGATTATTGGACACGAAGATAATACCGACCGGATTTCCGCCATCTTCACTGCCTCGTCCTGAACGCACGACCGCCGGTCCGCCGACCGCGTGTAGCCCCACCGACAAACGCACTTGTGGCGTCCTGGTAAATTAACGCACGTTTCCGTTCTGACGTCGCAAATCTCCGAATCGGCCGCGCACTCGTTGACGTCGATGCACATACCGTACCTTACGTTTAAAAAAATTTTAAATCATACGAGCTACGAATAGTTTTTACGAACATAACTGCACGGAACTGAACACGAGAGTAATATTTTTTCAGGGCCGTATTTAGAATGGCCGCGGCGGATGAATGCCCGCTTAGGAAATGCGTTCCTTCGACTGGTTCTATAAATTATCATAATCGTGGAATCATCTTGAGCAACCTGCGTCGTTTCCGCAAAACCGTTATGCTTTACCTATCTAAAGAAGCGGGTAGGCGTATTAACCTCCGTTGAGAACCGTACGAGTTTTGAGAAAACCAAAGTAAAACAGTGCTCGTGTTTCGTGATTAAAATTTCAAAAAATGCACACCATTTACGAGGATCGTGCCACATACGCGTAGCATTACGTTCCGTTCGTTTACACGCGGGCTAATAGCGGCGGATCGTAACGGTCGTCGAGTTGGTAAAAAAAATTAACGTCGAGTTGATTCAATCGAATTGCCTGCTGTTAAAAGTTAAAATACGAGAAAATTCGTAGAAAATTTTAAGTCGTAAGACGCCCAATTCACCATAGTACCTATTTTCAAATTATGTAGTTTGGAAAATATATTATAATATGATCAAAATTAAAAAATAATCATCGAATCCGTTCTAGTTGTTGGTTCCACTCGATAACGAAAAAAAAAAAATAAATAACTTAACTTTGCACCGATACTAAAATAACTATGAATAGTTGAACAAATGCAATACGATTGTTTTAAACGAAGAAGTTAAATCGAATAAAATGATCGATTCGTCTGATAACGACTTCCATAATCTGGAGTGGCAAAATAACAGTGAAGAAGTTTACGCTGATTCGAATTTAAGATATTAAAATTAAAACCAACTTGTATAAGCAAATAAAATTGTAAATCAAAGAGGACTAGTTGCACTAGTTTGTCGTTAACCGATAAGTTGTTTACAACAAAGTTCTACGTCGTAACAAATATATTTCCATAGATACGACGGACAGTTACATTTATTGACGAATCGTTTTTTATACGTCTGGTTGTATCCGAGGAGTAGGTTTTTTTCGGTGTTTAACTCTTTTTTTTTCTCGAGTTATAGCGCGGTACGATAGTCAAAATGGAATCAATAACGATTTTCGTCTTGACATCGTTGTTTTGTTCACTGCAAACTACGGAATGCCGAACGCTGTGTAAGTTTCTGATCAAACTCACGATAATATATTATTTTGGTTTATCGCCTAAAAACGGTCATTGTACTACAGAAAGTATGAGAGTCCCGTAAAGATTCATAGTTTAAAAAAGCCGGGATCGCTCTAGGTCGCTTGGGTAGTTTGACGGAGTGGCGACTACGCTTTGGGTGGTCCGGAAGTAGTGGTTATTGTTTAATATCCGGATGATAAAAACGATTCTGAGCGATCTCAGTCGTCTAGTCCTGGTTAGCTATTTTACTATGTTTATAACATTACGTTTGTAGTTAGTGTTTAACATAATTTTATTTCAATACGTGCACACTGATCCGTTGTAATTTAATTGAAACGTTCTGCCTTTTTTAGCGTATTCCGAGCTGAAAGCCATTTTGTCCGTTCGGCCGACGGTTTTCGACGACGAAGTCGACGGCGTTCTCGACAGCCGTCGTCGGTTCGCCGTCGAGGACGGTTCGGGAGAGTGTCCGTCGGCGGCCGAGCGAAACAGACTGCGGGGCCGTACCGGTCAAGGGCCGCCGCGTCGTCTGCTGCTCGATTTGGAGGCGGCGGTGGTTCCCTCCGGGATGCTGCACGTCGCCGCGCGGCGTCCGGTTTACAAGAGACCGATCGAAGAATGGCCGGTCGACTTCCGATACGTCATTTAATAAAATACACATTTCCATACGCGTTTATTTAATTGTACATTTTTCCAAAAGTGTCAAAACGTAATGTCCTACGAATAAAAAAAAAAAAAATTATGATTGACAAAATCAACGTGTAGTTTTTGAAAATACAATTCGCTTATATACGCAATATACGCAGTGCGTTTTTATACTGGAACGACGAATAATAGCTCAATTATCAGCGTTCATAATTATCAAGGTTACTAACACGAATCGAAAAAACCGTATTTTACGTGTGGTAAATTTATTTTTTTTTCCTCTCCAAAACGTATAATTAGCCGCCTGGGTCGCTCAGAATCGTTTTTTTTTTGTTTTTTGATGAAACATTACTTTCAGAAATTAAATAACACGCGTTTAATCCATCACTTTCGAACCCGTCTCTAATCAAACCGACTTCTCGCCCGACCGAGAAATCTCCGGTTTTCTAAAAAATTTGCTTTCTTTCGTTTTTCGTATTAGCCTTACATTAGGTTACTCATTTTTTCTTACACCATAACGAAAAAGTGATTTCCTCTACTTTTCATAGAAGCACAACACTCATTGTGTCGGACATACTTTGTAGTGTTGTCCTAGAGGCCCCCGACCATATTTTCAAGTTAAAATATTAATTTTTTTATAATATAAGTTTTTTTTAGACATATTTCTCAATTGTAAAGATTATCTAGGAGTGTTGACCTACGATGTGATTGCTATTATTTTAATTTTTAAAGCAAACAATATACTATACACGACGTCAATGTTCCAGACACTATCAACCCGGAAACTCTCATCGTCAGGCGTAAAATTAACTTATTCACATCATACATAAATGATTCACAGAATACGTCTGTCTTTGACGTAAAAGGAACAGACAATACATAAACAAATGTTAATTAATTTAAACATATTATACATTACATTATCTTACCTCGAATCCCATTCATATCCTTTGTCGCAAAGGCACGATACATTCCATTCGTTATAAATGATTGACGGTAACCACGTATTTTTATCTCGCGGAAACTTGCACTATATAATAAACAAAAAAGTGTGATATCAAACTACAGTTATTTTTGATTTTAGTAATTTTAATCACATAGTAATTTTTTGCTACAGCTACATTGTAACACAATATAGCTACACTATAACACAATGTAGGTAGACACCTAATGTAATATTATGAAAACTCGTTAAATTCTTACGTGTACCTCTATACAGGTCAGATATTAAAATTTCTGAACATAGATTTTGTGATAAAAACAATTTAACGAAATTCTACTTTAAATTTATATTTTTCAAAGTGCAACGATCAAAATTTAAATATTAAAGGGCAAGCTTAAATGTAACTCGTAAGTTGTTGTCATCTTTCAAATTAAAAAACAAAAAATGTGTTCAATTAATTTAATCTTACGAGATATTAATACTTTTCCCACCCAATAGACACAAAGTTTTCGTGTTATAAATATAATCGGTCTTGGACCTCGTGTGCCGTTCCATACGTAAATCATATTCTAAAACTAATTTCTAACAGAAAGATATAAATACAATTGCCGTTATTTGGGCTAATGAAATGATTTGTTTTTTTAGAAAAAAAAAAAAACATTAACCGTTTTACTATGCTTGTAGGGTTGTTGAAATCAAATTCGCTTTTCCTACGATTTATCTTTAAACGTGTTCAAGATTCCTCTATTTTTCCAACACCGAAGATAACGATATCGACTAACTCTATTTGCTGTCAATCTGGTATGGCGACATGGATCCACGTCTTGACACTCCTCCAGACGTGTGATACGTCGCAGAGGACAGCAAGGATCTGGACAAAAACTGTACATGGCGCATTGGTAAGGAGTGTTATTATCAGCTCGTAGGTCACGTACTCGGTCAGCCTCGTAGCATTGTCCGAGATCATCACACGGTTCGCGAAAACTTGATAATAACGTGATGTTCTAGAAAAGAAAAGAAATATCATGCAAAGTACCAGAGTTGTGTGAACTATAATTGATAGTGTTACGAACTAAATTTCAGCTAAGTAGGTACTGCCATTTTGATAAAAGACATATTTTTTTGTAATTTCGCAATGTTTAATGACAGTCCGCAGAATGCGAAGTTTCACAAAAATAACGATTGCCATCACAAAACCCGTCCAAAAAAATGCGATTAGTGCGATGCAATTATTATTTCTCACAAAACCAAATATAAAATTTTAATTCTTACAATATATTTATATTGAAAAAACCTAATGAAACCGTTGTGTTGTCATTTTAAATTTGTATTTTGAACAAACTAGTTGTAAACGATAACAAGCAATACAGTTCAAGGTAAGTGTAGGCACCGAGTCACTTTAAAATATCAGATCAACAGTCATTGTGCATATTATAATAATAATTTCAAACTGATGTCAATAAATGATAGTATATAGCATGCATGTAATATAATAGGTGTAGTATTACTGCTCATTATTTTTTAGAGTGACTATAGTCGTTTTCTTTCAATTACATTGAAAGTGCTTAAAAATTTTTATATTACAAAACTCTAGTGATTGTTCCAACTTTTTTTTTCCTTACTACTCGATATTGTTTTAACTGTAAATTGTACACGAATTAAAATTATAATTTTATTCGTTTTATACCCACCATACTACATAACTACTGTACTACAATAATCAACATAACGAATTTATGTATATTCATTTAGTAATGATATTTCTAAACAATATTCGTATTTAGAATAATATTATATAATATTATTATTATATGGCAGGTATTTGTAAAAATTATAACAACACACAAATGACCTTAAATTGCCTGTACTGAGCGCCGTACGTTGTGCAAGTATATTTTACTCATTTTATTGTTTTTAAATAAGACCACAACGAAAGCGATTTTTTCAATGTGTCTCACTGAAGACTGTATCTTCATTGATTGTATTGTATATAAATGAAAATGGTGTTTTTAAACATTTTTTCATTAATAATAATAACATATAGTTACTTTTTAGCTACTTTGGTTGGTCTAGAAAAATTCAAAATTTTATTAACGTGATGATTAGCTTTTGTTCAATATAATTTAGGTAAATAGTTATGACTTGTGAATATTTTTAATCCTGAAGCAAGAGCAAACGAGCTGGTAACATATCAATTATGGTGCTGTTTCCGTAACATAATTAATAAAATGAGTATTCGGTGTAGTACTAAAATTATTCAAACGCATCTTGAATGTTAAAAATTGATCAATAATTTAAAATTCAAAGATTTTGAGGTTACAATGAAAAAACCGGAATCACTCTAGATCGCGTGGTTAATTACTTAACGTTAATTAACGTTAATTACTTCCTCTCGTCATTTATTTTGTTTTATTACATTTACTATGTTATGTCATATATAAGTACTTTCAAATTTTTTTCCAAGTGTCCAAGTGATTTCGGAAAGATAAAATAAAAGTTTCAAACAAATTATAATTTAATACCGAAATCTCAACTTTTTGTGGTATTTAACATAAAGATCTGAGCGCTTCTAAAAACAAACCACGATACTTCAATCTTTTTGCCATAAAATGTTTGATATTTTTTTTCGTATTTGGGGTATAACTCATAAAGTTAGCATAATTTCGAGAAAAACTGGGACCAACATACGACCGGAATCCATAGACTTATCGGAAAATCAAATCGGAGCATTTGTTCAACCCGAAAAAGTGTTTGCAGAAAAAACTTTTCATTTCATTATCATCGTGGCTAAAATATTCACCTGCATTGAATACCAACACATAAAATAGCTTGCGGTGGCCCTCCAACGGAACCGGTCCAACGGGCCGCGAAAAGGCGAAAATTTGGTCTGATCGAATGCTTTCAATCTCAGACACTCGTCATTAACCATCTGAATATGAGTGCTCTGGTTTTTCCACGTCCAGTTCATTTGACTTATCACATAGTATGTGGACGATACTCTCTACACGCAGATAAAAAAGTTTTGTTCGTTAATAGTTGTTTTATTAGGTACTAAGAATATGGCCAGCTATTTTTTGCTTTTTAGCCTATAGCCTCCATCCCGAAATTTTGAAAACTCACACAGAACAGCCCAGGTTCGGGGGGAGAATACTTAATGAAAGTTAGCCCCACAAAAATATTAATTTCATCTCTCCGAATCGCGCCTACGATTTAGAGACGTTTTCTCGCACGTTAAAATATTAATTGATTAAACAAGAAACTATACATTTAAATTTTATAAAATGTGCAAAACAAATTGTAATCATGTATATTATACATTGTTTCTTTACTCAAATATTATACATTGTATAATATTTGAGTAAAGAAACACTCAAAAACAGGTACTAAGACCTTATTTAACAGTGAAACTTAACAAATAACAATCAACGCGATTACTCTTACATCACCTGTAACTGCGTTTCAGCGATAACGTCTCGCAAATACATTAGGCAAATTGTTACGCCAAGTGAACACTTTTCATAAACTTCCCAGTGAAATGTCATTAAAGGAGGATCAGGAAACTGAGCATAGAAATATGAGCTGTTTTCGTTGCTTTCCAAGTAGTACCTGGCATAATATAATGATAATAATTTGTCAGTTTATACGTCTATAAGCGTGTTGAACTCATATTTTAAACGTGATACAAACGAAAAGTTTTAAACATGATTAATACAAGTAGAAGATTAAATTTTGTTCGCCTACCATTTATTTAAAGCGCAATATCGTTTTTTTATTCGCCATTAAAAAAAAAACAATTTTTTTAGTATTTGTAAGAAAATAAAATGTATTAATATTAGAAAAAAAATTATTATTTTTTTAAACCGACACTTTTGGAATCGAAATAATTTAACCTATTCTCGTCGAACAATCAAATTATAATAGATTTTTTCCAACACACAAATTTTTCCTTACAAAGTTTTCAAAGTTGCAAAGTTATATGGAAACACCTTTGCATTAAGCATTAAACTCTTACTGTTCAACAAGCATAGATATATATTAATGATATTATTATATAGAACAATCAAGCAATATTTGATTTGTTATGCTTGAGTTTTTTTTTTTTTTTTTTGTCTAAATGGCACAAATTATATTTTTATTTGTTTTAAAATTTTAAATTTTGGGTCGAATAAATATCACGGTAAGTCATCATACTTATATAATATTTTAACGTTTTGTTTCATTTTATTAGAAGCACATGTTTAATAAATTATAAATAGTGCACTTTTGATATTCATATAAGTATACCATTTAAAATTTGTTTTGTTTATAATGTGTCTAAAATTAACATTTCATTTTAATAAACGTAAGTCGACATGCACAATATATTAATACATTTTTTATACAATAGTTAATCCTATAATTCACTGCATTCGTGGTTTTTCAGAAAAAGCTTATTACGGGTTATATAAATAATATCGGACTAAACTCTGAAATTCACAGCAAGTGTGTTTAAACAATTAAAACAGAGCGCATAAAAAAGAAAAATTACGCCATGATGACAACATAATGCGTATAAAGGAACTAACCGAAAATTTATATGTTTTCCACTAATGGTATTCGACAGATTTGCATTGCGTTCGTATACATTACAAAAATAATGAGTTAAAAGCTCGAACATTTGGGCAAATCAAACGGTACAAGACATTAAGATAAAATGTAACCGTTCTTTTTTTTTTTTTGTTTATTGTTGTTAGGAAGCTGTGTTAACTTTTATAAAAGAAAAAAACATGCCAATACAGAATAATAACAAATCAAGCTATACGGTAAAAAAAAAAAAAGAACAAAAATCCAAACAAAAGGCGTTTCATAAGAATTAATCGAATGTACCATATAACAAAAATTATTATTCAAAATACAAAAAAAACGTTCAAATGCAAGATATTTATAATGTTTGGAAATTCAAATTTTAAAGACCGAGGTGAAGATAGTACAAAAATATAACTATTGTGACGGTTTTCAAATTAATTAATCTATTGACCAGCAGCTCTAGCATTTATTTTTTATTTATCTTTATAACTTTCATGCAAATGTACTCTTGCTTTAGATCATTGTTTAATAACATGAAATTTTACCCGTTGTCTAACAATTTTAATAGATTTAGTCTTTTTCAATTTCGGTCCATCAAAAAATATCTCAACAAAAATTTAAAAAAAACACTTTAAATAAAGAACTATCGCTGGAGAGATTATGTGTTTACGTCGGATTTCTACTACCCTGAAAAGTGTTTGCACCGAAATAACCGTATGAAATAAAAAAAAACAGATTATCATTGTAGGTTTAAATAAAAATTATGTATTATTTTTCTCTGCTTTTCGGCGAGTGTAAAACGTTTTTTAGAATAATAAAAAATATCCCTTTAAAAATAATTATATGTTGCAGCGTTGCTTTCATTGATTTCATATTGTTCGAAGCAGAAAAACAATTTGATTTATCTTTAACGAACTTCTGTAGTATTTTTCCCGAGTATTAACCAGGATGATACGCATATTGTAGGAATCGCTTAGTAAGGTTTAAGTATATTTAACATGCTTTTATTTACATTCGAATGCACATTGACTATATTATTATAATATATTGGTATTTGTTTTAACCAAAGACAACATTCGAAGCCGGGTACATTTTAAAAACACAATGAAACAAGGATAATATTGGTTTTTTTTTTTTCCAGTCGGTACAGTAGTTGTAAGAACAATTCTAATTTGATGTTCGTATCGACCTTACGGTCACAATAGCAATGTAATAATTATTGTCTGTGTGTTATTTTTTTTCTGCACTTACCTCCGATCAAAATCATTAAACTTGTGCATTCTCAAATAAAACGCTACGTCTAGCAGCGCCTCGTCAGCCCGGCCGTCTCCTGTTTCTTCATCGCCAGCGGCATTGTCCGCAGTGACATCTGAATAATGATTATTTATATGGTTACCGACCGCAGTAAAATACGATGCCGCTTCAAAAAACATTAAAACCACCGAAAACGTGATCGACATGACGACCTTCGCAGCTCCACAGCAGCTCTCGACAGTCTTTGACCGTTTTGTAAAACCAAACAAAACATTTCGAAATTATTTCTATGGCAATAACGTTATAATAAAAACAAAAAAAAACATAAATTATTATTCAACTGAGACAATAATATAAACTACCAGAATTGGTTTTTATGTAGTTGCACGCGATTTAAACGTGTTGTAAAAGCAATAAATAATAAACGAACAGATATACACGCACCAGTAAACAACTTTACAGATCTAACCGCAAAAATAGAATACGTGTAGGCACGTATAAATATGCGATGATTAACGTAAGAAAATTATTTTGACATTGTAATTTGACAGTAATAGTTATCGCTGAACAATAAAGTGAGTTAAACAGCAACGAATAGAAAATAAAAACATTAAATTATCGTAATTTTACTGATCGTCACTGAAAGAACAAAATCTACCACAACGTTATTATTTTACATCGTGAACAATTATAAAATAAATCATTTCAAAATAGTTTACCGAACCACGTATTTCTCTCTACAATACCAGAACACGATAAAACTATTGGTGTGAGGATACCCCGAAAACATATCGTCCTCATCGGAATCCACTAATATACCTAGTCGGCGAAACGAATGTTTACGCACAAATCAACAGGGCGGATCCAAAATTTTGTTATAACATCACCAAACTTATAGTTCCCCCGTTCAAATCGTTTTAATTGTTTTAGATCATTTTACCCAGTTTATAGTCTCCCGTGAAAACGTGTAGTGCCCCATATTTCTCTTAAAGGCGTGAGGTATAATGTAAAGGACACATAAATGCTTTTGAGGACGACTTTTTAATCACTTTTCTACAGTCACGTCAAACAAATGTTAGCCTGATATGCGAACCGAAGCAATTTTGTGAAGGGTGGCCATAATAGTTCCCAGTCTCATCTCATGTTGATGATACGAAGGATGGCCGATGGACCAAGTTTTCTTTCCCCTCATCAAATATGTGATATGGAGGATGGTTCTTGACGTCGCGACAGGTGTGTACGTGTCAAAAAAAAAATGTCATTCCGCTGCAGGCACTTACTGGGTGTCGGCTTTCGCTCGCTTCGGCTGCCACATTTGAACGATAAAATTATTGTATATATTTATATACATGTATATATATTTATGTATATAATTATCTGTTAAAAGAACGAAGCACCTACCGACCTGACCGCCGAGTTCGGAGACCGATCTCGCAGTTTAGCTTGTCCCCGGGCTCACCAAACCGCCCGAACATCGGCGCCGCCGAATCATCCGAAGCCGTTCAACAAGGATTATTTAGCAGCTGATTTATCGAGCGAAATCCGACGCGGATGTTAGATAGTTCCTGAGGGTTGAAATATTCTCTTTGTACTATGCGTGACGATTGTATTTCAAGGAACTAAATAGGATTCCCTCGGACCATAACCCTCAGGTTCCACAGGAATTCCTGAGGGTTCCCATTAAAGTCGTCTGTAGTTCCCGACAGGAATCCGCCAGGAGAGGAGGACATTCGGACAGAAATGGGAATCAAATGGGCCTAATCCCTCGGAGTCATTAACTGACTCCCAACTGCAGACTCCGTAGGAGTGCGTGCCGTGAGGGAATGTTTTGAAGTCAAGTACCCGGGCCATCGTCCGCGCATCACCGCCACTTTGATTGGTCCGCGCTTGTTCGCATCACCGACGCGTACTTGGCCACAAGAAGTTTTTTTCGGCTCGGACGGTATTATTCGGAATACACAATTTATCCATAAAAATAGGTGCAATGGTAATAAAAATCCTTTGTGACGCCGAGAATTACCGCGTAACGTGTGTGTGTGCGCAATAAAATCCACATTATATTTACACGTCATCCGCCTGAGCAGGTCTGAGGTCGTTTGTTGCGGGGTTAAACGACCGCTGCTTGTAGGTACCGAGAGATGTTTCAAAACGATCCGTTAAAGTCATCGATATTATCACGTATTATACCTGCCTCGGAGTCGTCGCGTGTATTATTACACCCATATTATGCGCTCTCGGAACGGAACGCGATGGCTCACCCTCGGCGTGGCGCGAGGGGGGATCAGGGGGGAGGATCGCGCCCCCCCTGGCGTTTGACAACGCGCCAACTAGCGACTTGCCCGCTAGCCATAAATTTTCGCGGGGGGGGGATCCCGCGGTGTGTACTCGTGGACGCGGTAAAGTTCCCCGTCCCCGCGTGCGGTGTCCCCCCGTCGTCTCCGCCGGCGTCGGTGACCCGGATTCCGTCACGCGCGGGCGGTGACGGCCAGGTACGACAGAGCCGCCCGTCGTAGGTCGTCGATACGCGGCGATGTCGCATGTAGCGGCTGTACGCAGTGGCGACGCGAGGTAAAATTTATACGTGGACGAAGTGGACTTAAAGAGGCCCTTTTTTGGCCATATTTTCCTACGGTTAATTATAAGTCCCTTTGGAACGCGAGGCCCTTTGAGGTGCGAGGCCGTGGCCTACTTCGCCCACACGCCTAGCGCCGCCACTTATCGGACGAAACGAGACGGGGAAGGTGTTCTCGAAAGATTTGCCGAGCCGGACGACACGCGGACGAACGAGACAAACAGGAGAGACGAAGATCGGTTTTCGAAAAAAGGACGTGTAGAACGGTTGAAAAAGAAAAATCAGTGCGAAGCATCATCATGTTCGAGCGGTTGAACTGTGTACGTGCCGTCGTGTTTTTCGAATGAAGAAACCTAGGTACTAAATTTTAGGGTTCATGGTGTAAGCAATTAATTTTTTTTTTTCTGTGCGCAGTCAGTGCTTTTGATTATCATTTTGTTTTCAGCAATCCGTAAAATTCTACACTATTAGTTCTCCTTGTAACAATCATCGACTAAATCGGTTACGAGGAGCAGGTAGAAGTATTAATTCATTTTTTAAGCCCCCATTCGTGTTGTCAGAACTCAGCATTCGATTCGTGTTTTTTTCAACAAACGTTAGTTTTTTTTTTTTTTCGATTATTTAGCTCGCCCAGGATCGTATTGTAATTTTTGAATCAATACAATGTTAAAGCTAACTATGAATAATGCGGATAACGTTCGTATAACTATAATAGCACGCGTTATTTTTTGCATGATACAAATTTGTTGTAACCGAAAAGTCAAACGTTTATAGAACACTAAAAACTTATAACTTGTAAACACGTACATAAATTATTGTTTAAACATTTTTTTTTTTTTCGTGTCAGGCATCATATATTTAAGTTATAGTATGTATTTAAACATAAACCAATTTCTCTTACAAAATGCAACATGTATTGATGTAGTTATCCTAAATTGCACAATACTTCACGTCATATTTTGTTTTATATTCTTTTACCATGTTTGTTTACCATAATACATGCGCAAAAGGCACGCGAAAAACAAGTTTCCTTCACAGGAGCAACTAAAAAAAAAAACAAAATAAGCACAAATAACTGAGTCAAGTTTTATCCGACACAGATTTACTAAAAAAACATGGTCAAAGACTGTCGGTAATTGTACGGGTTTATTTTGCAATTTCCATAATCCATTTATGAGTACGCACCTATACGGTCCTTTATTGGTCACGTTATTTTCATTTTGAGGACATCTCGGTTTCGTATACAAGCGAGCGCAATAAAACTTTTATTGCTGCATAGTCGATAGTTGCGAAAGTTTGTTTACAGAGAGATTGTGAAATTTTTCACTAACGTACTGATGTAAACAAACTTGACTCGACACAGAAATATATTACCAACAATATGTTAACTATCTGTTTTCATACCTACCTATTAATAGAAATTATTTAAAAACGTAAAATTCCACTTTGATAAATGTATTTAAAAAAAAAAAAACCTTACAATATTAAATATTTTTTATTTCTGTAGATACTTATAATTACAAAATATATTACGAGTTTTTAATAAATTTACAAAAAATGAACCGAATAAAATTAACTCATGTAACACATTACTTTGACTATAAATATTTAAGTGATTCAACGTAATAATTATCTCATTACACACGAAATAACATCACAGTTTTTTTTTTTTTTTTTCATGTCGTGGTTCTACCGATACAAAAAAATTCATTTCATATCAATATATGAATTTCAAAAAAATAATACAGTGAGTTGAACAATAATTTATCTGACTACCCCAAGACAATTGTTATTCGTAAAAATTGTTGAATAAAATTTATCATGAAAACCATGAATAATATCACTGTTAAAACATAATAAACAAGAATCACTTAGTATATAAAATTTGCCAAGAAATATTTGTTACAACGTGGTGAACTTTAGGCTAGATATTAAAGCAAAACAACAATATAAAATCCAAACCATTTCTGCAATTGACCACAGTTATTCTTCGACAAATCATTCTTCAAAAAACGTTTGCATAAAATTATTAAACAATTACAAAAACAACATATAATAATATTATATTGACGACCAAATTAATGATAACAACAATCAAATTCCAAATTGTTCACATTTACATATATTATACCACCAATACTTTATTACACAACATTAAAATAACATAAATTATATTTGTAGCATAGTTTTCTACTGGGTATCAGAAAGTTACAGTAAAGTAATTTTATTATAAATTTCGTTCCGTTACGATTATTGGAAGAAAAAAAACGTACTCGTTCGAATGGTGCAAAAAATAACCTGCAAAATAAGTGTTTAGAACCAGAATGTTTGACAAAACAAAAGTTACAGAAAAGAACATTCGAAACATTAGGTACAATATTATACTATATATTTTAGCACCTCTAATTCTCGCAGTTTTTTATTCGGACTGATTCGCCGTGTAAAATTTTTATGGATCCGCCCTGTATGTGCAGTGTGTGAACTGAATCGTCTCCGGGTTGAAAAGGGGTCGCGCTCGGAATTTAAAAAAAGGTCTGGCGAATCGTAAAAGCTCATCTTGAAACTTTTGTCACCGGTTTAACTTTATATTCTTTTTTTTTTTTTTTTTGAATAAATAACGGAATCGTGACCAGCCCCGGCTGTTTATATGCATTTACCTATACACAATTGTATTCACGTCACACACACGAACTCAGCACACATACGGTGTTCGTCATAATTCTCTTGTTGTTTGCTTTTTCCCGGAGTTTTTATTTTTGTACTACACATAATCTCTCGGTTGCTATGCGTGGATGTTATTAAACATCATGACATACCACCGGATATAATAACAATCCTATTTGCGTCAATTTTAGGCTTTTAAAGTTAACATGTCTACCTGTAGGTTATATATTATTGCGGTGTGTACTGTGTATATTTTTGTATGACATAATATAAAATATGTCTAATAATTACATATTGTATGCAATTTAATCTATAGGGTTTTATTCTTACTAAAATAGAAGTTTTGCGTGTAACGCCCCATAGTTTGTGAGATCGGAACCGATTTCGATTGTTTGTGAACGATTTGTGACAGCGTTTCGTACCTAATATATGATCACGTAGAATTTTACAGTAATCTTTTCATTAAAAAAACAATAATTTTCAGTTTACTAGTCTTAAAACTTAAATGCGATCTAAATAACGTATGGTTACGTGTTGTAAATCGGTACAATAAATTTTGGCTTATACTTTATACATGTATAAATCATGTTAGTATGAAATCGTTACGTTTGTAACAATTATTTGTACAGTATATTATACAACTGACGTGACAAAATTTTTAATCCCATTTTTGGATTGTGGAAAAAACAATTTATACAAATAATTTTTTTTAAAAAAAAAAACTAGTTCCATATTGAACCTGTTCAATAGAATTAATATTATAATCTTTTTGAAAAACAAATATAAATAAAACGGTAGTGCGACCAAGTGCCTCCAGAGTTCTGGACAAATTACAGAATAATCTAATATAGTTTCAATCCTATATTTACAAGTCCAAATCACAATGATCTGACGAATTGTATGCATACTCTATCTTTAATGCGACTTTAGAAAGAGTAAAAACTGATTATTGACAGGTATTTTAAAAATTGTTAACGCTATTTTAAAAAACATAAATACATACCTATTAAAACAAACAATGTATATATTTAACAAGTTTATAACGCTCAGAGTATTTGTTCATTACATAGTAACTTAAAATTTGTTTTAATAACTGTCTGTAAAGACCTATGTGTAAAAATTTCAACTCATTTACAAACTACTTTTAAACTTTCGGAGAGTAACTCGTTGTCCCTAGAATAGTACATTTTGTGACTCGAAATTTTGTAGAATAGATAAAAACGATATTTATCTTATTTTTATTTTACGATTTGTTGCAAATTTGAAAAACACAAGGCCACTATCTTTACTTTCATATATTTTACTAGACATCAATAGTTAAAATAAACAGAACAAAAAACAACCAAAGGCAATATTGAAATGTGCACATTGTCGTAAATGATAATAATAATTATCCTGACGAATTCAAAAGAAAAAACTAAGTGAGTAAAAAAATTTTGAAACCAAAACTGTTACTATGATTATATATTATATTTATACGGAAATGCTTAAGCCTACAGGACAGAGTGACGGAAGAAGGCGTATGTTCTCTGTAAGGGGCGAACTTGAATCCCTGCCAATACGAAATTATCGATCTCCTTGCTCAGGTAGTGCCAAGAAATTGCTCGAAATATTTTCAGTTCTTTTACCATTTTTTTTTTTTTTTTTTTTTTTGTTCACGTCGCTAACGTTTTCTTGTCGTATGTGTTACCTGACGAGATTTCTTCTCTATTGCGATTGTCTCGACAGTATCATTACATAGCTTGAAGATAACGGTTGCCAAGAAAAAATCTCTATTTTTCCTGGCGTTTTTTCCACTTAGATTCTTTATGTACCTATTATTGAGTATAAATCAATAGTGACAATTATTTTAAAAGTTTTATAGAACCTAAGTAATTGAAACGTAGTGTGTTCGCATAGTGTTAAGTTGAAATATATTCCGTAATTACTATAGACGAAACGTAAAAAACAATAAAATTATACTAAAATGGTGCATTTTAAGCGTGTTCTTAAAAAAAAAAAATAATAATACAATTTATTAACTTATGCAAACAAAATAAAGAAAAGAAAATTTTATGCCAATTCAACACATTCAAATAGAATGTAATCCATTAACTATTTCAGTATATAATGATAGC
>CM029358.1:35713999-35845239 GCA_017140985.1 Hormaphis cornu | reverse complement strand
TAAATTATTTACAAGTATTCAATAATTTAGAAATTGTGAAGTATTGGTGCACTAAAGTATTAGATAAAAAAAAAAAAGAAGCCGGATTCACTTTAAGTCTTGTGGGTAGTATTGATGAGTCTTGGGTGGGTCACTTGGTTTGGAAGTTGAAACATATAAATTTAAAATCTGAAAGCAATGATAAATCATTGTCTTCGAAAAAACGATTCTGAGCGAGCTCAGTTATCTATATGATACGTCCTGGTAAAAAACATTTTTAATAAAAGATATAAATTACCTATATTACCTTGAAATACGAAATTTTTAGCTACACCAAACAACTTTTCACCGACTTCAAATTTACTTCCTTGCTTCTTTTCTTTCATTCCTTTCTTCTTTTCTAACTTTTCTTTTCATTATGATGTATTACATTTACTACGTTATGCTGTACAACTGTATAAGGTACTTTCCAATTTTTTGCACTATGATATTTTTCGATTCGACGCATCCTCAAGTGTTCAGAGAAAAAAAATATAAATATACCAAATAAAGTTTTAAAGTTCAAACAAAATATAGTTTTAAGCCAAAATCTCAACTTTTTTGTGGCACTCAACGTAAAGATCGGAGCATTCCTACAGGAAAACGTCAACACAAACCAGAAAGTTTCTAACTTTTAGATGTAACATTCTCAATTTTCGTTTTTTGGTTTTCGGGGTGTAACTCAAAAAGTAAGCAAAAATTTCAAAAAATCTGGGATCAACGGAATCCATACGCCTATCAGAAAAGTTACTGATTTTAAAAATCGGGGAATTCCTTCTACCTTAAAAAGTGTTCACAGAGAAAAAAAATCATTGTAAAAACATTACATTCTTTGCTGAGCAAAAAAAAAAAAATACGGTTTTAGTTAGTGCACTATATTGTCAAACCATGAATTAACCACGGAAGGCTCGTTAAAAGTTAAAATTAAATTAAGAAGATAAATTAATTTTAATTGAGTTTATTAACTCGTTAAATTTGGTCGTTGTTATCTTTTAAATATTAATGAGTTAATTTTTTTTTTTTTAATTTAACGTGTTAACTTTAAGTTAATCTGTAGCAATTTCAAAAGATTTTAAAAACTTTAAAAAAAAAAAAGTGTAATAAGAAGAAAATGTCAAAAGGAAATACAAAAACAATTTTCCCGAAAAGTAGAAAATATATCATATTGGGTAGAAAACCATGTGAATTAATCTTAATATTATTCTTATTTTAAGTTAATTTTTTTTTTCTAGGTCGACTTATAGTTCCATTAATTTCAAAAAAAAAAATCAAAAAAATTAACTTTTAACTTGAACTTTTGTTTTTTCGATTAACGAGTAAAAAAAAAATCGTCAACCGTTGCCCAGCCTTTGAGAGTTCGAAAACGGACACCCAGCACAAAACACGACTGCACGCGATTGGGCAGGTGAACCGTATACGAACTGCGCGTATCTCACTGTTAACGCACAAGCACTTGTCGCCAATATGCAAGTCATGGATGAAATTTTTTTTATACTTTTTTTCCAGTGATAAATACTGATTTTATCAATGTTTAGACTTTAGAACAATCAAATAATTTTACACCCCTACGTGAATTTTGGCGACTCAATTTTAGTATATCGAACCTCAGTCCACCGTATGTGGCGTATGAGGCGAACGCGACGAATCTATTAACGGTTCAAAAATGAACACGGGTACGTAGTACGTACAGTTCGTCGGTTCCGGTTCTCGAAATCGTAATGTAAAATCGGTTTCGGAAACTTTTCCAATATAACTTTTCGTCTTTTAGCTCCGCTCGCACCGTGCCCGGACTTTTCTATCCGTTAATACAGCACATGCACGCGCGCGCGTGTATACGTGCTCGTGTTCACGTGTTCGTCGGTGGTGTTACGTACGTCGTCCCGCCCCGGGCTCGCGCGCCAAGAACCCGGTGAATTGAAACGTTTTTTTTTTTCTCTACTCGTTTTGTTTATTTTTTTTTCATTTTTTCGCTACTCCGGTTCGGTATCTCGTTCACCTTATACGTAGATAGCGAGCGACCTCGCCGGCGCAGAGACGGCCGGTCCGCGCGTCTTTGGAGCGCCGCCAAAAAGATTCTCGACGAAACCCCGTGCAAAAACCGTACATTCGTTTTTATTTAATAACGTAAACGGTGTATATTATTACGCGTGCGAGGACAAAATGTGAGCACCGTACGAGTGGTTGTTTTTACGTTTTTCTCTCTCTAAAGATAACGCGTAAGGTAAACGTTTGAAAACGACGGGCCCCCGAAAAACAAAATAAAACGAAGTGGTACTCGTGAAACGTTTCACATTAACCAGACGCGCGTGTTGAGTAAGCGTTTCGATACCCGCGAGGTTATTTTTTGTTTTTAAACAACAATTGCGCTATTACGGCGACCATCGTCCCCGATAGAGTCGACGGTTATCGAACGCAAGACAGAGATTTTGTTATCATCATCCTCTTCCGCGCTGACGGTTAGTTGTTGTACCAACACATCCCCGAAGCTCTCTCACCCGCCTCCACGTTCTATCAAAAAAAAAAAAATTTTCTTCAAAGTATTTCAAAATTTTAAACCATTTGACGAGGTACCGCGGATATATGCACCTAGTATGCGATTGCATTTATTTCGTAATTCGTTACAAGTACAGGATTAACATAGAATACCTTGGAATACCGATCCCGATTATACCGACCACTGTCGCATAAAAATATGAGCTGCAACGAGAGAGTGTCGACGGGAAGTGTCTTGTGGAAGGACGAAAAAGCCCTCCGAGAAATTGCCGAGCCGCTCGCCACCCTGGCGTGTCCGGAGAGGACAGAAACGACCGTCCCTTTTCCGGCGGGAAAAAAACAATTTCAATCAAACGGCAAAAACGGTCGGGTCACTGGGGTGTCCCCCAGGTATCGAAATCACTGTTGTTTGTGTATACTTAAAAATGTGTTAAGAAAGATCGATAAAGTTATAAACATAATCATCGGGTCTTTCTAATACTATTTTATAATTAATTATAAATCCTGTATCTCCGAATTTTTAAAAAACCACATTAGTACCCCGTGGATTTCAGGTGGCGGATACAAAAGAAAAAAATAAACATCACGACGGTATATTTTGATTACTGAAGTCAGAAACAATACTCAGTTCAAATAAAAATAGTAACATTGATTTTAGTAAATTAGAAATGTTTACTCTATAGTATTACAAAGGGAGACGGACGAAATGCTTGGTATCTATACAACAAAAGGAGCACAATTGCATAGTTGTAAAAAAGACCGTTCGCTTATTGTAAGATTTTTTCGTCTATGATATACGCTTAAAAACGTACCAACAAAACCGGAAACGTCAGTTTACTTTTGATGAAAATTTACTTTTTTAATGTACCTACTTATGGGAAAAAAGTCCGAGAACTGAGAAGACATTTTACATGGCTTACACAATCATTATTAATCATAAATGTTCTATTATATTAGTATGTAGCAGAAAAAAAGATAAAAACTTTTTATGGCGTGAAATGAATTTGAACAATTTTTTGAGGAGTTGAAACCTCATTAAGACCAAAACAACAAAATTATATCATAAGAATATGCCTCTATAAACCAAAACGATTTGAACAAATTTTCGAGAATTTTCAAATTCTTGTTTGGATTAAAATTGGAGCTGAAAATTAATAGTCTTACGTAACAATGTAAGGCAAGCTAAATTCTAAAAATTTCAAAGCTCAGTAAACCGATCAAAAATATTTGAACCTGGTTGTAGCCGCAACGAATACATTTGTTTGACGCTTTTTAATTACGAGTAAAACACTAACATGTCAATCGGATCGTTTTATTTTAATTTTAACTTCTTCACTTTTAGATCACGACGAAAAAGACGTTACAAAATTTTAAAAAAAAAACGCTTCAAACAAACTTCAGATTTTGTTCACTTTCCAGACTTTTTTGTACTTACATATTTCACGACTTCTTCTGACCAAAACGGTATTTTCAAAAAACAAATTGTGCATTCCTATAAGTTCCTCACTACGCTCAGAATCTAAAACGTTTACATCATTACAGTATTGTATAAAGACATAATACATATTTCCTCTTTCGTCAAAATATTTCCCGTCATTTTCTATTAATCTCGTCTATTGTAAAATATGTACCGAACTTTTATTAGTATGAAATTTCACATTTATTATATTGTTTTGTATACCCGGAGGTTGCTTATTAATAAGTCATTAATAAATGAACACTAATTACTTTATGTTTAGATTTGTGTAATAATAAACATACTCGGTACTGTTTCAATGCACAGTGATGTATGTATACGTCGTTAAACTAAACGTCCAATTTATATGATTAGATTGTTAAGAGCCTGGGGCGATTGGGGGGCGGAACATAAATCAAGTCTAAATAATTGTCATCGTGTGATCAAAAGGGGAGTACCACGCCTTTGAAACCTTTAGACGACACAGAACGGCCTCCGTGCCGAAGCCATTATACAAACATTTATGTCCACCCAACTATTAGAAATCCGGATTCAAGGAAAATTATTGCCGGCCAGTAAATCATTCGGACATAAATGCTCGAAACATTATTGGGAAACCAACAATAACTTTATGTCATCAAAATTAAGGAGATGATTTACGTTAAAATCATTGAAAATCCAAAATTTAATTAGTTATAATGTCAAAATTTTTGTATTTTTTGGTCAATATCGTTTTTTTCACGTTACGATTAACGATTGTTGCTTCAAATATTTTGAACTGTGTTAAAACAAATAGTATACTTAAAACACCGTACTATTGTATACACTTTGCATGGAACGAATTGTCCTTTGAATATTGACATACGTTACTAGAAAATTCTGAATGCATTACAAATTTATAACACTATGTTCATGATTAAAACAAATATGTGGGTTACAGTTAAGAATTGATTACGTTCAACTTGTTTCAAACATAGAATCTGTTTTGAATCATGAGAAAAAGTGTTAAAATCTTAGAAACTATTATCTATCACTGTGTATACACTACCTACATTGATAAAATCTTTGGTTCGAAAAACCTTGGAAGAATATCAACGAGGAGATGATCAATATTCTTTGGGCCACGGTCTCTAAAAATAATTCGAATACACCAAAGTAGCGAAAAAATGTTGAATTAAACGGTTGTTTGAATGTGGGGATTAAATTAAGTATAAAATCAGGAATACATATTGGTAAGTTTAGGAATAAGTATTCATTTTTATATTCACTGAGAAACTGGATTTAAACTGTATATCTATTTAAAAAATAAAGTCCGTATGTCACTGTCGTCAATATAATTGTTTACAGTTTAACAACGTATATTTAATATTTTAATAATATTTAATGTTTTGACATAACATATCAAATGTAGTTTCTTATTTATTTGTTTAATATTTAACTTCTTTTCCATACGACAAGCTACGGTTTTTATTACTATTATATTAATTTTGAAATTATTCCAATACGAAACTATTTATATGCAGGGTTGCTGTATAAAACTCAAAAGTTGATACTAATTTCGAATACATTAAAAGCATAAAAATTATCACTTTATTTTAATATTGTAGATATAAGTGTATAAACTTAATTTTACAATTTTTCAGTTAATTGTATAAAATTTAAGTGTATAAACACTTAAAATTATAATTCAAAAAATAGTTTTTTATAAGTTTAGTTAATAGGCGCAACAATTTTGATCAATACCATTTCCAATATTTATAATTTATAATATTATCATTAACTATTCGGCCATAATTATCCAATATGAAAATAAATAAACAAATTATCGTTTACGTAACGTTACTTACTTACAATTTTTTTCATTATAACTGATGAAAATGTATTGCGCAAATAAAAAAAATTATTTTACCAGCAATCACTGCTTAATTTGAGGCAGACGTGAGGTGTACCATTTCTATAAAAAAAAAATTTTAATGTACCCCTTCAAATTTAGTACACTTAATGGTCTAGTATAGGCACATCAATAGAAATTTTATTTTTTATTAAACTGCGACCCTTGTTTTTCTTCCGAGTCAAGCATTGCCAGAAATGATACATTTAAAATATTAATACCTAAATGCACATAAATTAACTCAATACTTTTAAGACAATACTATTTCAGTTGACAATATTGAAAAATATATCATGACAACAAATATAAAAGAATACATTCCTTTTGTACGATGTAAATCGCTTAGATCGGCCATCTGCGTGTAACATTTGAATGAACAGATAAATAGATGAACTCGTAATATTTTTTACTTTTTCTCCTTTTCTACGGATTGTGTAACGGATTAAAGGAATCGAGCTTCTTAAGAAAAAGTTTTTTAAAAAAAAAAGGTCAATGTGCCAAAAAAACTATTTGTTCGGATACTGTACATTACACGAACCGTATGAAAACGACCTATGGGGTTTTATTTTTTATTTTTTAAATAAAATCAAAAAAAATTTATATGAAACACGTCAAAAACATAAAATACCACTTGCACACTATACTGTATGTAATACTGATTGATGGTTAAGAGATGGTAAAAAATGAAGAAGCAATCTCACCTGTAAAAATGTATGTTAATTTTTAAAATGTACTTTTTAAACTTAAAAAAAAAAGATTCAATCCTTCCGTATTTTAAACAAACATAAAAGAATACTCAAAATCAATATATTTTGTTCGAAATGCTTTTACTGTAGTTTTAAAACGTTTTGTGTGGTATTTTGGCAATAATTTTGAACGACAATTCCAAAAAAATGTTTTTACAATATGGATAGTTATAACTGGGATTAAATTATTTGCAAGAAAATGGATACAAGTTTAATAATGATCATAAAACATGTTTTATGGTACAATAGTGTAAACATTAGAAAAGAAAACATACATCATTTCTTTGCCACACTTGTGTCACATACCTAGTTAAATACACTAAAATTTTCTTTAAGTTTTGAATTGTTAAATTAGGTAATTTATTTGCTGAGCAAGGATTTTGATACAAACATTTTTGCTAAGATAATAAAAATATATGCTAATATATTTCTTAACAAGTTGATTATTTTAAAAACGTTTTCACCTAAAACTTTTTTTCTAATTTTTTATATATATGTAAACACCTAAATCTAAGTGTATATACAAATTTGTAATTTATATTTGATTCACTGTAATCAAAGCAATTGCAAGGCAATTTGTTTATACAGGGAACTAGAAGAATATTTTTAAATATTTAAATATTACCAAACAGTGTTCATACAACTGGAGGAAAAATACTTTACTACTTTCAAGAACTTATAAAATTTTAAAAAGATGTCTTATGAAGTAAGTCTCGATAAAGGTATCTATATTAAAATTAATGGTGTGATTGTGTAATACATTTATATTTAAGATGTTTATTATATTAATGCGTCTCTTTTCATGGTAATGTATCTGCTCATTGTATAGCCACTAATGGATTAACAACTTATTTTCAAAATATTTTAAATAAATATAAATGATAGTACTTACATAAAAAAAGTTACCTCGCATGATTGAAAATGCGTGTTTTTAAATTATCGAGGTTATTTTCAAGCAAGCAAATACATTCAATCATGAGCGTATTTTCTTATATTTTTAAGTTTTAGTTTTCGATTTAAAAAAAAAACATTTTTACCAAAAGTTTACTAATATTCAATGTACCAACGGTTATGGTCATGGATTAATCGTGAATAAAGATTGGGAAATGTTTTTGTACAAAACGATGTTTTCCACTACAATTTTTATTATTACTTACATGTAGATCTTAAATATAATTAAAATAGAAGAATCAATTTATTTATAAATGAAAAACAATATTTACTATTATACTATACCTAATCAAATATAACTTTTATTTTCCTTTATCTATCGTTGTGTTAGTTTTGGAGGTACATAATTTTTTTTTTTTTTTAAGTAATGACCTAGACTAATCTTTTTTCGCAACAGAAACAAATAACGAACGTAATAATGTGCCTACTGAATAAGATTATAGGAAGAAACACGGTACAGTATATGTGCCAAAATAATAGAACTGGCGTCTACATTTTTCTATTTATATGTGTCATAATTTTTAAACAAAATCAACATACAATTGATTTTCTAAAATTTTCAAGTAATTTCAAAGTATTTATGGAATTATTAAAAACACCATTAAGTTAAGTTTAATATTATTATTTCACTCAACACAATTGGATACTTTAAGCGCTTTAAATGCCAATTTTTTACACCATTCATCCATCGTTCAGACATATTATGGACAAATACTTTAAAATAACACCCATTACCTTAGACTTCGTTTGAAAATACACTCAAAGATATTATATTAAAGATGATTTTAATCATTTAAAGGTAAAATATCATACTTTGAAAAATGAATATTATACTTATTATAAAATAAATTTTTAAAAGTATAACATTTTAACACTAAATGATTAAAATCATCTTTAATATAATATATTTGAGTGTATTTTCAATCGAAGTCTAAAGGAGTAGGTGTTTTTTGCATTAAGAATTATTCTTAATCGTATCATAAGTAAAAACTGCAAAACAGTGTTAAGCTATCACAAAAATTAAAATTGTATCTCAAAATTGTGTTTAGTAACTATCTAGTTGAAAAATCATTAAAATCACATTAAGTTTTGACTATTTTTAATGACTGAAAATAATTAATATACTTAAATAATAAAGGAAATTTTTTCAATTTCATACATAATATGTACCTTATTGAAATCTAAATTAATAATATTATGATACAACTAAATTAAAATCATTTCCATTCTCAAAATATCGTAATATTTATTGGAAAGTGAAACTCAACCATAATTTTTTTTCTTTTTGCAAAGAACCCAACCTATCACTTAATATGTTTTTAAAAATTATACTCGTGGGTAATATTCTATGTAACTACTTAAAAAGATAAAAAATATCAATAATTTAATTTGAATATAACTAACTAAATTAAATAATATTATAGAATATTCTTACTACAGTTACTAAATATTTAATAAGAAAATGACCATGAACCTTAAGAATTATAAAATTATTTGTATTCATTTTTTTAAGTACCTACTAAAATATGTATATCTCCTTGGAATGAAAGCAAAAAAATTTTTATTTCATTACTTTCTTTTTTCATATCCCAGGAGATAGATTTACAATTTACATTCATAAAGTGTGTTTCTTGTATTTTCAAAACATATTGCATTGTTTGTCATAAGGGAATTGCATTTTATTCTCAACTTGTTAGACATCAATCACAACGCACACACATAAACAAAACAAAATTAATTCTGCATATTTTTAGACTGTTGTTTTTGTCAGCACATAATTGCTCGTAAGTAATTAAAATTAAAGAGCTTGTTTGTATATGTGTACCCTTTAAGAACGTACGTATTAACTACTATTAAGGAATTATACAAATATCATTTAAAAGTAGGTGATAAATGTATTTCACACCCTCGTGTTTAGTAAATTTACATAAATTAAATTTTATCTCGTAATTTCAAATAGAAAAACCAACAATTACCCAAGTAAAAGCTTTAGTGTTTAAAAAAAAAATAAAAAACTTAGGTATTTTTATACAACTGATTTAGAAATTATTATGTTAACCGATGTATAAAATGCTTAAGCTGCGTATAAGTTATGTGCATCGTGAATTTTACTTGCACACAGATAAATATTATGTTAATGTGCATTGATCAAAAAGGTACGTTCAAATGTACAGAGTGGTTGAAAAAGGTTGAAATAAGTCGATGAAAGAGTTTCAAGCGTTTTTTCAAAAAATCTTCATACATACTCGTGAAATCAATTTACCTATACTTTTTTGTGAAGACATAGTAATTATAAAAAAAGGTGAGAAAAAACGTGATTCCCATTCTCCCTATATTTTTCTCTTTTGACTTAGTTAATAATAATACCCAACGATTTTTTAAATAATATTTATGGTAAAACATATAGCTTATACACTTTTTTCTGTCCAATTACTAGCTAATACAGTTGTGTTTTTAATAATCCAGTGTTGTTACAAACGTAAACGACTTTTTTTGGTTCAAAAGTCGTTCGTGATATTCAAATGAATCTTGAGACAATTTCAAAGGACTCGTAACCAGGCAACCAGATTATCACTGCATATTGGAAATTAAAGTTATCCCTATCCGTTCCCAACAATAATTTTCCTTTTCTAACCAAAACTCGTTTTCTCTAAAAAATATACTGGCTGATTCTCGTATCCACCATTTGTACTCGGACGGTGGCGGTTTCAAGTACATATAACGTTTTGAGAAGATTAGCGTAGACCACGGTTGCATGTATAAAGATCGCGGTGTAAAGATACGGCGGTATTAATCAGATGTAATCCGGATGATTTTTATTTTTTTACATAAATGAACGGTTTGAGAAACGCGTTGATTTTTTAAGATAACGCTCCAAACACTGCGTGAAAATCTTGATTGCGCGTTACGTGTACTTACGTACGTCAAAATTCGTAAGTATAAGCTAAGCCAGAGCAAAAAAAGTTACCAACATACCTATAGTTGAATTTTTTACTGGCCCGTGTAATAATGAGAAGATCTGCCCGTTTTTATCGGATGCGGCCGGTGCTTGGATAAGAAAATAGTAAAAGGGGACGCAGTTAAATAAACAATGACACATTTTCTCCACTCGTATTCTCCTCCCTTCCCCAAATCTAACACTTGATCCGGGCCGTTTCGAACGAACTCGGTGAAATTTATCCCTGCAAATAAGAGTGGGCCCGAACTTTTTTTTTAAAGCAATAGGTGGACGGGCGAATGCGTACTCTTGGCCAAATGACGCCCCCCGGAATAAGACACGATATTCGCGTGCAGTTAGAGCGTGACGCGCAATGTTTTCGTTTTGCCAAGTGCCTGCCTAGTATAAATACTACACACAATATCCGAGCAAATCGCCAAACACGAGTATTTGCCATACAATCTGGTCTGTTTGACCACCCGGAATTCGGACGAACACAAACAGAATCGCGTCGAGATCTGTGTTGGTACATCCCGTTTCCACGGAACGCTTTGAAGTTTTGAAGGGTTGAAACTAATTATTTCGCTACGACGACGACGACGACGACAACGACAACGACGATACGCGGAATATTCGACGTGTGTGAGTGCACCGTGAATAATAGGCTCATTATAAACAGTCCGGATAACGTGTGAGGATAATTATCGTTATCTATGCACGGCACGTGCTAAAATTTACTGTTCACGTCGCGTTGTGACACAAATGCCTTGTGTATGTTTTTAATTTTTTTTTTTTTTTTACAACAAAAATAATCGACGATTTCCTTGTGTTTTGCTGTAGAAACATAATATGGTACACGGACAGTGATCGAACGTCATAAAATTATGTTTAAAAAAAAATAGACGGAATCACTTTAGGTCGCAGTGACGCTGTGGAAAACCGTTTCGGAAGGTTTGTATAGAAGTTGTATATTAAATCTGTAAGCGACTAAAAATTGCTAGCAAAAATAACGATTCTAAGTGAGCTCAATGATTGAAATAGAGAAATAGAGAGAATAGAGAAATAAAGAAATTTCAGTCACAAAGTTTAGTTTATTGATTTGAATAACGTGTGAAAATTTCCAACCATTTCGACCATTATCTTAAGTTTTTACGTTTTTAGTACCAATTGCACAACAGTGCATGATCTCATTGTTATAATCAAAATAACGCCGTTTTTCAATACTTTTTTGAACGCGTTCGGATTTTTTTATTCAGAATTTTGTTTTGCATAACATATTTTAATCTTCAAATCTAAAATAACTAAATTTTTTTAGCTAAGAATCGTTTTCCAAAATTAGTCAAAGGTATGACCAATTTTCGATAATTTTCCAACTTTAAACGAGTAAACGTAAAAATTGTAGCTACGCATAATTGAAATTTTTTAGTAGCAAAAGTAGTAAAATTTTCAAATCTTTTTGCGTAAAATTAAATTTTAATCGAACAAATATTACATAAAAATGAAAATTTTCGCAGAAATTTTACACATAAAAACGACTGGGGATAAAGGGCACTATTTATAAATGTTATTATACTCAAATCAAAACATAAGTCGTGTGTTTTTGAAAATTAAAAACCGACTTTAAAGATCTTTCAAAAAGTTCATAAACTAAAAATATCCGTTGGTTGACAAACATTTTATATTAAGTTGGGTGGTCCTTTTTGCCCCGCGTACCTCTACATTGAGTATTACGAGGTTCGTAACGCTTATGTATAGAACGAAAAGAAAATCAAAATAAAATGAAAACCATATCGTTTTAATAGAAACCTAAACTATATAGATACGCACTTGCTCTTCCGACAAGAACTAATTCTCGTAAACCATATACCGGTTGTTTATGACGCAGCCTAAGGCTTTTATAGATAATGTTTCTCTGCCGGCAATCGAGCGTAACTTTTACTCGGGGTGGCAGCGAGGGGGTAGGTACCCATATATACTTTCATGGACGTACCGTTCATCGGGGCGAGTAAAAATCTTTTTTATTTATACGTCCGAATATAAGCGAACGGGGGAGATTGGGGTAAGTTGACGCGTGGGGCGAGATGGCGAATCTAAATTTAAAAGTCGATAACGGCGTTAATGAGTTCGTAAACCGTCGCGTACAATTTTCCGATGTTCGGTGGTGTTTTTTCTATTTTTAAAAATCGTCGATTTTAAGTTTTCGCAGCGGAGACTGGGGCGAGTCGACGTTATTGATATTTGACTACCCGCTGCTCTCCGAGCGTTCGTCCAAAATCACAAAAACCGTCCTCTAAAGCCGTGCAAAACGTTTCGCGTTAGTTTAGAAATTCGATTCGTAGCTGTTTTTCGTCAGTCATTTACAGCTGCTATCGACTTGCCCCGGGTAAGTTGACTGGGTTCTCAAAAAAAAAAAACGTACGCCGAAATTAACACGAAATGTTTATGATGACTTTTGAAAACGTCCGTAAAAAATTTCAACAATATCGTTCTAGTCACTTCAGGAGTTATGACCTCGACAACTTGGGCGCCACACGATCCACTAGTGCCCGGGGGCGATTTCAAAAAACCGCGACGGCGGTAGGAATATTTTTTTGCGACGGCACAGTCGATACTGTCGAAGAGGATATTATTACAATACTACGATCTAACACGCGCGTCCGGTGCAGGTTCGTCGCCGCGGTAAGTACGTCACGGCGGTGTAGGTACGCGCCGCGACGTTGATTTCACGCGCCAGACGAAAACAAATAGAGCAGACGCCTTGTTCGGAAAATATATTTTCAAAGCCATCCGGCGACAAATGGAAAACGAAAACCGCAACACCGTAAACATAATAATATATATATATATGTATAATATTTGCTCGTTGAGCGACGCACACGGTCACCACACAATCGTATATTTTGTTTATAAATATATATATATATATATATACTATACGCATATACCGTTTTCCTAAGGCTGCGAGACGCCGGAATTCGAACGCAAACACAATGGCGTCTATTGAATTACACGTCAAACGAACATTATCGCGTCGTTGTACGGCCTCGTGTACACTTGTGAACGTATCCAATAGTATGGCCAATCTGTGGGTGTCGCGAAGTAAAAAAAAGGAAAATAAACGTCGCTACCCGCTTACCCGTTGCAACCACCTTACGCTTCAAATATCGATTTTTTGAATCATAGCGATCTCGCCGACGAAGAACGTCACTGAGGTTTTGTGACGTTCGTAACTCGTACGTACCGCCGGAAATTTCTGTTTTACACGCTAAGATCACAGGGACAGAGTAATGTGCACGGAACCAACGGCACGAGGCCAGCACAATTTACAGGACCAATCTGAAAATTCAAAACGGTTGCCACGTTCTAGTTTTTTTTATTGAAAGCGCGTTGAGGGGAAAACGCGTTGCGGTGTGTACAACGGATCTTCATCGACGGACAAATGTACACCTGTATAGTCAATAAATACAGTGTCGTCGTATGAGTAAATAGAGTTTCGAAACACCGCGAATGTGGCGGACAATCTTTCCGAAACGTACGCGTCACAGCCGCAACAGGCAGCGAAAACTAAGATGTAGTAATGTCACACTATATACGGTTGTTCCACCAAAGTCGTATTCGTCGCGGAGTTCAAAACGCGATCAGAGTCGCCGTCAATCGTTTTTCATTTGCGTGGAACTCGTTCGCTTCCGTGTGCCGTTCTCAAACATAAAAGCTACAACCTTTCTCTATCGAATAATAACAACAACAAAGGTAAAAACGCACGGGTATCGAATCAATTATTTACAACGCGACGTTTTTTTTTCCTCAACGTACACACGTGACTCTCTTATTCCACTTATCCCCTGTAAGCCATCATCCGTGCTGCGGTTCGCATCAACGGTTCAGAAACGACGGCGCTTTGGCGACGACAAAAGTCCGTTGTAGTACACGCGCGGCACACGCGAACCACCCGACCGAACCACCCGACCGAATCCGCTCCGGGAAAACGCCCCGACCCGAACCGCGGTCACCTCGGTCGGCATAGCTCGTGTGCGCGTCCCTGCACATTCGAGGGAACGAGTTCAATTATTGTTGAAACGCGTACCTACTGTTGTCGTTACCGTTATGACCGGTGACGACGTATCCGGGAGGGCTCGAGCGGGGGTCCATACAAAATTTTCGGATAAAATAAAATTTAAAATCTCTAGTTTTTTTTTTTTTTTGGTGTTTACCCCGCCGCGTGACCCGCAAAAAGTAAAAGTGACAACGATCATTAGCTGTGTGACAACAGACTGGATACAGTAAAGGAGATAAAAGATTGGGATCACCGGGCAGGTCACGCGTGAACTTGAATCCGTGATAAAGACGGTTGTACGAGAGAACCCGAGAGGACGTTTGAGTAGACTCCGGATGCGACTGGGAGGATGGATGAGAGCACACCATACTATCTGGATGAAAACAGGTGCACGATTTCGTGGTGGATGGAGGCGTTTGTGTTTGGACGGACGTGTGGTCTAAAAGCCCGTAAACAAAGAGAAAGAAAAAAAAAGTGTTTTGCGTCGGCCAGGATAGACAAAGTACTGTTGTACGCCTACGACGAATTTTCCATTATTATGGGTATCTGAGAATTGTTTGTTTAGTTATAAAAAGTAGGTTGGGGTGGTATCAAGACTTTGCGCGATAAAAACCGTATATTTTCCATTTTTTTTTTTTTACGGAGGAAGAATGCTTGATTTTAAGGGCTTTTGAAATTCGATGAATGGGCGAATCGACGTGGACAAATTTTTCAGCATCGGACCCTCTCATAAAAAAAAAAAACGTCACTGATTATGTTACAACCGTGAAAATAATGCGATGTATAGGTACCACCCGGGCGTATACGTCGGTCGTTGAACAACGTATTTTGAGCATTGTTGACAGTGTATCCAGCTAGATTGAATTACGCGAAACGGCGCAAAGATTCGCGTTTAACAGACGAGCTCGCGATAAAACCGCGTTATTTCAAATGTTATTCGTTCGTTTGAATAATACAGCGGTCCCGTTGAGAGTTTGTTTACACAAAAGGCTTTTAGACACCGTGAAATCGTACATCGAAATATTCTGTAAATAGATACCTATTTCGCTTCGAGTGCAGTCGAGTAGGTATTCTGTATCCGGGCGTCTAAACGCGTTAAAATTTAAAAATAAAATTATTTTCTTCGAGTACGCAACACTTATACGTAGGAAAAAAATTCAATGAATTGTTCAATAGTGGCTCAACGATACACTTTGCGTGCGTTTGTAAGTACGTTTTTCATTTGAAGTTCATAAGAATATATAAAACTAACTTTGAAAATTGTTCGTATTTTTCCAATTTTCGTTCTGAAAGTAGTTTTCAACTATATCAAGAAACGTCACGTATTAGACATTTGGGAGCACTTATAAATCATTATTAAACGATAAGTTAAATGAAAGACAAGAACCTAAAAACTGTTGGTACAAGATGATTTTGCAAATATATGAGTTTTCATTATTTTATGGTCGTTTAAAATCGATCATAATACATCGTCATAATTTCATTAATTCAATTATTCTTATTTTTTTTTATATTTTCAAAAATTACCTTGTAAAAACATAGTAAGTAGACATTGTAACGAGTTTAAAACCGTTTTCAGAACAAAAATTGTAAAAGTATAATCATATTCAATTATGGAACTGCTGAGACCATATTTGCGTCATAGAAGACAGTGTGACAAGGACTCTTAAAATTATTAAAAAGTTGATTGTATACGTCATATTTTAACTGTAGACGTTCTCTGTTAAGGCGTTGGATACCTAATGATCTTAAGTACCTAGTGTTATACAAGCATCTTTTGATAAGTATATAATTTTTTTTTTTTTCCATTTGTGTTTTGACTTTATACAAAATAAACAAAAACAAACACCAATACCCCTCAGATCAAACTACAATATTATAAATTGTAATAAAAAAAATTATGGGTTTGCAATAGTATTAAAAACTTAAAAATTTTGAATGGAGGAAGTTCATCGATGGGTGGTTTACCAGAAGATTTAACGGAAAATGATTTATTATTTTATATATATGCACCAATAACATCTACAGACGTCGAAAGAAGTTTTTTCTCGTTATAAAACCACACTGGCTGACAATCGACGAGCATTCGACGTAGAAAATATTAAAAAAACATTAGTAGTGCAACGCAATAATTTATCAGGTGAAAAAAAAGTTATTTTAAAACTATTTTTATATTAATATATTTAATATTTATTTTAAGGATAAATCCAAGATTCGAGAAGTCTATACTGGCTGCTGACAATCGCCGATCATTTGATGTAGAAAATATTTTTAAAAAAACATAAGTTGTGCAATGCAATGATTTATCTTTTATATCTCATTTTTTTATTTCACAAAAATATAATTTTTTTTGTGTATATTATTTTGCATATTTAATGAATTTGAATGCATATTTTTCCAATTTTACCTCCTACAACTTCTCTGCCCTAATTATAACCAATCCACCACCCCCTCCATCAGAGTATCCGCGTCCTCCATTTTTTTTATCTCAGAGTATATAATGTACACAAGCGTGTACACAAGACGGTTAAATTTTAGGCAAGCCACATAATATCTAATAGCTAGAAAAAATATGTTGGTACTTAAGATTACTCGATTTTGAATCTGTTTAAATACAACGCATAAATTCTCTATGTATTCTACGAAGCTAAGTAACGTTATTTTCTTTCGACTTAAATTAAACTTTAAAAAAAAAAAACGAATTTTCGTAGTTTTTACAAACAAAAATTACATTTCTAATTATTTTGGTGCTAAAAATCAAAATTATTTTTGCTACAAAACAGAAAAGTAATTAAATTAATCGAATAGTTTTACAAAGTCAAAATAACTTCCAATAGGTTCTTAACAAGTCATAATGTTTGTCTTGATTTTTTTGTTTGAACACGAAAAATATAAAGAGATGGTATACAGCGTCCATATTGTGAACTTTAAATTGTATTTAACAGTGATTATATTGTATTACAAAATTGAGTACATAGTATATTAGTTGCTTTAATTGTGGCCATAAAATACAAAAACGTGAACAAAAACCTTGAAATGTAATAATTTACCTCGTTATTTTTTTAATTCAAATACAAAATAAAATTACTTGGTAATTTATTACCATTTCACAAATTGTAACTATTGATGTTTCATCTCACTAAAGCAGCTGAGGAAGGACATATCGGATGTTCAATGTTCCTTATACATTTATTTGAATTTTTCCTCCACACGCATACAGTGAAATAAGACGGTATTATTAGGATTTTGTGTAAGCTTTTTTTTTTTTTATGTTTACTTATATTCTAAAAGTTATTCCGCTTATGTACGAAGGAAAATGACAAATTATTAAAACTTTCATGAATATGGAGATTTACGATGGATTAAATATTGTTAATATTTCTATTTAAAGTACCTTTCTAGGCCATTCATGGTTGACAAATGAAATTTGTTTTGCACTCTTCAAAAACAAGCTGTCTAGTTAAAATAAAATGTATATTATGAGAAATGCTAAGTAATTTATAACGAGTACGGATTTCTAGACATTACCTATACTTTAACAATAATAAAGAACGTTTTAAAATGTACTGTTGGACCATAGATTGAAAAACTACGAATGAAGAATTGAACGTATTTAGTTTTTTAGTACTAAAACTTTTCTAAGATAAGAAATAATATTGTTATAATACTCGGTAAAAAAAAAAAATATGTACAATTAATATTATTTATAATGGTGCATAATTTTGTTCTTGTCTTGTACTTTGTAAATAAACCATCATTTAACTGGCCGTCATAACATCAGGACGAAAAGTTCTTATCTTAAATATTAAATAATACCTGCAGATTTTAACTACCTTTATTAATCAACTATGTTTTGCAATAAATATCTTCAAAATATAACTCGCAATGGAAAACTTTAAAATGGTAAAAATTCTAAAATTTTGAATAAAATCATGTTTCGTTAAACGTTTTTATTTACCCTTTTATACAAACATATATCTACCCATTTCAATATTTTTCAAATATGACAACCATTACGTATGATAGTTTTGCAAAAAAAGATCACGTTTCGGGTAAAACTATTCGGGTATGCCATGAATTTCATAAATTATCAAGAGATCGACGACCCCACGTTAGCTATCATAATGGCTGTTAAAATCCACGAAATCAATCATAATAATAGTTTTTTCTTGATTTTTAAGCCACATTCCTTCGATAAATTGTTTTTTTTTGTTTTTTTCTATTACAAACAGTTTTTACAGTTCTAAAAGTACATTCTATATCATAATATTCCTTATTTTTCTCAGTACACACAAATCATAGGAATTTAGACGTTTCCTTTGCCAAACGTACACATTGATCTAACGATGCGATAATGAAAACATATTCGAATTTGCACAGCACTCTACTTGAAAACGATTTCCCAAAATCTTTTAATTATTTTTCCTCTTAAGTTTTTCCATAACTAAAAATCGAAATTTTTTTATCAAATGTGGTTTTTTCGTAAGCTTACAATGTGATACAATCAAAAATGTGGAAAAGTCGTTTTCAATACGTGGATTCCGCGACGCGTTCAAATCGGTCTTCTGCAGAATATCAACAACTATCGCATCGTTGGATCGAAGGGGCAAGATAAACGTCGAGGTTCCTGTATGATTTGTGTGAGACGGCGAAAAAAAAATCGAGGTGCCCGATGCTCGGTTCGAAATCAACACGGAAAACGATTATTCTACGGCCTCGTTTTAGCACCGAAACGTTTGAAAACACCGGCGATCCGTATAATTTGGATTCGTGCTCGTCGGCCCCGCGCGCACGCGGTCGACAAACACATTTCCGATTCCTACATCGCAGCCGCCGGCTTGACCGTGGCGACACGAGGGGTCGAATAATGCAGTGCGCGAATAATCGAAACGGATTTCGACGATACTCGACAGTAATAATAATATTATTGTCAAGCGACATGCTGTGGGTGTATGTTATTGTATACAATGTTGGTCAGAAGTCGGGACACGATGGTATTAATAGTAAAGTAGGCACAACGGACACTCATTCAATCAATTACTTCTATTGTTATTTAATCCGTCTAAATCGATTTAGTTCTTTGGCCACAACTTCCAAAATAACCGACGGAACCGCAGCTGAAACTTTTTACGTAGATATGGATAATATATCCAGGTTTGGTCCGAGTGATTTCGAACTCTTCCGAGCTAAGTATAGAACTTTAAAATTATCTATTTTCTTAAAAAAATTAATTTTTCACAAAGAGTTTTGAAACTTAAACACGAGGTTGACAACACGTAAATACACAGGTTACTAAAAAAATTACGAAAATCCGTAGTAACAATATTTTTTTTTTTTTTTTTTTGGTAGGATCGACTCATTTTTAGGAAAATATTTGTAATTCTAAAATCGTAATAACTCCTCAAATAACGGTTCGAACGGTTTGAAATTTTCACACGTTGTTTTAAATAATAGTTTTTACATGTGGATACGGCTTTCAGAATTTTCGATTCATTTTTATTGTTGAATTTGGTATTTACCAGAACGTATACTAGACGACTGAGCTCGCTCAGATTCGTAATTTCAATGGCTATTAAATGATATTAAATAACGCGTCTGAATCACAACTTCTAAACTAAAGATCCACCAAAAGCGTGGTCGCTACGCCGTCAAACTGCCCACGCGACCTAGAGTAATCCCGGTTTTCTTTTTATTTTTTTATTTTAAGTGTTAATAATAAAAATAAATTAATAAGTGTAAAAATAACGAATTGAAATGTACCTATGTCTTGTAATGTACCTACCGTACCAAATATGGACTCAGTAACTATACTGCACAAGTAGGTAGTCTTAACACGGCTCTAAGTCTAAGACCGCGAATAACCACAACTTTTCACGTTCTTCCCAAAAATAGCTTTTTTTTCACACGACTGTTGGCTTTGACCCCCAACGCCCTAAATGTTTGACTCGAGTTGTGTCGATAGCCTTTAGACGTATTTTCAAAGAGTATCGAGAGCTAGTGCCACGGCATGGTGGAAGTATTCAAAAACCAGAACATTCGGGATGTTTGATTTGTAAGATCCGGAGGAACGCTAAAATTCGTCATTATTTATCTTTTTTTTTTTTTTTTACGATCGGTATTGTAAAAAAAATTATCCTTCCCCCTGCGAACGCCACGATTGCTGCGATTTCTTCGATGATAATTAGAGAGAGGCTCTTGGAGTTTTTCCAAATGTTTTAGGACGGCGCTTCGTTTATATGTATGTATCCCGAAAAGGATAAAAGACACTTAAACCGTACACTACTGTAGTGTGCCAGAAAAACGCGGAAATCGCACGTTCTGTGTACCGTATGATTTAAGTACGGTAAAAATTTCGATTTCCGTAAGTTTTCGTGTTTCGTTATTTTGTATTTCCCGACTTCCGCCCGACCCTGTGTGACGTATCGAACACCGTCCGTGACGGGAAAACGAGCGGACGAGGGGAGGACGAAGCGAACCGGACCGTTTCGTGCTCCGAGTTAATGAACAATTATTTTAATACTGAAGTGTTTGAAGCGTCCGCGGTGCCGCGCGGTTAATCGAATCTGCGTTCACCCGGCGGTGCGACGGGGACGCGATTCGGCGGACCGGAAAATTCATCGACGGGCGCGTCGGTACGCGGACGAAGACGCTTTTACTACTTGGTTTACGACAATAACACGATATTATATTATATTATATATATTGACCCCCCCATGTGTTACGTAAATATTTTTAAGCGCAATTTAAAAGCGGCGAATTTCTGGATCGAAGAGAAGTAGAGCTTAGACTTGTTTGCGGTAAAAAAAAAAAAAAAAAAAAGATAAAGCCGGGGGATTAGGCGTATGGGTCGAGCGGCTAGTTGGCGACTACGCGTTGGGTGGGTTTCCCCACTGGTTTGGAAATTATGGTTCAAACGTCCGCTATCTGACGATAAATCGTTGCCGTCGAAGATACGATTTCCGAACGAGCTCGGTCGTCTAGTATATACGTGCCGGTAAAAACTAAATTTTACAATTGAAATGCACCGAAAATTCCTAAAGTCGTATCCACGTTTATAAAAAAAAATATCAATTTGAACGACGTGTGAAAATGTTAATACGTAACAGATTATAATGGTATTGGTTTCAATTCGATCGGACAAATACCCGTCACTCCAGCGGGCTTCTTAGTATACACTCGTGTGTTTTTTTGGACTATAACTCGCAAAATGTGTGAAATCAAAAATTTGTCTGCCATAAGATACAGTTTAAAACCAAAAGCTCAACTTTTTTGCGGTACTCGGCGCACTCTTTCCACGCGAAAACGTCATCACAAACCTGAAATTTTCAAATTTTCACAGTATAATTCTTAATTTATTTTCGGGGTATTGCTCAATAATTAAGCAAAATTTACAAAAATTCTAAGAACGAAATATCACCGCAATCAATAAACCTATCAGAAAAGTTACTGGTTTCAACAAGTGGAGCATTCCTTCTAAACGAAAATTTTATCAAAAAACTTTTCAAACGTTTCACCGTGAAATTCTCCATAATTCCCAATTTTATTTTTTTTTTTTGCTTTTTGGGGTCTAACTCGAAGAGTAGACAAAATTTTTAAAAAATCTTCAACCTAAGTACCACCGGAGTCCATATACCCACCAATAGAGATACTGACTATAAAAATCCATTCTACCCAAAATGTTGTTGACAGCAAAAAAATTAAAAACATCATTGTCAGAACAATTCATTCCTCGCTAGTGCTCAGAATCTAAAAAAAAAAACAAAGACACTTCAATACACTTAATTAAAAACATTCGTAAGAAGTCCTGATTCCTATGTGCTTTATGGTAGATAGACGGACTATAAAATTCCTCCTATTCCGATTAAATAACTCTAAGATAACGTAAATTTTCAATATTGTTCAAGATTCCGAGCGCAGAGAGGTTTTTACAAATAATACGCCATACTGTGCTGATGTGCTTCCAAGACGGTGCACTGTTTGAAACTTTTTTTTTCATTTATAATTGTTTTTTTTGAGAATATAATATGGTTCAAAAATGATAAAACGCTCCAAATGATTTGAAATTTTCACACGTAGTTGGGACGCGTAAAATGATCACACAAACGTTACAAAAATTTATTCCTTGAAATAATGTTACTTAAAACGTCAAAAGTTCAAACGAAATTCGAACCAATTATAAAACTTTAAATTTTAACTGACTTGTGAAGCATTAATTAACCACTGTGCTCACTCAGAATATTAATTTTCGTAAGCAATCCACTGCTTACAAATTCTGTATAACCATCACAAACAGTGACCTACTTATAACTGCAAAGTAAAGTCTCCATAAAAAACTTCCCACTTTTCTACTTTTTTTTCTATTTTAATTGTTGTTTTTATAAATTTTACATTTAATTAATTTGTTAAGAAATCAATATGCAAATATAGCAGTAAATAGTAAACAGTAAACAGTACCTATGTATGTAATTACTCGTGTATGTACTTATATATTTATTCTTATTATAAATGTTTTAAATCATATATTTTCGCGAGAATTCGCACACAATAAATCTATATACCATTTAAAAGTTTATACTTTTTCTAAAATTCAAGTTAAAATAGTTGAATGGATAAAAATTTTGCTCGCTAATATATAATACGTACAAAATTATACGAGCCTTACAAAATCATACGCAATTAATTCGTTTTGATGCTAAGGTTTTTTTAACAATAAATGTAGGTATTTAAATTATAGTAAAATAATTTAAACATGTAGGTATTGAACGTTTATTTGTGACCATAAGTACTTTTTCATCTTTTATACGTAAATAAACAGTTTTTATAAATTATGTAAGTAAATAAGATAAAATGATGATTCAAATCTTCTATTAACAACGTACATCGGGTATTTAAAATGATACAAAGCCTTTATGCCACCAGACTACAGCTACTGTCACTATGTATTTAAATTTATTTTTTTCAATCAATGAAAGGAATGGTTCTATTCTTGGAGTTTTTACTCAAGATCTGTACAATTAAATGCATTATTCGTTGTAAATTGTATTTTATGTTATTATAAATTTAACCATGTATTGTTCTAAGTATGGATAATCCCTTCTTTGTTAACCTGAGTCATTTATAAAATAATATAATTGAAACATTAAAATACAGTTTCATTTTTGTTATTTACAATAGTTTTTTACTGCTACTTACTGGTATTTTTTTTATCCTATTATACTTACCTACGTTCTGCATAGTAAATGCTATATATAGTTCGTGATCCTTAACAAGAGAGATTATAAAATGGCAACTCTAAGGGTCTCGTTTGATTTTTTCATTATTATTATTATTTAAAATGATACCACTATTTTTTAAGCTCTCCATACATTATAAAACACATCAATAATAAAAACCTCCAAGAATATATGTAAATATTTATACAATTGATTTTGAATTTACTATGTTGTTTTAAAACGGTTTTCATCTAAAACGTAGAGTACCGAAAAATATTATAAATTGATTGTGTTTCATTTGAATTCGGTTAATGCTGAATAATTTGACAAAAATTACTCAACGGGTAGATACTGTGTTTTCATTTGATTTTGTTTAATATAGTTTACCGTAAACATAATAATATCATATAATAATAATCATCTATGATACGACCTATAGCGGAAAACAATTCATAAATGGATTTATCAAATATTATAACAACTAAATTCATTATTATTTTACAAAATATAGTTTTGAGTATGTACACGCATTTTAAAAATCAATATTTTATACCAAAAACACAACAAGACAATTTATTTTCACAACTTATACTAACTCAACTCAGTACATATCATATTCGTGTTATTTTCTACATCACGACCACGAATTAAGATACAGTATATCTTAATTCGTGATCACAACAACTTTAAATATTTATTTTTTATCAATGAAAAGAAACAACCGACTTGTGACCAAAATCTTGACATTTACAAACATTGAATTGTTTAAAGAATCAAGTAGAGCGCGATATTTAGTTTATAGTTATTTTAAATACTGAACTATTTAAGCACAGTTAAATAAAATCTTATGGGGTCAGCTAGATATGCAATTTTCCTTTTCGTTAGAACTTGGTCATTAGCTACAATGATTATAATCCAAAGTATAAAATAAAATTATAATGAGTGATAAAATTCGACTACCAGTTATTTTGAAGACAACACACCTTAAGATTTTATGTGTACAGATTATTTTTAATTTGTGAATTCCATTTGGATCATGGTGCATATCAATCAGTGTTCAAAAATTTAAAATATTGTATGTTTTAAAGATCATAAATTAAATATTATTTTTGATTGACATCGCAAATTTCTAAGTAAATGGATAAAATAATAATCAATCTTTTTTTTTTTAGGTTTATGTATGGTATCTCTAAATCTCTGTGTTTAAAATACCTATACCTACACGTTTTGTTAAATTATGAAACACTATTACATTCTATACAAGTATTTGTATTTAACAAAAAAAAAAAATGTAAATAATCAAAATATCTGAGGTACCTTCTAAGAAATTAGAGTCTTCCAACATCATCACTGTTGTTTTTCACCCTTTTGCTAATGAACTGACTTTTGTAAAAACATTTTTCTCAAAATGCATCTACGTAAACGATTCTGCATCAAAAATACAAATCAGTATTTACTGATTTTCAAACTCATTTTATCGTCCATACCAGTTAATCATTTTTATTGCTTTTTTGTTTTATTTGACAAGACGCATTTTTTAATATCGGTTAGTAACATACATATTGGTGCAAAAATAATTTATAGTTTTTTTAAAAACTCAAGACTTAATAACATTTTGTTTCACGTTACGTTTTTGAAAATTATTAATTTTATTCTACTGTCGTAAATAAGTAGTTTTTGCAAATCAGTTTCATCTAATTAAATCGGACTAATCCAAAAAGTCGACTCCAAAAAAAAAACACGATATACAAAATTACACTTAACTTTTAAGTGTTTTTACGTATAACGTGAAAACTTTGGAGTGCTTTAAGTAGTTGTCTTTCTGCGTTAAGTCATATATTTTCCCCAAGGAGTTAAGGTTGAAAACTCCCTTAAAATTACTGCGAGAAAATGTCAAACAACTATAATATAGAAATTAGTACACGTATAGTTAACAAGTACAAAATGTAATAATCACTATGGGTACATATATAAAATGGCCACTGTTTATTTTATTACGTTTAACATTATTCAAACAACAGTCGTCAACAATAATATAAAGACGTTCTTTCAAGAAAAATATTACATGGGGCTTAATAATTTTTCAATAAAAATTAAAATATTCATTCTACAAAACGAATTTAGTATTTTAGTTTTAGTTTTAGTTGAATTATTACAGTTATGACAGGTATATCAATACATTTTTGTTACTCTCAAAATCTAAAACTATAGAGCTTTTATACTTTGCATTATTAAAATAAAATGAAGATCAATAGACAGAAGCAAGGATTTAAGTTTTGTTTTGAATGAAAACAATTGTTGCTTTGACATCTACCCTTCATAAATCAAACAGGTTTTTGTCTGATTTTTTTATTATTCTTATGTATACAAAGAAAATTCTTGCTCAAACAATACTTAATCATTCCTACGTGTTTATAGAAAAACTATTAATTATTTAAACATACAGGAGATATTTTAATTATTGACTTCTTCTTCTTCTTCTTCTTCTTTGGTGTTTGTCGGCCATTAAGACCATCCCGTCACACATCCAATTCTCCAGCCTTCTCTATCCAAAGCTCGCGCTTTCCAATCCGGTCCTCCATTCAGTGCCAACACGTCTCTTTCCATCATGTCTTCCCACCTTAATCGAGGTCTCCCTAGTGGTCTTTTACCAACTGGGTTCTCGTCCATAGCCATCCTTATTATGTTGTTCTGGCTTCGTCTAGCATGACCGGCCCACTGTAGTCTTTGTTCTCTAATTGCATCCACTATGCTTTCCCTTTTAAATAGGTTTTCCAATTCATTATTTTTTCTTATTCTTCACCCACTCGTTTCTCTGTCTTTCAGTTCTAACTGGTAAGTAGTACCAATATAATGGTAGATAATATTAAAATAAATAGGTAATCTAAGAAATTGAATTTTTTCCCCATTTATTTTCTAGGTTCTTGCTTGTATTACATTTACAGAACGTTTTAATAAAGTAGTATAAAGTTGTTTAAATAGCATTATAATGTAGTATAAAGTAGTTTGAAGCAGTAAAAAGCAGTATAAAGCAGTTTAAAGCAGTATAAAGCAGTTTAAAGCAGTATAAAATGCCTTATACTGCTTTGAAACTGCGTTATACTACTTTTAACTACTTTGTTTTGTCTCGTTGGTATCGTATGTCCAAGACAATAATTATTTTTGTCAATTTATTGACCTCATACTAAACTAAAATGTTATGATATCACAAAATATCGTAAACTTTTTAGAAACCCAAAAGACGAAATGTTTACTTAATGTTTTGTAGAAGTATCAGTAATTTATTTTGTTAGGTAGGTACATATCTTATCAAAGTGAATACAGAAATATAGCTCATATTCATTATTGCTTTTATAGCCGTTTCAATCAATCAATATTGATCTAAAGACGTCAGTGTGTTCATTCGATTATTCTCGTTATTCTCGTAGGCACGCTACAGACGTAAAGCACAAAAAGTTAACGAATTTGTCTATAAAAATAACTCAAAGCCGGAAAAGTCACCTCCCAAATGATGTCACTCGGATTTCACCGGAATATAGAAAATGTATTCACTCCGAAACAAATCTGCGGTCTTTTAATCACAAACAGAACACATCGGTTCGAAATGGAAGTTACCTCGTATTTTTTGTTTTTGTTTTTTTTTTTTCCATCCATTGTCTTTTTCACCGCTCCCTCTTTATTCTCCTGTCTCGCGGCTGACAAAATAAATTACCGACAGTATATTCGGCACATATGTCGACGATGCGTTGAATAATTTTTACATCAGGATGGTTGAAAAATCATTCCTTTTCATAAGAAGACGGCGCAGAACAAACGAGCCATTACTCGGATTAAAATGGGCACCGCTCCACCGTCGCGGCACATCGGTCGCAACCGACGATTCCGACGATGACGATGAAGACCCGGCTTCACTCTCATCACATGACGATTTGCGTGGGCACGGAGAGAAAAATATTTGAAAATCGTATCGAAAATCGAAATAGTTTTTGAACAACGTTACTTATAGATTCCGGAGAATAGATATGATGTGAGGCAGGGTCTAAAAAACCCTTGCCTATCCGGGTTTTTATGGGTGTCGATTTTTTTTTTTTAACTAAACAAAATTATTTTCACTAAATTAGCTGTTAAATTGGCGACTACCTAGTGTTATCTATTTGATGGTGATATATTTGATTGAAACATTTCTAATTTGTTAAAGTCATTTTTCATTAAAATCTTTAAAAACAAAATAATATTTTTGAATTAAGTTCCAAAGTCAATATTTTTTTTTACAAATTGTTAGTAAATATTTATAAAATAAATATTAACACGGTGATTGTATTAACTCGAGCGTTTTAAGGATTCAACAAAACAAATTTATTTTTAAAAAAAAAACCCTCTGGGTTTTAATGGGTTGGACCCAGTACTCGGAATCCCGATATCAGAACAATTTTACAGCCCACGGTTTGCATAAGTATGTTGGATGGTATCAAGACAGTCTGCATAAGTAATGCAAATTTTAGAAATATTATTTTATTTTTTTTACGGGTAAATAATATTAGTTGTTATCAACAATTTTTTTCATCATTTATAACTCGTAAAAATAAAATTTACCTAGCAGAATTGAATGATATGCTTCTATCGATACTTAAAATGTATTGGAAATATTAGTCATTTTTTTTCTAACAAAAATAATACGCGTTTGTAAAAATGACAGCTATTGCGTTCTAAGTTTAGTCCGATTCAACCATTTAAGGTCAAGTTGTATCACGCGCGTCGTGCAAACTATAAAGCATAACGAATAGCGATAGGTATCATACGAATCGTCGGTTAACGATGTAGAAAACGAAAAAATCCTTTTCTGCCGAAGAGGTGGCAAGTAGGAAATGGAAAAAAAAATATAATAAAATGGAATGGAATGGAAGAAATTAAAAAAAACCGAACCGATGTACAATATATCTATCTACAGCACAGCTCTGTTATCATATTATTCCAGTTCTCCGGCAGGTGCAGCTTTTGAGAATTCCGAATATTAAATATTCCACAGTCACCCGAGAAAATTAACTTTTTCACATAAACAATAGCAACCCCTGGGGCGTTGTTTGGGTTCTATATTGTATTTTTCAGGTATTGCAGTGTTTTCGTGTACACGTATACAGAGTTGCCGCCATTGTCGGTAGACGAGAATTGTGCAAAGTATTAATATAATTATTATAATAAATGCATTTAATAGAAAGAAACTCTGTAAACGTGAATATATATATAACATAAACGTGTGAATGTTTCTCTAAAGAAAATTGCAAAGTCACGCTTTTAGAATTTAAATTTAATTTAATTTGCAGCAGAAAAAAATATTTTATTACCTTCCCGAGTTAAAATACCTAGCGGGAAACCAGAAAATTCTGGACGTAGAATTGATTTTTGATTAATATATTGATTACACCTTAACGCTATAATAATGTATACAACTGGAATAATATTTTTATCTCGGTTCCATTAGTGTGCGTAAGTTTAACGTGTCCACAATACACGAGTTATAACCGAAAATAGAAATTCACTCTCTGAAGTCTTCTGGCAAGAAAATTATGTACTTTAAGACGTATATGCAATTATGTGTAATGGTTTCTGATAATAGTTCTTGCTCGCTTCTCACGAGTATAGCAAGCCGGTACCATTTTATAGCTAGTCTTATTATAAATTAATATTTGTGTTTGTGTACACAACTTGAACGAAAAACGACACAAATGACAGTTTTCGATGGATGCTATTTTTTTTTTGTTTTTAACGACAGTTTCACGCCCTTGACAAATATTGAAAAAAGTCTAGTAATATGTACACATAAACAATATTATAATAATAACTAATATAAGTATATGTACAGATTATTACTGACGTGTATAGAAACTCGTATTTCATCACTACGGACCGATTTAGCCCGATTGACCGAAATCAAAAATTGTAGGGAGGTTGTGGGATATTCGGATTCAAACTTATGAATCTTTTCGCGTTCTCTTAACTGTCCGTCTAATCCGAACAATTATTATTGCGACTACAGTGTATGTACGGTGAGTGAATTCACGGACTTGCATGTTCTATTTATTGTCCACTACCTAACGTGTTGGAAAAAACTCGGTTTATTTTTTTTTGTGATATCTAATAAAAATGCAAACTAAAAAAAAATACTCAAATGCAATAGAAAAACGAAGCGAGTCACTTTTATTAAGAAATTTAACGTAATTTATTTCCTTTTATTCCTCCATCGCACATCTCGTCCACACGAATCAGTTGGAGATAATCGATCATAGCCTGTATTATATAGTATCTCGGACTGAATAATTCATTTTACCAGTCAAAGTTATTTTGGATTAGGTTCTTTGCAGACAAAATCTTTCAAAATGTACCTGTACTTGTATTAGCTAGGGCGTTCAAAAGTTTGAATACAACTGTATAACATAAACGTAAGTTTCTGATGTCCTAACCTAATAATATTTCACAATAAACTCGCCAAACAAACAGAACGCGATCACTTGTCAACACCGTGCACGCACTATTAATACAGTTTTTATTCATTACTTTTTTTTTTTTTCTCTATCGATTCACTGCTACCGTACTGCCCCCGCAACGACCGTTGTCATCGTAAAACTCCAAAACATTGTGTCACTGTCGATTTATCTCGCCATCAGTTGTGATCGCTGTTGTTATTGTTACTCGCCATATATTATTCTCCGTTCTCTCGTCGCGACCGTATCGCGACAACGCGCGACGTGCGGAGTTATATGACTAATACTACTCTTCTACAGATTTTGCGAATTCGAACAACACGTGAAACGCGTTTCGAAGAAAACATTCGATAGAACATTTTTTTTTTTGTAAAATGTATACAATATTGTATCGCGCACACTTATAGTAACAACGACGATAGAGATACGAATCGATAGCTGCTAACTTTTGTGATTAAAAGAAACGTGCTGTGTACGAAAAATTCGATTTTGCGCCCAATCGCATACGGTTTATCAAAATCGTGACTAATTTTATTGACTCGACCACACAGACGTCTCTAATCGAGTCACATGCGTCGGCTCGCCGCCGCGTCGTCGTCCCCGGGCCGATCGGCCGTCCGCGCCCGCGCGTGGTTCCGATGCGCGATGACAGCCATAGCCGTCGGTTACGCCGTCAGCCACGTGGCCAGAACCAACCGACCGTACTGGGAACCAGACGTGGCGTACTTGCACTGGTCCACCAACGTGCCCGCGGTCACCGTGTGTCGTCCGACGAACGCCGCCGGACGTGCGCCTTACGGGCGGGACGCAGAGAGGCGAGTTAGCTCAATATAGTAGTAGTTCGCCGATTGTCGGAACAAATATGGCCACTCAACGAGCGTTGGAACGACAACGCCTCCGGGTTGTTTTACGAACTTCCCGACAGTTTTTTAGGGGTGCGGGGTGGGAAATCCGTTTGCATCGAACCGCCCCGGTATAGGGAGCCATCAGTCCGCTCGTCCGCTCGTCCGAGGGCCCCAGGCGATCAAAGAAAAAACCGCTGCAGAGAAACATCACGTATCGGTTACCGGTTCAAAGAATAAAAGAATAAGACCGAACCGCGACGGTGTAAAAATATGTATATTTTGTTTGAACTTTTTTTTTAAAAAACTGAACCGTCGCCCGCCCGCCCAGACTCTGGACCGGTGTCTGCACCCGGCCACGTGTTTTTTTTTTTATGCGTCACATAGCTCCTAAGGAGCTGCTCCGAACTGAACGTTCTCTAAAAGTCCAACTTATGTACTGCGCGTATATTATTATTACCTGTTCTATCAGAACTCTTGTTTCCGAAAGAGTTGTACCCAAAAACTTGGGAAAAAAACTGGTGAAAAACAACGATGATTGAAAAATTACTCGAAATGCACGTACATTGTTTTTATATTGGCTGGTTTCAAATTTTTTTTAAATAAAAAATGATTTTTTCGAGAAAAAGTTATGAGAATATAACACAATACAACAGTGTAAACATAGTTTCGTATGTGACCGAATTGTTTAAAAATCGCGCGATAAACATTTTTTCCAGACCGGGGCCTTTCGGTTTTTTTACATTTGTTCGCAGTAGTAGGGCACCGTATTAAAAATTATTAGGCCCACTTGAATGTTAATGTCAATAAGGAATAAGAAACGGAACAAATTCGTTTTCCACGTCATGAATCTCGAAAACGACGCGTGTCTCGTTGACTATACATTCTTGTATCAGTCGTCAATTCCTCGGGTAAAAAAAGTAGTACAGGGCAAAATTAATATCATACAGACTCAATTTCCTGTACAAGTTTTTATCTTGAGATAACGGCAAGAATATTAAAACTTCGAACTGCAATTTTTCATTCGAAAGTTTCAAATGCATTACGTTTTTGACTCACGCACTTTTGACGGTTGTCTGTATTTTTTTCCCATTCGCTAAAACTTTTACTTATAAAAAGTTCTAGAAATATAAATGTAATTATTTTAGATAGACGCCGCGGTAAATTCAATTTCTCCGTCAAAGTATATAACTAAGACGTGTATTTCTGTCATTACTCATATATATATGATATATACATATGTTTGGCCGGTGAAAATTATTAATAAAATACAAACATACATTTTATAGAAATAATTAAAGAACTCAAATTTATTACGTCCCTATTGAATTATTAGTTAATTAATAATAAATAATATTTGCGAGTTTTATTTTTGACAAATCCTAACGTTTAACAAATCGGTATTCAATATTTGTTTGTAGAAAAAAGTAATTGTGTTTGCATATATCATTCATTTAAGTTTCACAAAATTATTTGTTCTAACTGTGGTGGAATCAATAAACTATTATCCAGGTGATGTACCATGATGTACCTATTGATTCGTATAGCTTGACCACGGAGTGTAAATCTTCATCGGCAAGACGTATTAAGTTAAGAAAATTGTATAGAAGAATTATTACAATAGATTAATATTAAGGTTAAATTTAAAGACACATTTTTAACTATAAATCATAAGCAAGTCATATCTAAAAAATAACCTTACTAACCTTACTTATAGTACTGAACTATTTATGTGAAGAATTTAAATATGTAATAAATTAATATTCTTGAAACAGCTACTGGTATTTCTAAACCAATTTTGTTGGCACTACATAGATTTGTGTAATCATTATTAAAACTAAGCTAGATTTTTATCAATTAAACGAGTCATATTATATGTGAATACATAAACGTTATTATAGATCCAAATCATGACGATGATGAATGACTTTATGGTAAAATTACTAAAACTCAAATTTTCCTCTTCCCGTTTGTTTGATTAATGGCATGGTTCGTGTGCAGTATTAGGTGTTCTTTTAAGGTGTGATTAATTAGGCGAATTTTACAGTGGAACAGTTGTTTACCTTCTATTAAAAATATGGAAATTAAAATAAGGAATGAATTCTATAGAACAAAACTCGCACTCGACTTCAAAAACGTCACTTATATTACAAAGCAAAATTAGAACAATTTAAGTTACAATGGTATATGTTAACATGTTTGAACATAAACATTTTTATTTTATTAAATTCCAAACATGAAGCAAAAAAAAAAAAAAATGTATTATTATTTAACTTGGCTTAGGTATCATCATTAATTATATTATAAATATAAATTGGTTTTTTTGCGCGCTGCTAATCAATTTATATAAATAAAAACTGTTTAAATAAATAAAAATTTTCCAGAACATCAAAATACTCTGAAGTCGACAATACATTGAGAACAAACATATTAAAATTGACAAAGTATACCAAAAAAAAGGTAATGTTATAATGATATGATTATTTTTTAACACGTAACTAGTTTATAAATTCAAAACAAAAATTTAAATATATTATTTGCATTATTTTAAATTACTGAATACCTATCCAATTTATTTTGCAAACGCCTATAGTACTTTAGAATTATATTTACATAAGTTAAATAATTTCCATATTCTTGTACCATGTATAGAATTGTATAGAATTTCAAGGTTTGATGCACTACGAACGACAAAATAAAGAGAAAACTAAAAACAAATTATTTAACTAGATTCCCATCCCCATAGTATAAACTCGTGAACATACGACTAATAACGTATTTTTATTGATAATTAATGATATTAATTTGTATAATGAACAGATACTTCAGATCGTTAAACAGTACAAAAACAGAAAATTTTATTTTAGTATTAATTTTAAATAAAACAATAATTATTTCGATTTTGATCGTCTTGAAAAAGGAGATGTTATATTTTCCACCCTAATATAATATTATGTTAGATTCTGAGCATAGTTACAATTTTATTGTTCTGGATAATATAAAGACATTTTTTTCTTCTTTCCTTTTTTCTGAACACAACATTAATTAAAGTTGAATGTTACAAAAATATTACCAAATAATAATTTTTTAGGTTGTACACATAAAAGTTTGATTAGTTTTTGAGTTATTATCGAAGAAATTGGAAGAACGGTTTCCATTTATAGGTACTTGTTTAAAATTCAAAAATACAAATTTTACACAAATCTACAACACTGCCAAACATTTATGCTGACGTGATAAGCATAATATCTAAATAAAATAATATTTAATTAATAATCTTTGATGTTTAAATTTTAGGATACAACTCTTTTGTGTCAAAATACTATTAAAAATTGCTCATGGAACGACAAAACATTCAACTGCTGTAGACACTTTCAGCCACATAAATTTGTAGTTAGAAAACTCTGCTTTACTATTAACTCACTACAAACAATAAGCAAGTAAGAAAACAAATACCATAATACATAGTAATCGTGTTGTATAATTGTAATTTCCACGTTTTTTTTTTTTTTTTTTTACAGAAGAAAAAAACTTGTGGTAAGCCATTTTTCAAAAAGAGGAGTACTGAAATTGGAATTTAATGAACCAGTTGAGGTGAAGATAACTTAAAACTATACTATACACACCAATTGAAATAACTCCAACCAGGGTTTAAAATAAATTATAAAAACGTATACCGTTTAATATGTTTAATTTTTTTGTTGAGACAGATGTCCGTATATACACTTGTATTTGAACCCTTTTCAGAATTTTAATTTACGAAACCGTAAGCAATTCGTTTCCACCGAAAGGAAACGAATTACTAGATTATTAGAATATTTTATTACCCATACCTTAAATTATCGTAGGTACCAATCGTCAACAAATACGTTTGTGTTCATCACAAAGTAAACAAACTAAAAGACACGCGCACGATGATAATCTTATACGGCATAATGACAAAATTGATCAAAATGTACCATCCGTAAGGTGATTTTGAGAAAAATTTGCAATCAACTTATGGCGTCCTCGCGGTCGATTTACGCTCTCTGATCGAAACCGGATGGATGTTTGAATTGAGAGGGTTGCGGGGAAACGGAGCGGCTACACCTAAATTTTTACGAAACATTTTAGCGTACCCATTCGAACTTACTGCCTCTTGTGCGTATGTGATATACGAGAAAATTGAAACGTTTGTTATTTATAACACTCAACGATTCGTGTTTCCTCTTCTATCGTTTTTTTTTTTTTTTTTAATTTGAGCACGGGTCAATACAATATTAATTTTTTTTTTTTTTTAATCCTTTTCGTCGAGAATGTCTGTCTGCCAGCTCGTCGGACGAGTTGATCGCACGTATTATGTTGAGTTATATGTTGTATGCGCGTCACATTTCCGAACCTTACGTGTGTTTTAGATTTCGTTACACGACCCATCAGACGTTCAATTCGAGAATTCGCAAACGCCATACGTGACGATAAACGTCGGCGAGCAAGGGGAGCTGTTGTACACCACCCGAGAAATCGTCGAGGACGTCTCATTGGCAACGTTGGATTTTTCTCAACGCGGGTGTCTGTTGCGTGGCGAAAGAAAACTGTTTCATCACTTTGTTTACAGCAAATCCGCGTGTTTACTAGAATGCGCTTTACGCGAACCTCGAGTGTACGGTGGGTTTTTCTTACGTTATTTTCCTTTAGTACGCAAAAGTCAACGATTTTCAGCGAAAAAATTCGAACCAGTGCTTATGATTCGATCTTTTTTTACCGGGTTTCTTGCCGGGAGTGTACCTGATAGGTACAATGTTTTCGTAAAACTTTATTTTTTATTTTTTTTTTTGTTTTTTCCGCTATAAAACGTTTTCGATAGGTAAAAACTAAACGAGCTTTATTATAGTTTTAAAAAAACTGAAATTACTCGACGAGTCAGTTATACATAGCGAGCGATAACTTTCGGATAAATTTCACACTCCAAAAAAACATCACATACCTACTATTTTCGTTACGAAATGTATAGTGAAAATTTAAAAAACGTTTTACGTGCATTATAAAAATTCTTGTGTTCAAATTATTCAAAACATTTTTGTGTAAGCGCTCTGAAACATCAATATTAATAAAATAATATATATATATATAAATTATATATTAGTTATAACAACGAATTAAATACGTCAATAATTATTTTATGATAAATACCTAACAATGTTACACGTAGGTAATGTATGGTTTTGTATCGAATTTTTTGTTGGATTTAAATTATTTTTAAAAATGAATAAAAGTGTATAGTATACTTAAATAGGTATTTTGTTTCAGCTAAAAACTCTACACTTTGTGACTGCCCACCAACATGTTCAGGGATTGACGTGCACAATGTGTGGAATGGAACCCAGAAGTATGTCGATAAAACAACTGTTTGAATTAAATTAATGTACGATAAAATTGAATTTGTAATCCTTTGTCAATTTCTGTAGTTGAGAAGCGTAAGGGTACTTAAAATAACCTATTTTGTTTTCGTTATCAATTTTACTACTTTTTTTATCTATTGTTATGTATGTTTGAACTTAAAAATAAAAGAAATCACGAGCTTTATGTTTTCAAACTAACATGATTAGGTTTTTGAATTTTTTTTCAAATGTTTTTAAAATTCAACTTATGATTTAAAAATATAAAATACAAAGTTAAAATAATTGTGTCAAATCATCAGTAAAACAATTTGTACTTGAAAATACTCAGGGGAAAGTATGATTTTTTTTTTAAAAAAATATGTATCGTTGATTTTACAATAATTTTTTTATAAAATCAATAATACGTACCTACGTATTATTTAATAATACTATTAAATAACCTACGTATTATTTAATAACTATTTTTAATAGCAATTAAGTAAAAAAAAATAAAACATTTTAATTATCAAAGTAGCGAAAGACATTTTAGAAGACAATATTTTCGTTTTGTTTTTTTATTGTTTTTTTCATGAACGTAATATTTTCCAGTTTTATACAAAAACTTCTTCGTTCAAATGACTTCCATAAATTAACATAAATCAATACTAACGGGTATCCGAAAAAATGGAAAATACTAATCATATTTTGCTATTGGAAAGGTCTCCACAATTCACTAGACATGCATAAATCAATACAATTATCAATTATTACAGTTTAAAGTATGCTTTTTATTGAGTTTTGGTATATAAATAATACATTGTGTATTTTTACAGATCAAATAATAAAGTATCAACTGGCATTATTACCATGTTAAAACCAGCTACAGAACGACTGGTTATGAAAGCTAGGAAAAACTATGTGGATTACATAGGTAGGTTACCAAGTATTGTCTAGAACAATTCAAAAACAGTTTCATTTCAACTACTTATAATTTTTTTTTTTTAAACAATAATTTGAAGAAACCGTTTACTGTGAATTAAACCAACTTAAACCATTTTTATGTTTTTAAGAAACAATATTAACTATATTCAGTAAAACACGCAATTTAAAAACAATTAATAAAAATTTTATGATTACAGTGATATTCGCCTGCTTATTGCAATTGTTTACTGGAATCAACTTGATGGAAATTCCAAATTTTGTACTCAACAACTAGAAATACAAATCTATCTCATCAAAAATTTAAATTATCATGAAAATAATACAATTAGTTTAGAAAGTCTTGTAGCTAACTTTTTGGTGCCTGTTAGTACTTCAATATGTTATATGTTATTGTCATTCTTCAATGTTACAATTTACAAATTTAATAAAACTTAAAAATGTTCCGAAAAAATTCCCATAAAGTGGCTTAAACCAACTTAGTTTTAAAAAAACATTTACGTTAACATTTAATCTAAATCGGTAATCTAATTAGTTTGAAGTTACCTAAAGGTACCCACATTGTATAACTAATGAATTTGAAAAACAATTAAATTGTAAATTTATCAGATTTTTCATAAGTATCAGTTTATATAGTTTGCAATTTCATTAAAATCAAATTCGCAAAAAAAAAAAAAAATCCATAGGTAGTTATATAAATGGGTACTTACAATCTTTGCAGCGCTAAAATTTATAATCCTGCAAATTCATAAAAAAAAACATTGCGTTCCAACTATAACTTCTAGTGCAATGAATATACAAATTATATTTCAAAATATTTTAACCTGTTTGAATAGATTTCATAAAAACAGTTTTATACAAAAAAGTCAAATGTCATATGTATGTAATGATTTAAATTATATCGAACAATTTATTATTTAAACATAATATGTGATAAGTAACTTTATTAATAAATTTTTTTATTTAAAAAAAGCCATGCAAGTACCTAATAGGCAGAAATGTGATTGTTTTTTATAACATTAAAAACACATTCGGTTAAGATTACAAAATAAAATGTGTTCATTGATAACCATTATTTTAGATAAATATAAAGAGGAATGATTTTCAAATAACAAAAAACTAAATTTTAATAAGAAACATATTGCATTGAAGGTCAAACACATTTTTGGTTATTCTGTGTATGATTTAGAAATTAAATTTACAAAACAAATTTTTTGTACCTGCTCTAGTTCTGAATATTAACTTTTAACTATTTGCATAGTAGTCATTAAAGCATGTTTTAAGTGCCCCATTGGCTCCATGTTCATGGTAACTGTTGGCTCTTATTAACATATTTTTCACATATAATTACAGTGGTATAACCATATAAAATGATTATGAAATAGGTACGTCTTTTTATTATTATACTTTGAATAAGAGTTTGAATTATAAATTTATTTTTACTTGGTAAAATTTTAACACGACACCTAACTATAATCTAACACATTTTACAACACAAACAAAAATTTTCGTTGAAAAGGATTAACACAATGAATTTATGTTAATAGTTCAATGTATGCAAATTTTATAACCAAAAAATAGTATTTTATAAAATAATGTATTTTTTATAACATTTACCTTTAGAATACATTATTTATATTTCCATCAAATTATGATAATTGATAACCCTTGACCGGTTTTAGTCCCCGCACAACCTACTATAAAGTATCGCAACAGATTTTATAGGAAAAACGTGTAACATAAAATCAGTTGAGATACATTATTTCAAACACTCTAGATCTATCAAATACATCAGTTTATATTTGAGGTCTGAAAAAGACGAAACAAACAATTTCTTGGCAATACCTTGGAGTTCAGTAAGTACCTACTACTAGTACAGATACTTAACCATTTATTAGCTAATAGGTAATTTGTAATACTATTTGGTTATTTAATTTAATTTAAAATTAAAATTTAGCTGTTATTAGAATATAAATTGTAAATTATTTTACACTTTAAATTACTTCAATTAACATGATCTGATTTTTGATTTAATTTTTAGTCAGAATCTAGATGATTAAAATATATTTTTAAAGTAATATCTTCTATAAATAAGAACCATACAATATGTACTTTATTGAAAAATTTTTATTTATGAACTAGTTATTTTGTAAAAACATAATATTGTTATTAAAAGACTGAACTGATATGATCGCTATTGATTATTCTGTATCAAAGGTGGAGAAATTTGTTATTCAAAATTTATGAAATCATTGAATTTTTGTCTTTGGATCACCTACAATCTTTAGAAAAAACCCGTTTAGTACTAGTTTATATTATTTTTTATAGCTTTAAAATATTATTTGTATCGTATATGAACAAATTTGAAGTTAAAAATGTTTTCTGTGAATGTATTAACTCGTGACGCGTAGTGTGTACCAATACAATTTATTTTTATTTTTTTAGGTCTGTTATCTAAGATTAATAGTTTATAAGATAATACAGGTATTTAAATATTAGTTTTACTGGAAATATAAATTAACTCCAGTCAAAAATGTTCCCCTTAAGAAGCTCTTTTTTCCTTTAAGCATTTAATACTTACAAGTTACAACTTGTAAATAAGTGATTTAGTCTATACACTTAAGTTGAAGCATACAAAAATTTCAAAAAAGTTATTTTGTATTATAAAAAAGAGATTAAATTAATATGGTTCATAACAAAATTTTGGAGTAGGTGAGTGATAGGTATGTCACTATTTTTGAAAGTTTATTGTATTTTAAATTAATTACACTCATAATTTAATAAAAATTTAAGGCAGTTATAAACTATTGCTTTCAAAACTAACGATTTTAGTGAGGCAGTCAAATCAGTCAAACCCTCGGAAAATGGCACTTTTCAAAGTTCATTACGTAGCTCAAAAATTGAAAAAATTATTTGAAATCTGTATGATATTCGTAATTTATTTATTTTGATACTGTTCCAAATTTTAATTCATTTGAAAAATTTCTGGAGTAGTTAAGTAATTGTCAAAGAAAAAAGAAAACAATGGAATCAAAATATAAAAATATAATATACCTAGTATAAAAATAACAAAATGTTGACAATTTAACAGTATCTATTCTAGAAACATAAATTGTACTAAAAAAAAATTCAATAAATTGTATTGAATGTAATCAAACACATAAAGAAAAAACACAAGTTAAAAAGCTTGTATTGAAGTATTGTTGAATCATAGAACTAAAATTCAAAGGTTGTATAAAACAAAAACTGCAAAAACTAAAAAAAAAATTAAAAGAAAATTAGTTCACTTACAAATCATCAAATTTTTAAATCAGTTTTAATTTTATTTACAAATAGAGCCTTATACTTATTCTAACTCAATGTCAAAATTTCAGATGGCATTAAAAGCACTTTGAAGATGCTTGATTTATTAAATTATGGATCATGACTCGAAGATGGGAAATGTTTCAAAAAAATGCTTTAAGAAAAGTTCTATCTGAATCCAATAATCTTTTTTATGTTCGGATCGTGTGCAGAGATTAAAAAATTTTACTACCTTTTTGACTTATTGTAACAAAAAGAGGCTGACAGTTTCTAAGTCGAGTGGACAGCTTGCTGGAGTAACGACTACGATTTGGCAGTAAGTCAATGTTTTTGGTAAGCTTAGTAGTTACTTAAGAGTTACTAAACTCTAAGCGGAACTGATCGGTATATGCTACAATTAATATATTTATATATTAAATATTAATATATTTAATTTACAATTAATATACTTAATTCAAAATTATGTACAAGATTAGTTTTTTTTTTTTTAATATATGCAACAAAAAAAAAAAGTGCTCAACTATTCTACTGGCCTCGAAAAAATGTAATTAATTCTATAACTAGAATATATTTTTAGCACATGCTGCTATGAAGGTTAAAAGTGTGACATACTATTTTAGAATTTGTTGAGCCAGAAACGAAACTATACATGTCATCAATATTTCATTGAAATGAGTGTTCTCTTTTTAGAACATGACTAAAAACAATCAAAAAATACCAAAATTCATACGCACATCTTATCAATTTTAATTTAAACAACGGGATAGTTTTTTTTATGAATTATTAAGATTTAAATGTCAAACCGTTTTATCAATACATCAGAGAGCTCGTTTAATATTGAAAATTTTGTAATTTTAAAATAAGTTTATGACCAATTTTTTGATAATTTTTCTACAATAACGACTGAACCCAATACAATTTTATAAAACGATTTTTAGACTTTTTAGTTAGAAACGAAACTATGTATTTTAAACATTGTGTGAAAATGTCTGGTCTTTTCAATCATTATTTTTGAAGCCATAAATTTAATTTAATTTACACAATAAACGTTGTCAAACTCAATTAGTTTATCAAACTATTTACTGATTTTTCTAAGTTTTATAATTTATTTTTATTTTCTGGTATAACTTTTTCGGAATAGAAAGTTTTTAAAAACTTGGTGGTATAATGCACCGAAGATATGAGTTGGATTACTGTTAAATAGATCTTCACGTTAAGATTGGAGCAATTTCCTAGGAACTTTTTGAGACAAAGACAAATAAAAAATAAATAAAACACACGTCGTTGTAAAATCAATAGCTTCCTCGCTCTAATCGGAATCTATAATATTAATTCAAATACAATTATTTAAAAATTTTAAAAGAATAAAAATAGTTATTTATTATACAAGCAATTTAAAAAACCAATATTATTAAAAAGAAAATCATATTTACAATACTATAATAATATTAAACTAAATAGTCTAGAACTTTAAATTTTGATTACTAAACTTTTATAAATGGTGTTGATGTTCAGGTATGATTGTTAAACAATCATGTCTCTTTCTCTGGTGCGTGACTGTAACATGGACTCGACAAATAAATTTGCTAGTGCCAGTCGTTCCAAAGTGGTCTCAAACATTTTCCGACGATAACTTGACAAACATGCCGAAACCTGTATATGAACTACAGAATAGAAGATTTTATTCCTTCCACAATTTGTTTCAAATTATGTTTAGGCCACAGTATCACAGAAGTAAATATCAGAGCTTACAGGTTATTATATATGTATTACATGACATTTAGATTTTTTATTTTTTTTACCCTGTAATCAAAAAAAAAAAATGATTATTTCTCAAACTAATTATCTACAGAAAGTACAGAAAAGAATACCGAAATCAACCGAATTCTTTTGTAACACTAACAACACTCGGTCTTCGCCACGGCCGACGAGCGTACATAGCCTGAAGCCGGGTGACATTGACGTAATCGGTGGAATTGGAGATTCATTAACAGCTGGAACTGGATCATTTTCGTATATATTTCCACAATTGCTGGTCAATCATCGGGGATCCTCGTGGACGGCTGGTATTCTTATTTTCTCGGTTCTATAAAAAAATCAGTGGCTTTTGGATGGGTTAACTCATTTCGATACATACTTGTAGGCATACAGGCATGACCTATGAAAGTACAGCCATTAAACCAGTATAAAATATAAAATTACATCGTGGTATTGGAGTTTTACTCGTAAATAAAAATTTAAAAGGGTTCTATATAATGACCAGTACAACTTATATTATGCGGTAGTCGACAAGTGTTTCAAATAAATTACTTCTAGGTTAGAAAACTGTCTTTGAAGTTCATTAAAACATTTCACACTGATTGAAAGCCATCGGTGATTGTATGATAATTAACAGGAAAACAACAAATTATAGAATATTAGTGCGGAAATATTGTTGTACCTACAATTAAAATATTACTACATTTATATTGTTGTATTAAATATGAAATAGGTACTGAATATAAGTACTAATATTTTTTCTGACATAGGAACTTCAAAAAATTTAACTAACTAAACTTTTTATTTTTACTTTAACAATATATTTTTATAAGCTATTGTGTGATAGGTAATGAAAAATAAAGATTATTAAAAATAATATGTACTTTTTTGTTTTTAATATCACAATATTAAACTGGTTATTATTAAGTTTGTTTCTTGCTTAAAATCACTACTGTTATTTTACTGTTTTATTCTATTACAAAAAGAAAATAGTTATTTTGTTTCATCTTAAATGCGAATATATATTCTGTTTTTTTTTATATTAAATTGTTGGTTACCATTTTAAATTATTACATATTTTGTTTTACGCCTATTAGCAATTACTAAATATTTTTTTTTATTTACTTATGATAGATATGAAACAACCAGGAATTACCTAACCATTCCGTTGAATAAAAACTCTCAAAAACAAAATGTAGACTAACAAAAAAATATAGTTTTAAAGTAATTTTAAAATAATAAATTTAAAATAAATTGTTTTAAATTTTATATTTATAAATTTTACGCATTCAAATTATTATCTTTTATCCGAAATTCCTTTACTATTAAAATAAATCATCATTATGTTTCAATTACACGCATTATTATTTTCAACGCGTATTATACACCACCGCTAAATAACTAATAATCTTTATTGATTATTTATGTGTTAAATTAATGTTTTATAAATAAAATTTAGGTGGAGAACATACGTGGAGAGAATCATTAACTTTACCAAATATAATAAAAGTGTTTAATCCAAAATTAATTGGCTTTGCATATGGTGATTCACTAGCCGAACAAAAATTTTCTCAATTCAATGTTGCAGAATTCGGCGCTCTAAGCAGAGACTTGCCATTTATGGCAAAAGAGTTGGTAAAAAGGATTAAAATGGATAAAAGAGTGGATTTAAATAAAGACTGGAAGGTAATAAAAACCGTTTTACAATTAATTAGCAAAGCAATGTTTTACAAAATCAAGAGTTTACAGTTGATATCAATATTGATGGGCTCAAATACAATTTGTTTTGAGTTGTGTTATGACGATTACAGACTGTTTGCTAATAAACATAAAAAAGAATTATTTGATGCAATATCATATATCAAAGAACATCTTCCACGGACATTAATCAACTTAATTTTGAGTCCAAGTACGTAGAGTCAAGTAACAAAATCCGATTTATTATACATTCACACAATAAGCATTTAGAATAATTTATATACCTATAACAGGGGTGGGCAACTGGCGGCCCGCGAGCCTTTTTTATCTGGCCCGCGCTACATTTTCAAATTGCATCATACAATTTTAAAGTTTATCGTCTATACTCTATAATTTAAATATATAATTGAATGACCTTTTTTTCTTTTTTTGCTTTCTATGCTTTGGCCCGCTAGATTTTAATTTTCTAAAAATTGGCCCTCAAGTAACTTTGAGTTGCCCATGACCTATAATATAATATATAAAATCCAAATACCACCCATTCACTCTCTCGCTTGCTCACTCATTGTTATTTCTCAAAAACTACAAATCGTATCAGCTTGCAATTTGGAATGGTGGTTCCTCTTATGCTCTTTATGTTTAGTAAAAAAGGATTTTTCAAAATACAATGGGATTCAGGGAAGTAAAAATGGAAAATGTTATTTATTGGACGGATTTTTTTGAAAATTAACATACTATAAAATACGAATAATACATTATCTATTGCTGCATTTTTGAACATTGAACTCGTAAAGGATCAAATAGAATAAAAGGAGTACTAATAGGGTATAAAAAATTATAAAAATATTAGTTTGTGGTTTGTACCTTATATGCTAAAATATCTCTTTGAAAATTTTTCTTAAGAATCTATGGATAAGTTCGATGGATGTGTGTTTTTATTTAATACGCACACGACCGTTGTGAATAAATGTATATGAATGAAATATAAAATTTTATAACATATTACACATTATCACTTTACAGGCTTGGACAAAATTTTATTCAACACTACGGATCTACCACTAATCATAACACAAACCCGAAAACTAGAATGTCCATGTTTGTGCACTACACAATACAAACATCAATTGCCAAACTATGTAAAAGTAAATCAACAGTTTAGAGAAGTAGAAAAGGAAATAGTAAGATTATTTGAAAATTAAATTATGTACATATCAATGGCGTTAAAATTGTATTAAGTAATAATATTTTTCAAAAGTTTACAAAATAAAAAATAACAAGTGTTTTGCAGGCACAAAAACTTTTATTTTGATTAGGTATACTTATTATGTCGTTAACATTTTTATTTTAACTATTATCAAAATTTCGGAATTCATGGGGGATATTTTCGATACATCACTTAAAAAAATTTTTTTATTTTTTTAGTACAAATTGGAAACATTTTTGAAAATGTTTTTATTTTTTTCAAAAGATTTAGATTTATTTTCTGCAATTATTTAGTAAATTATATTAACGCTAAAAGTATTTTTAACAGATTTTCCAAATATTTGAAACAATTGTAACCACTTTCAACCTCTTATAAAAAAATTTTAAATTTTTGTTTCTACATTTTATTAAGTTTCTTTTAGATTGCTAGAAATATTAATAATTCAATTTTTTTTTAAATATATATATAATATAGAACTTATGATACTTAATCAGTAATTTTAAAATTTTACAAATATTTTAAATTAAATTGATATACTTTACAAAACAAATATATAAATGTACCACATAATATTGTCCATGGTAGTGTGTGTTTAAAACAAAATGAAATTCTTTGAAACAAAAATATATTTTATTTGTTAAAATCATTTGGACAACTTTTCAATTATTGTTGGTAATTTTAAGATTTTAATTTAAGGCGTAGAACTAGTACTTATATATTAACTAGTTACTAGACATTTAGTAATTATTCTTATCAACTAGACAAATTAAACCATAACTAATATTTAAGTATAGATTTGTTGAGGTGAATTTGATATATGAATGCATATTTAAAAAAATAATAAATTAAAAGTTTTACATTTTTAGGCAGAATATGATAAATTCAAAAACAAGGACGATTTTGCTGTTGTTCTACAAACGTTTACAGAAAATTTGAGGTTTCCAACAAATAAGTTTAAAAATACAGATACGTCCTATTTGTCTGTAGACTGGTTTCATTTAAGTCAAAAAGGCTACGCGAGAGGTAAGCAAATTATGTACTAGCAAAACTAATCAGTTCTAATAAAATATTTTTAACTGTGAAAACTAAAAAGTAGTGATTATCATCAAACACGTCACTTGTCATTTATTTTAACAAACCACCGCTGTTTTTAATGAAACAATAAACAAGTATTATATATTGAATTTGAAAATAATATCTTATTAATGTCTTCAAGTATAACAATTCTCATCAAGTTCACTTAATCAAATAGATACTCAAAATCACTAAAAATAAAATATTATGAATACATTTACAAATGGTTTCTCATTTACATTATACAAATATATTTATTTATTTATATATTTATTTCATTATACATATAAATTATCAAAACTGATTTTCAAATTGTTTAAACATCTATTGAAAATTGTAGCTAAAAAATTATCAAAATCGTTGGAAATTTCAATCATATTAATTGTATTTGTTCCATTTCGAAAATGAGTAAATTTTATAATATTTCAGTAACTTTCAAAAAAATTATTTGAAAAAAACGTTTCGAACGTAAACTTACTTTTACCGTTAATCAAAAATATGTAATATGTAATTAAACTATCCATTTTTTGCTGCATTCGGGAAATGTACCTACTGATAAAATTAAAATGACATAATATATGGATTCTTCATAAAAATAATAGGATAATTTATTTAATATACTATTATAAGTAGGTATGTATAATACCATTGATTATAAATACTAATCAATGATAATACCTATGTAGATATTTGGTATGGTTCAGTAAAATATAAACAGACTTTTTATTGTGTATAGAAAATGCGTTTAATTTTGGTTGAGAAATTAAAACATATTATATTTTAGATACCTACTGAATGTAGCGAAGAATGTATTGGGATTAACATGATGTGTGTTTTGTATTTTTTATTTATTTTTTTTTTTTTACCACTATATGTAATCACAATGACTTCTTCAATAATGCTCTAATTTTTAAAATCAGTAACTTTTCTGATAGGTTTATGGAGTCTTATGGTACTTTGAGGGGTCATGGATTTAAAAAATGAAAAAGTTACGCCCAAAAAACTAAGCATAACTAAGAAAAAACGTTCAAAATTACGGCAAACGTGTGTTTTCGTTTTTCGGCCCTAACTTCCAAAAAGATGATTGGTATAAGTTCAAACTTTCACATAATATTCAAATTTATGACACAGGTCTGATACAAATTTCAAGAGATTTCAAAAATGTTTGAGCTAAGTATAGAACTTTGAAATTGTAGAAGATTTCCATTTTTACGTAATTTTTGTTTGATAAAACAAAAATTTTGCTATTAGTTGTAAAATTATTTTCTAATTATGATAAAATTAAGATTCTAAACAATCATGACAATTTTAAACGGTTTTCTAATAAAAGATTAATAATAAATTATGTTGTTACCGTAAAATTTTTTGAACTCAATCAGAATTGTTAATTTTGTAAGCAATTTACAATTCTAATATACAATTTCTTATTAAAATTTCCAAAATAATGACCCACAGGCCACATCATCAAACTACCCACGTGGCTTAGGGTGAATCCGGCTTTTTAATGTTTATAATGTTTATGTTTATATGAATAGCGGCTAATGCATTATGGAACAACATGATGGAACCAGTTGGGAACAAATCTACTGACTGGTCACAGGAGTTTAGTCGGTTTATTTGCCCAACAGAACGATATCCATTCATTAAGACGTGGAAAAATAGTATTATGGCGTGATCATTCGATGGCATACAATTCAATATATTTTCTTCAAATATCAAAATTTGTTTTAAGTAGTTTCCAAATAATAAAATAACTTACAAAATATTAAACAGTATAATCAAATAAAACTAAATTTGATAAACCCAAAATCACAAAAATAACACACTTTTTACTGCATATACGTATTTCAACAACTATAACAATAACTATGTGTTGTCATCTTCAGTGCAAATCAACAACTGACCGTTTAAAACCCGTATTTATGCTCAGTTTATATCTGATGACGTAACCGCAAAACAAACACGTCCACCATTCATGCTAATGTCATTGGCTCTTATTAAATTAACTTTGATGATGAATTTTATAATGGACTTAAGTTCTAGTTTAACGAATTGTTTTTATTTTTTGACATTTCTATTGCCTTTTCTTATACTTAATTTCTCCTATAATTATTTACATTTTTTAAAAGTTTTGCTGATTTAATATTATGGTTTGTGTTCAATAAATGTTCCGCAATAGGAGATTTGTAGTCTTCTTGTTTTTTGACATTTCTTAGATGTTCTTTGAACCAAATATCTATATTTTTTTTTTTTTTTGTTTGTCCAATACAGCATTTATTGGATTCCTCACATTCAATTTTATAAACACCTGATTTTCCTCCTTCTTCAATTTTATCCTTTGTGTTTCCTAATAGTGCTCTTAAATTGTATTTTTAACTGTTACTGTATCATTAACACCGTAATTTTTGAAAATATTTGTTAAGCTGTCCAAAATTTTGGGATAAAATACCATTGCTGACATTATTACTATGTTTTTTGACCCATTATTAAGAGTGCTAACCTTCCAGTTCTTTGACCATTATATTTTGATATTTTATTGATACAGCAAGTCCTAAAATTTATTTAACGTTTCTGTTATCAACGCCACTGGAGCATTAGTATTTATATCTCAGACATATGATTGTATGCATCTCAAACAAGTCTGGTGATTACCTTTTAGAGCATCATGGTAAGTCGAACCATTAATTGAATACCCGTCTTCATGAGCATATTTTAGACACTCCAAGTTCCCTAGCAGCGATTTCACACATAGACGTTTGGTCCCAAGCGCATTCCGTTTTCCCTGGCATATTTCAAACATTCAATATGCCCAACCTTAGCAGCAATTTTACAACAATCCTCTTCCCATTTGTACCCATTCACGTGAAAATATTTCAAGCAGTCCAACTGGCCATATGAATCATGTTCATTAGTTTCTATATAATCACGCACTTCAGCCCCTAATTTGTTAAACAAACCGGATTTTTCATGAGCATGCTTTGTAGCCTCAAAATACACGCAGTTTGCTATTGGACGCCTGTCGCTGAATGTTAAACTGTTAATTATTGCGTTATCGTATGCGTATTTAAAACAATATAAGTCCCCATAAAGAATAGAGGCGAAAAACACGGTCTCGTCTATAAAACAGTGGTCAAAAGCGTTTGCGTATTTCATACATTCCAGGTGTCCAATCTTAGCAGCGTTATAGGCTGCAAGTTCACTCAACAAATATTTGTTTCTATGAGCATGTTCCAAACAGTTAATGTGTCCGTTTACAGTAGGTCCAAATTCGCGTTTGTCCGGTGGGTTAATTTTTTCATCAGCATATATCAGACACTGGATGTTCTTGCAGTCCACTTTAATATCACTTTTAGCTTTTTCCAGAGGACACCCGTTCTCGTGAGCGTACTTAAGGCATTCCAACTGTCCATTTACCACGGCTTCTGTACATGTACTTTTATCCCAAGGACAACCACTTTCGTGAGCGTATTTCAGGCATTCTAACTGCCCATTTTTCGCGGCTTCTGTGCATGTACTTTTGTCCCAAGGACAACCATTTTCGTGAGCATACTTTAGGTATTCTAATTGCCCATTTTCCGCGGCTGCTGTACAAGTACTTTTATCCCAAAGACAACCATTTTCGTAAGCATATTTTAGGCATTCCAAATGTCCACTAACCGCGGCTCCCAAACTTATGTGTGTGTCCCAGGGACAACCGTTTTTGTGGGCATATTTCAGGCACTCCAAATGTCCATTAAACACGGCTAAACGTGTTGTATATTCGTCCCAATCGCATCCGTTTACGTGAGCGTATTTTAGGCATTCCAAATGTCCATAATCAGCGGCTACATTACACATAGATTCATTCCAGGAACAACCATTTTCGTGAGCGTATTTTAGGCATTCCAAATGTCCACTAATCGCGGCTCCGTGACATGTTTCCGTGTCCCAAGGACAACCATTTTCGTAGGCATATTTTAGGCATTCCAAATGTCCACCAATCGCAGCTGCCGAACATGTTTCTGTGTCCCAGTGAAGACCATTTTCGTGGGCATACCTTAGGCATTCCAAATGTCCATTACACGCGGCATCGCTACAAATATCATTATTCCACGGACATCCGTTTTCGTGAGCGTATATCAGACAATCCAAGTGTCCGCACTTTGAAGCTTTAGCACACGTTGTTTCGTCCCAAAATCGTCCGATTTTGTGAGCGTATTTCAGGCATTCCAAGTGACCACCACTGGCTGCATCCGAACACGTGTATTCGTTAACAGGACATCCGTTTTCGTATGCGTACTTCAGGCATTCCAAGTGACCGCATCTTGCTGCATCTGAACACGTATTTCCGTCCCAAGGACATCCGTGTTCGTGAGCGTATTTCAAACACTCCAAGTGACCTCCCTTTGCCGCAGCGGCACACGTAATTTCGTCCCAGAAGAGACCCATCCGGTTGCTCACCATCAAGCAGTCGAGGTGACCGTGTTCGGCCGCTATCGTAGCCAAGTATGGATACGAACGACCTAAAATTTGATCATAATTAGATCGAGCTCTCTTGTAAGAGTATCCCACCGGGTATTTCTGTTCAATGGTTTCTGAAATAACGGTACAACAGTTTTGAAGGTCGACTTTTGCTGCATTTTTGAAATCATTATAAAATGCTCTTTGAGTTTCATCGCATTTGATGTAGGACGATTTTAACAGGCTAAACACGACGTAGTTATCCGACATGGCGATACTTTTTGGCCCATCCTAAATAAAAATGAACACAAAATTAATTTGTTAAATCAAAATTTGTAGCATACAAAATTTTTGAATAGTATAAACTATTATAAAAGAATTAATAAAAAAAAAAAAATTTGTAAAATCAATAGTTTCCTCGCTTTGCTTAAAATCTTAAAATAAAACAAACTCTAAAATGTGTAGTTGAATTGGCTTTTAAATGAAAAAACCAATTCAAGTAACTTTATCACCAACAGCTTAAACAACTAGTACATGTACATTAGTAGGTAAACACTTATTGACCATCAATTTAAATTTTTAAGTTTTTTTTTTAAAATTGGTAAACGTGTAAAATTCTATAAATTTCAGTAGGTTTACTTACAAGATACAGATTATTATACGTACAATTGGACAACTTTAAAAAGAACACTCCGAAACACGTCTTTCACTCTAAGCGCACAACAAAACTTTGCAGCAAATCAAGCCATTCGACTATTAGGGCGATGATAGCTACCGACTGCAGTATTAGTTTTAATGTATTCTGGAACAATGAACTGGAACCAAACTTAATTGGATTTGACGGCTGAAAAAAAAATAAAAATAACAATAATTTTACATCACATTGCTTTTGGTATAACATAGTTTAACGATTAGAAAGAAAAACCATTAAAAATATACATACAATTTAGAAAATAGAACAAGTGTAGGTATAAGTGTATAATAAATATACCAACTACTGCATAAAACTCGTCCATGCGTACGAGATGAGTTCATGATACATAAATTAGTTCCTTAGAACAATGTCAACAAAAGGTTTAAATTATCTAGATTTCTATTAAACTAGCTGACCTAGATTTAGGTAACATATTGAATTCAATGTCGAGTACTCTCAAATAAGTTCTAGAGAAGATAATAATAATTGAGGAATAAAGAAAGGAATTGACTATTTCTGCATGCAACGCGTATAGAACGCTTTTTTACAAATGGATCATTATTTAAGTTCAAGTTAGTAAAACTTAAAGTTACCAAATACTAACCAGGGTATAAGGGTTAGTAAGAGGGTAAACCAGGGTTGGTAAAAATTATGGTAACACCGTATTGCATATTGATAGGCGTATTCGTTGATTAAATCAAAATCTCCTCACTGCCATATTGATTCCAATTTCCAAAAAGCAATGGGACGGTAAAGCAAAGGTTGACCCACACGTGTTTTGATTATGCAAACAATATACTTAAACAAAACGAGTGGCACATATGGTTGTTAACGACTAATACACTGAAAGAGGAGGTGTATTTTTCACATGACTTTATACAAAATCATCGTCGCATGTTTGATGGTAAAGGTAAACTTCACGAGGCAGCTAATTGGTTGAAAAGGCTGCATTGTAAATTTTACCGCGCAAAATGCCCTTAAAATACCATGGTTTGGGTAGTTTTATATAAATTCGTTGAATATTCTACAAAATCATAAATACACCATAACAATGAGTATTATAAAATCTGTTCTTACCAGTCGTTGCCCAGGTTTAGTGTAACAGCAAATCGACGTACATTGTCGTGAAAATAGTTTTGCCAATTTACCACTTTGGAATTGTTGAATATTTAAAAATCCATTCTGGACAAGCTAAAGATTTAAATGAAACTTTAGTGATTATTTTGACGTTGTTTTCTGAGATCCGACGAACAGAAGTAAAATAAAATATTGTCAGCAAGTAGCAACTACCGAAAAGTCAGTCGGTCAGCTGTATCATAGACACTATAATTATCATAAACTTTCTTATATCATGATAATTATTATTAAGTCTATGGTCAGTATCATGAAGACTATAGAGACTAGAGACCGTGTGTCTGCCATTGATATTAAACCATAGATTATTGATGTGTGTACTTCTATACTACAGTGTAGTATAGAAGTCGGTGTCTGTGTATTAAACAAAATATGTTATTTAATACATAGATGGCCTATCCTAAATATGGCTTATCCATTCTTCTATTATCTATATTCTATGGTCTAATACGTAAAAATACTATTTTATGTTAATGTTTAATTAATTTAAGTTAACCCTTTCAGACCCAGTATATCAACTTTAAATTAATGTAAATAATGTTGATAATTGTTAACATATTGATAACAATATTTTTCTTGTCACTGAACATGTTTATTATAAGATAAAAATCTTATCATACACTTTGTCTACCTAAAATATCTAGAAATTAAATGTTTTTCCATGAAATCTAGGTGTCGTCACCTAGAAGACTTGAAAAATCGTCCACGGACAATCTTGGTCATTTTTCTTCTGATTTTACGAAAAAACTTCCACCTATACCCTTGGTCAATTTTCTTCTGATTTTTAGAAATAACGTCCACCTATATACCCTTGGTGATCCGAGAATTGATCCGAGATGGTACTTTATTTGAAGCGTTTTTTGAAATTATGATTATTTTTGGAGTTATGAGCAAAAATAAAAAATAAAAATTTTCGAAATTGCTCCGTTCGACTTGAGAAAAAAATAATATAAATCATATGGAAGTATGGCAGTTAAAAAAAAAATTATACTAAAAATCAAAAGACAAAAATTTTAACTCGAGTTCCTGAGGTTGACCAAGGCCCCGTGAGCCTCTAGTCAATTCAACTAAAAATTTTAGTAATTTAAGTACAGTAATGAAAAATATTGTAAAAACAATACAATTGTTCGCTTTATAAAACCCACGGTTATCTAGAGCAGACCCTCTTAAGTTGTCAGTCTTTATGACTATTAGTCAGTGTGCTCAATTATGTCACAGCGGCTTTGAATTAGGTACAAAAAATATGAACTACCTACTTCAAAATTTGAGCAATCTATTTATAGAAAATTTTAAATTTTATACTTTAATTGTATGGTAAGTTATGTCATTCTTGTAAGCGAGATTATTTAAAAATAAATTAATACAATATTCACAATGTTTTTAAATTAAATTTTTAGGAGATATAAAAAATGATTCAAATTGTTACAATAGTTTTAAAAAAATCCCCGTTTTATTTGCTATCGTCTATCTACCCACCTATATACTTGCTATGTACATAAATATTTAACAATAGGTTAACTCACTCTTTTTGAATTTGTTTACTAATCAATATGCAATAATTATGTTCAGAAGAATAGATACTTGAAAAAAATCAATTGTTGAAAATCAATTTTTATTAGATAATTTTCCTCGTTATTTTATTTTTATGTAGAATCCATAAATCTTTGATCGTATAGTTTATTTCAATCACACAGTCATTGTTCAGTGACAATTTTTGGTAGATAAATTTTATTGATGATTTCCGTGTTTTTATCATTCGATTCTGAACAGTCAATAATGTATAATATATAATATAGTATCAATGACATTAAATAGTAATTTACTGTAAATCAATGAATGGTGAAGGGTGAAGGGTGTATTTTAGAAATGATATTTTCCCCTTACTTTAATATTGGCCTTACCGATTAGAATAAATTTTATTAATGGGTATTACCCACTTTTGGTCATCATTTCCTGCGTAGCACAACCAATCAAAATGAAAATGCAGACCTTTATTATTTGTGTTTATAATAATACGTACCTACTACCTAGGTACGAGTGTCATTTGTGTACAAAATAATAAGTAAAAGTGAATTTTACTGCAGGCGAAACTATAAGGGTTAAGGTTTGGGTTGGGCCAAAAAGCCAAAAATACTGGAGAACGGAAGGTTTTTTTTGAAAAAAGTTTTCGGTAATAGTTAAATAGTTTGGGAGCAAATTTAAGCGTAGTGGTCCGGTAAAACAAATTAATTTAGTTGCATCAAAAGTTAGTACCCCTATCTGAAACGGCGCCCCTGATACCCGATATGAAATAAAATTTTTTTTGTGTAAAAATGAACATTGTACCTTGTAATGTACCTTTTTACTTAAATTTGTGCATAAATACTTGCACAGTGTACACTAGAAATAGGTAAATGTATCTAAACAGAAAATTATGATTCACCTTTATAAATCTTAAAGCCTCGCTCAAAACATTCCCCGAAAGATTTGTAATATGGTTTATAGGTTCTGTTTCTATACCCAAATGGTTAATTTGTACTCTAGTAAATATAATATTATGTTAATGTAAATGAAAACTCTTAAAGTTAATGTTATCAATAAAAGGATTTTAAAATTACAGTGTAAGTGTTGTTGACTTCTGTTTGGGTGGATAGATGAGAAAACAATAGTAGCTCACCCGCACTAATAACCATTTACTTTATCACACAGACACATAAAATGTGGAAGTGATGAGATTTGCCTATAGAAAACTCCTCTACAATATTTCGTGCCCATCTACCTTAACTTTAACCCATCTACACAGACTCAATTTTGTTAAACCACATATTCAAACAAACTTAAAACAGTTTTATTTTGGTCAATTTTATATGTCGCCAAACACACGCTTAACTTTTTAAATCTTTTTAATTGCGTACTGTACAAAAAGTTGGTGGTAAATATTTCGTTATTTCTGTTTCTTCAGCAAAAATGATTGTAACTTGAACCAACCAAAGAATGTTCGAATGCTATTACACATTACACAGTATAATACATAAAAAACAATAATTCATAGGTAAAATTGTATTTTTAATAAACGGTCTCATAATAATGATTAATAATTAAGGTTATATTAAAATACTAATAATTTTGTATGATTATGGTTTAAGACAATATGTACATGCAAATAATAATTTAATATTAATAATAATAACTAGGTAATTTGTCATAATGATTGTAATAAGATGTCTTTTTTAACACATGTACGTGTTAACAATTTGTAAATGAATAATACTTAAAAATTAAGGAACTAGTTATTACAAAAAATAATTATAATAAATTACAATAATTGAATGCAATTATAGGTACAACTCTATGGGTTTAAAAGAATAAAAACCTTATTCGATTAATCTAGACATCTCCTTTTGCTATTCTATGAGGCACACAAAAGTACAAAAATTAAATAACGACCTTTGAATGATCCATTTATAAAAACTTGCAATGAAAACAAATTACTTTATTTACAATTTTTGTGTTTTCATTATAACAATTAATTACAACTATTTATTTATGATAATACTATAAACCTCTCGGAATCGCTCTGAAAATATGAACACTTTGTTGTTTTTTGCGTTAATTCGTCATAGTAGTTTAGAACATCTTATGGAATTTGTTTGTACTCTTACAAAATTCATTTTTGTTAGTCATAGTAAAAATAAGAATTACAATAATTTATGATCAAAAACAAAATAAAAAGGCATTTTAAAAAATATTTAAATCTACAATAATTAAAATAGTATAAAAAACGGTAAAAAAAAAAAAAAATAGATGTGATGTTAAAATACTAGAGAGTAACGGTTGACACGTACTTAAAACAGTAAATTGTGTTTTCCATAAATAAAAACTGTGATTGTAACAATGCATTAAAATAATATGAGAACGGATTGACATAATAATAATAATGTGCTATACTTCCAAGAATAGGTAGAAAGTTAAGTTTACGTTATGCTTATTTGAAGAAAATCACACTTACCAATCTGTCTTATTAATAAATTAGTTTTATTAGCTAATTAAAAAAAAAATCCTTTAAATATCTTTAAATACACCGACAAAGAAAGAATAAAATGTATTCATTAATGAGCTTAAATATTTATGCATCGTACAAATATAATAGAGTCAGTTTAACATAAAGTTTATAATAAACAGATAAGCCATGTTATGACAAATATTCAAAGACTAATCAAGCTCTTTTAATGATGAAGGAAACCACAGAAAAATGGATGGTGGTAGGTTTACTCCAAATATTTTCAATCCTTAAGTTCAGTTTTCCCTTAAACTGCTTGTACAACTATGATGAGGTTTTCTCCACCATTGAAAGCGCTCAAACAGTCACTCAAAATTACTATAGCACAGCTTATGTGTTTGTTACATAATCAATGGTTCTATTGTTTATCAAAATGTAAGTTATTCAATAATTGCCAGTGCATATCAAATATTTCCTGCAATGTTGTAGTAATTAAGAATGAGACAATAAATTACATATTGGAAATTGTATGAACTAATAATTTAATACTTATTAATTTACCTTAATGTAAGTGCCAATCCATCGAGTTTGATATAAATTTAAAATTACAACCAAACACATCAAAATCATGTACAAACCTCCAATCTTTAAATATGAAAACAATCGCAATTTAAAAAAATTACAAAATAAAGAGTAAAATTTATGGAACCAAGATCAATTGCCAACTCTCATCACAATACTGAACAATTAATTTCATTTATTTATTAATAGGTTATTGAATTAAGTTTATAGACAGTAAAAATATGCATGTTGAATAATGATTACAAAACATAACTCATTTGTTCAAAACGAAAACATACATAATATTGATAACATTTGTAGACATAATAAAATAAAATTAACCTAAGCAGTTTACAATTTATTAATAAATAGAATAACAGTTTCTAATAATTTGTAATAAAAATAAAAAAATTTCTAAATCTAAGTAGTATAAACAAGTAATTTATTAAAAATTTAAATAAATACAAAATAAAAAGATAAGTTATAATAGTTTATGACTTACCAAAAATAATGATGGTCAAAGATGTATCCAGTACCTATTGATGATAAATATTGTGCAAATGATGTTGATGTCTGTGTGCGTGATAAACTGCAGCTGCATGTTGCATATATATGGCGGCTGCTTGAGGATTGGTACCACGCAGAGCAATAGCCTGTTGCATAGGCCACTCCGAGAGGCGGGCGTGATCTCAGTAACCCGATGCTTCTTTATACTCCGATCCTTCCATTGTGAAAAAGTCTTCTAGCTTCCACTGGAGGGTTTCAAATGTTGGTCTCTTCATCGGATCTTTGTGCCAGCATTCCAACATAATATCATACAATGCTGTAGGACTACTAGGTGGCATTGGCATTCGGTAACCATGTTCAACTTGATGCAATACTTCAGCGTTGGTCATACCTAGTCAGAAAGTAATTTCATTCAGATTTCCATACAAAATTATCAACTTATAATGGATTTCACGTATTTGAAAGCCCATATGTTTCAAAGTTTACCTGGATAAGGTATACGTCCAAAGGTGACCAATTCGGTAAGTAAAATTCCAAATGACCATACGTCAGATTTTATTGAAAATTTGCTGTAATTAGCAGCTTCTGGTGCAGTCCATTTGATGGGGAATCTAGCACCAACTCTTGCTTCATACTCATCCTCCTAGAATTTAATAAAATAAAATAAAATAAAAATAAAATGAGCCAATGTTTAGTTTCTGATTAATTTTTAGGAGAAGTAAATTATGTTTAAGTTTTACTCAAAATGTCAGAAATTGTATTAAGCACTACAAGAGATAATAAAAAAAAAAAAAATAATAAATAATTTTTTAATTAAGTGCACTGTATTTGTGGTCTAACCTAACCAATGTAAAAAATTTTAAAAATTAAAAATGTTTTGGTAAGTGTTCTATTAAGAAATAAGCTAGTTTTAAAATATAAACCTTTATTAGACGAGCAAGACCAAAATCTGCAATCTTCACAATGTTACTTTCTCCAACGAGAACATTCCTGGCAGCAAGATCACGATGAATATAATTTTGAGATTCAAGATATGCCATTCCAGAAGCTATTTGAGCTGCCATATCAATCAATTGTTGAAGTTTTAAACCTCTACCTTTACCTATAAACAAATGAATACACAATAAGCTATACAAAATCTGAGGCTCAAATTGACCTAAAAACCTTATATCATAATACCCAAACAAACGCTAAAAGTTGATATCATAAAATACTTAATATTAGTGTACTATCAAATTTGGGTATTGCAAAATCTTAAATAATCGATATTACCCAACAACAAACATCAATTTGGGTACCTATTAAAATTAAAAAAATTAAAATCCAATTATTTTATACAACGTGTCTCTCTATACGTACTTGAACAAATTATCAGCTACTTTTTATAACTATAATGTTTGTATTAAGAAAATATTATTTATAATAGTATAGCATAGTCATTGGTATTTTAATAACTTATTATATTCTTGTTTAAACAAGTTTGATTAACTATATTAAGATACTTAATGAAATTTAATTAAAACTGTCCAAAAATACAATTTAAAAAGAGACTAAGCACTAAAGTAATAAAATTGTTTGAATAAAAAATGATACCCATATAATAAATAATACCCACTTGCTTAAAAAAAATACCAAATACCTCCCCAAAACACTATGGTAGTTGGTATACAAAATTAAAATGTTGTTATCATTACCTATTTGAAAGTAAACCCCCAAAACTATATACCCGATTCATTTAACAATTTGTAATCAAAGTCAGATAAAAACAATATATTTTCAATTATGAATAGTTAGTACCTACCTACATATATTTTAAACTGAATTATTGAAGACTTAAATAAACGTCTAACATTAAATGAACACAATACAAAATAAATTCTATCTTGATCAATTGACGTTACCTTGTAAATAGTCTAACAAACTTCCATTTTTCATAAGTTCAGTTATAATATAAATTGGTTCTTCTACAGTGCAAACAGCATAAAGTTGAATTAATTTGGTATGTCTAAGTTTTTTCATAATTTGTGCTTCAGCTAAGAAGTCTTTGGGATCCATTGTACCTTAATAGAAAATGTACAAAAAATATAAAATAAGTATGTTTGATTTGTATACATTTTATTGATTACAAGCATATAAAATTTACCAGTCTTCAGTGTTTTTACAGCAACAGGTGTTGTATTGTTCCACAAACCTTCCCAAACTTCGCCAAATTGACCATGTCCTAATTTGCGAACAAATTTCAGTGAAGATCGATCAATTTCCCATTGATCTCTAGTACTATGAGATAAACCACCAGTGACTGGTTTTTCAACCTAATATAGAAATTAACATTCATATAAATTATTTTCGAATGAATATTAAAAATGTGTAGGTATATCCAACGCCTAATTAAATACATAGATTTTATAGGTCATTAAATAAACTATATAATATTACCTGAATGCACGGCTTACGTAAGTTAACACATAAACCATCTGCGTCCTTACTATAGTATTCTACTAACTCTTGTAAAGTCCTAAAAGTTGTACGTCGCGCAATAAAAAATCCACCTTCATCTAATTGCCTGATTCGGTAATGTTTAACTGTGTCACCATCCCGTACTAAAACATTTTAACAAAAACGTTATTAATCAAACATGATAAATTATAATTTTAAAAAAACATATACAAGAAGGGTCATTCTACCAAGGTACATAGCAATGTATTTTTAAACTTTTTGTTAAACCCACAGCAAATTGATTACAATTATAGACACAAGCCAAAGTATCAAATGCCAACAGTACTCATTGGAATTTTATTTGATACGCACAGCAGCAGTAAAAAAGGTTCTAGGCGAATCAATCAAATGTTGTAATTTTTTTTTTTTTTCAATGATTTATTAGGTATACTCGATATTATCCATTTTTTTTCTCAACCGAAAATGGTAAAACTGGATTGTATTAATAAACATTCCGTGGTTGATTCAAGTTACAATTATTTTTGCTGAAGAAACAGAAATAACGAAATATTTACCACCAACTTTTTGTACAGTACACAATTAAAAAGATTTATAAAGTTAAGCGTGTGTTCGGCGACATATAAAATTGACCAAAATAAAATAAACTGTTTTAAGTTTGTGTGAATATGTGGTTTAACAAAATTGAGTCTGTGTAGATGGGTACGAAATATTGTAGAGGAGTTTTCTATAGGCAAATCTTATGACTTCCACATTTTATGTGTCTGTGTGATAAAGTAAATGGTTATTAGTGTGGGTGAGCTACTATTGTTTTCTCATCTATCCACCCAAACAGAAGTCAAAAACATTTAAACTGTAATTTTTAAATCCTTTTATTGATTGTAAAAATTACTACATTTTGTGAGTTGCGACTGTGGAATTTTAACTATTTATGAACGTAGGTCTCCTGTAAAATGACAATAAAATCGAGCCATTTTTCTAAAAATATTCAACTATACCTATATATATATATATATGTAATTATACATTTTACCAAAATTTAAAGAAATCTGATTGTCACGCCTTACAAAACACAATGTTCACAATTTTACACAAAAAAGTTTTATTTCATATCAGGGCGCCGTTTCGGATAGGGGTACAAACTTTTGATGCAAGTAAATTGATTTTTTTTACCAGGCCACTACGCTTAAATTTGCTCCGAAACTATTTTACTATTTCCGAACACTTTTTTCAAAAAAAACCTTCCGTTCTTCAGTATTTTTGGCCCAACCCAAACTTTAACCCTTATAGTTTTGCCTGCAGTAAAATTCACTTTTACTTATTATTTTGTACACAAATGACACTCGTACGTAGGTAGTAGGTACGTATTATTATAAACAAAAATAATAAAGGTCCGCATTTTCATTTTGATTGGTTGTGCTACGCAGGAAATGATGACCAAAAGTGGGTAATACCCATTTAAAAAAAAATTATTCTAATCGGTAAGGCCAATTTAGTCAGGCCAATATTAAAGTATGGGGTAAATATCATTTCCAAAAGACACCCTTCATCCCTCCCCTACCTCAAACATCGTCGCCCCTACCAGATAGATTGGTCAAACAAACCACTGGTACGCTAGTTTTATTTTGTAAAACCCATCACTCGGCCGCCATTGCTAGGATAAGCATATTTACAATTTTTAGAAGGACGAAAATTCAAAACACCGGCCGGGTACTTTGTCCGAACAGTTTCAAATGTGTGATCAGACCTGAGGGGAGATCGATATAAAATCCTGACGAGTACGTCAACAGCTATGCTATACATTGGTTTATCGTTTCGCAACCGGATGATCGAAAATCAACCAATACTAGGGCGAAAACGGCGGGTGGGCTCACCAGACAGGGAGTAATCGTTACGCCTGCTTTCCGAGTCCCTGATCAGGAACGCGCCGTGATCGTTTTCCGGCAGCAGCAGTTTCTTCTCCGCCTCGATCCGCTTGATCTTGCCAAAGTACCACGGCTCGGCCTCGATGGACTTCAGCTTGGCCACGTAATTGGACGGGATGTAGCCCTCCTGTTTGGTGGCCTTGCTCCTGGCCAGCCACCAGTCGCCCTGCGTGTCGTTCAGTATCTCCAGGTGCTCGCCCTTCCTGAAGCTCAGGTCCTCGTCGGTGCGCGCGTCGTAATCGTACAGCGCGACGAATATCTTGGCCGACGCGTTCGTCGCGTTCGACGGCTCCTGCAGGTCCGGCGGCACGGGCGGCATGGGCCCGTTCCGCGCCTCGCGCACGCCGTCGTGTGGCGGCACGTTCTGCGACGGGACGTTGGGCGCGGCCGCGGACAGCGGGTCCTTGTTGGAGCCCGCGCCCGACGGCGAGCCCGCGATCTCCTTCTTGCCGGGCGAGCCCCGCTGGCAGCTGAAGCAGCCGCCCATCTTGCGTGGCGCGGACGGACGTCGACCGACCGTCGGCCCCGGATCCGCCACGCGGCGGCCGCTAGACGCACGGGCGTGTGCCGTCTACGCGACGAGCGGCATCACGACGACGACGACGACGGCGGCGGCGGGACAAGCGTCGTCCGAGGGGACGCAAACGGGCGGCGGCGCGGACAAAACCGATCGCATCGGACGAAAGGTACCGGAAACGACGAGTCCGGACACGTTTTTTAACCGAATCGAATACGATTTTTTACTAACAAAAGAGTCACTGCGCGGAGTAGTAGTTTTTTTTTTTTTTTCTTAGACTTCGGGCGCCCGGAGAACCGCGGTGGCGAACATTGTACAGTAACTGTGTATATAATAGGTCGGTATGTTATTATTGTAATTATTTGTACAGCGAGTACGAGGAAAGCAAAAAAAAAACAACAAAAGACGACCCACCGCGGCTGATAAGAAACGTTCTAGTAACGTGATCGGCATGGAAGAGAAACGATCGCGGTAAAAAAAAAAAACAATCTCCAGCGGTTTCTTTTTTTTGTAGGACAGCTGCTGCAGCTATACGTAGGTACCGAACGCGGACTACGATTATTTTTTCATTTTTGCTCACACGACCGTCGTCAAAACAATTTTCGAAAATAGAAAAACAATTATACGCGATCGTGTATAACGAATACAATCGATTATTGTCGGTTAGCACCAAAAAAAAAAAAAAAGTCCCAATATTACTTATTACGTCGCCCTTTCCAAAATTTATTTAGCTATTTAGTGCGTAATATCATCATAGTTACAACAATAAAAGACTATAATGCAGCATACGTCACCCACGATAACATTTTTATTGACACCCAACTGTTATAATATTCCTATGATTTAATGTTGACAAACTGCGGACGTTTTTTACCTACCTGTGTTTGAATGATTTTGTTTTTTTTGATCCCGACAAAAACATAACACGCTTTAAAGTGATAATTTGACATAGGTATACAGTATAACTTCTGAATATTCGAAATTTAAATCGAATTACAAACTTTTACTTAGAAACTTGTATTTTTTCATATACATCGGACAAAAACAGAGTGTTTTGTAGTACCCGTACCTACCGTTAATTTTGCAATTTTAAAATTTTTTCGGAGGAGAGACAATGCTTAATTTTCTATTTTTTTTCTCTACTAAACGTTCTATAAACGGGTAGCTAGGTAAATCAAACGTCGATACGGACCAGGGAATTTTTCAACATCAGCCCGTCCCAAAATAAAAATGTCCTGTATACGCCACTGCACTTTTTTCCCCTGAATACTAGTGTGTTAAAAAAAGCGATTTTGCTATAGCGGAGTACCTAACCCGTACCTAAGTCGCTGTTTTTTGCAGTTATACTTTTTAGGTCACAAAAGTAAATTGACGTTTTACATAACATTTGAAAGCAACAATATTGTAATAATTTACTGTGCACTAAAATAACGGTTCGGAATGAAATCAATTATGATCAATAGTATTCAACGAATTATATCGCAGATTAGATAAAACGAATCGGATTAGATTAGAAAAGTCCTATCTGATCTGTGGTTGTATACCTGAGTTTGAACGATCAACGTAATGTATAGTAGGTAGGTATATAATATATATTAGCTCAAAAACGGTGTAAATGTTGTGATATTTGTTTGACGTTTACATCACATGCATTCCGATTGAACGTAGAAATTTCGATAAATTTGAATAATTTTTGGAGGAATTACCTATAATAATGGCAAAAACAAAAAACAACCGTGTGAAAAAGTCCATTAGCCGAAATCGTACATGGTAATGATTTTGAAAATTCTTCAACCACATAATATAAAAAAATATTTTGTTTTGATTTCAGCTTCAAACCCTGTACTGAAAATTAACGGACGTTTAGTACCGGCTATTACCTAAACAATCATAACTGCAAAAATCTACGAAATCTACAATTTCAAAACTCCATAGGTATTTATCGAAAAATCGTTAAAAAATCGTCAAAATCGGTTTTGATTTCATTTAAAAATGAATATAACACTTTTTTATTGTAACGTTATTGTAAATTTTTTTTTTTCAATTCCAATCGGAACGATTTTGAAAATTTTGACTCTTTCGTTTTCGTACTCGAATGGATAAATTATTATAAAAAAAAAGCACCGATAACCTATCTTTTAAAGTAATTACGATCATAATTAATCATTTCATCGCAGATTACATAAAACTTTACTAAATTTTATGTGCTTATAATATGTTTAAAGTAGGTATTTCTATTACAGTATTGTCCTAAAAAGTATTTTCAGATGGAAAAAAAACCTTTTTGTTAGATCAATAGGTAAAGTTGGGTGGTATACGTTCCTCGCTGAACTCATAATCTATAAGAGATGTACTCATATCTATTATTTTTCTATTGTTTTACGTTCATGATATTGAAATATTTATTGAACAAATTATTATTATTATTTATTTATACCTATCGTTTTTCTCATTGGTTTTCTGTTCCTATACCAAACTGTACACCTACTATATACACAGGTTCCTATGTATTGATGCAAAATTGAAAACAGAGAAGGTCAAAGCCCGAAGGGGTTTATTACGCAATGTACGCACAATAGGAAGTGAATAACATTGATGATAAATATGATGAATAACATCATCATAAAACATAAATTATTATTTGTGGCCAACAATAAATTTGGAAAGTCGATTGACCTTGTATTATAGGTAGTTACCTACGTCTCAAACATTGGAATTATATATTATCTTTGAACACGTACATACATCGTTATACAGAAGCAATAAGCTAGCCGAGCAAATCGGCTATTCCACTGTTAAGACTTAGTGTGCTCAAGCGCCCCTTAAGTTTTAAAATTAAGACGGTAAATGGATAAAAAAATTGTTTAGCCCATTTTAAAATATAACGGGTAACGGGCGATCGCTGGTGGGCTGGTCAATTGAAAATGCTAAAAACGCCTATAATATTTTTAGACAGCCGCCACTGATTGAAGCATCAATCGTATTTTTGGTTTTTGCCGTATGACTCAAAAAGTAAAAAGCGAAATTTCAACAAAAAAAACCGGGACCAAAGAACCGTACCAGCTGAGTTTATATTACATATATATATATAGCTACACAACAATATACCGACCATCGGATATCTGAATCGGTATACGACCTGCAACAAAAAGCCGGAATAAACTCAAAAAAAAAAAAAAAAATAGAGAAAAGAGTGTACGATGAAAAAAACAAAAAATGATAGTATTAAAAAAAAGTAAAAAAGGTTTTTATGTCCGACCGGAAAAGCTGGTCGCGTATAAGCGTATACCATAAATTGCTAGAGAACCCATGAGAAATCATGCACTCTGATTGGCTGAATTCGGGGTACACGCGTTAAGTACGATTTTACTAGCTTACTTAGATTTCAACTAGACAAGTTTACAAAAAATTATTTTTATTAATAACTGGTAAACAATATGTGTCGTACAAATAAACAAATACAGTAATGAATTAATAAGCTACAACGAATACGCTTTAAAATACAATACTAATCTTAATACAACTGTAAAAATATGTTGGTACCAAGTACTATTTTTCAGGTATTACGTCATCATATTGTTGTTTACCTGCAGTGTTTTCCATTTCTGTAATTAAATTAACAAATTTTAGGTTTCTCAATCAATATCCATAACCATTTGGGTGTAATATCGATTAAACACTGTTCAGAAAATAAATTCAAATTATAACGTAATGAATGTTCAAATAATAATTGAACACACAATTTGTTTTTTAATACAATTTAAATCCTATTGCATGTGTACAAGTAAATTAGATATGTTGTATTCTCGCATATACCAATAATAAATTTTAATGAGCAGGTACAAAACGTATCAAATAAAATAATCGATTTCCACGACTGTTCGGTGTAAAAAGATTATTTGAATTCAAAATTCAGAAATCGTTTTAAATTTGAACTTGGCGGCGAGTCGCCGCCACCAGAGACGTTGTAGACGCGTTATCACGCACCTGTGGTTACAACGTCACTGTAAATAATACGAGATTGTGTGTTCCATGGCGAAAGCGATGTTCATATTTTTGTGGTTATGTGTGGCCAGCGAATTGCATCGGACAGGACGGACACTCTTGACAATATTCACATTTCTTTGGAGTTTTCGACTCTAGTCGCGCTGACGAGCGGTTAAAATTCATTAGTTTTTCCTAATTATTTTCATCGCGCACGACCTACAGCATGGCTGATCAGGTAATATTTGTTGATTTATTTAATATTCATACATGATTTAATGCAATTCAACAATGTTCAGCTATTGTAGTTTTTTGATGCGTAATCAGACCGCATGGACCGTCGGTTTTCCAACAAGATATGTTCACAATAGTTGTGTAAACTTGTTTTTTAATCACTGACGTTTGTTAACTGACCTTTCGCTTTGTGTTGACAGACGGAAAAAGCTTTCCAAAAGCAACCGACCGTGTTCTTGAACCGCAAGGAATCCAAAAAGAAGAAGCCTCTCCGTCACTATCGCAGCGTTGGTCTCGGTTTCAAAACTCCCAGAGAGGTCAGTATTTACTCGGACCGTAGTCTGTATTTATTTCAATTCAGTGTAATTTTATTCATACGTTTTTTCATTTCACGTTTAAGAAAGTATGTACTTGGGTACCCAGGCTTATATTATTATTTTTTCTAGTAGGTATTAATGCCGCAGAGTTATTTTATTTATATCGTTACTGTTATTTTGTTCATTTTGCTCATTAGAATTGCAATATTATACACTCTCATCGCCTAGACTTAACAGGGTTATTATTTATTGATTGATGTTATGATGATAACAACACGACGGTCTTATGAGTTGGACGACTTTGATTTTATATTGTGTTATCTGATTTAGTTATACAATTTTTTAGTTACATATTAAATGTTAGGTATCTACCTAGTTTATATTTTCATTCTTTTGATTTTCAAAATTCAGTATTTTTAAAATGCTTATCTAGTATCTACATATTTTAGAAATCAAATTTTTATATGACTAACACGACGGTCTTATGAGTTATTTTACTTTGATTTTATTCTGTGTTACTGACTAATTTGTTGAAAATGCGTTTAGAATACTTAACTTATTTTAGACTAGAATTGTCGTCCACAAACAGATTATTAGGGAACAGCACAGTCCACTAAAGATATAAAACTCAAATACAGCTTCATTATTGTTGTAAAGTAGATAATACATAAAATATGCTAGTACGTTAGATACCTATGTAAACTATAAATTAATGAAATACCTAATATTTGAAACATAAAGTTAAACAACCATGGGAGTTGGAGGTAGCACATAATCTTTAGGTTTCAAATCCTATAATGAAGATTTGGAGTATTCTCCAATACCAAAACATTTTTTGGTAAAGGATTATTGTCATACCAGGATGCACATACTAGAAATATATATCCGGCTGTGTTATTATGTACACATTGAATTTTCAATTATTACTCGGTATCAATTTGAATCAAACAACAAATATCTTAATACTAACACAATGATCTCTTGCACTATTACTAATCAATCTGTCTTATTTTTGGTACATTTTACATTATGTCTTCACTTTTTCTAGAAAAATTATAGTTCTTTGTAAAACATTTAAACCAATACCTAATAATTACTAAAGTGGTAATATTTTAATTTATTTATTGTTGAGCTGTTTTAAGTGCTCCATATGTGCTACTGTTGGAACAAATTTTTATTGCTTATCTAAATAAGAAGTAGATAATTTTGTATAAAGTAGGACATTTAGAAGAATCTGGTGGTTTTCTAATAAAATACCTCTTAAATAGAAAAGGGTTTTGTCCTTTTCTGAGTACTGGTACTTAGTTATCAATTAATATGAGCTAGGCTCTTTACATTTAAGGCAAGTACTATTGAATATATTTTCTCTTTAGGAAACCTACTTGTAGACACAAACAATTTATATATAAGCTGTATGATGATTCTAACACGACGGTCTTATGAACTATTTTGTTTGATTTTATTCTGTGTTACTGACTATAGGGACATTTTTCACGTTTTAAGTAATTTACAAATTATTCAATGATATTAACACAACAGTCTTATGAGTATTTTTATATTGATTTTATCAAAGAATACTAGATAGATCTGTAATCTATATCACCATACGTAATCTGTGCTTGGAGCAGATCCAAAGTGTTATTAATGCACCGTAATGGCCATCCGGGTAGAGACACATGTAATAAAAGTAGACGGGGAGGCCAAATTCTGCATGTTACTGATAAGTTATTATTACCAAACATAGATAATACTTATATTACCAAATAAAATTTATTTAAAAAATAGTTTATTGTTGTTCGTTATAAAAAAATATCCAAATTGTAAATTGTTTATGCATAATATTATGGTAGTCATGATAGTTAATTTTTATTCTGATTATTATATATGTATATATTCTAAACGTTTGATTTACTTAAATGTTCTATGTTAGTTAATAATATTTTAACTATTATGAGATTACAGTTTTATTTCTAGGCCTTAATGTTTGCTACTATGATGATTCTAACACGACGGTCTTATGAACTATTTTGTTTTGATTTTATCCTGTGTTACTGAGTAATTAAAATTTTCATGGAAGTTTGTATGATGGTACTAACTCACAGGCCTATTAGTATTTTATATTTACACTGGTTTTGTACTGTGTTCTAAAATATTATTGATCTTTATATAAGAAAAACCAATTATAATATGATGATATTAACACGACGGTCTTATGAATAATTTGATTTAGAATTGTGTTTCTGATTTATATATGCCTTTATTAATCTTTTTTGATTATATAGTTTGTTTATAGTTGTTGATTAAAATTAACAATGATTAAATTTGTTTCAATATTATAAACATGATGTATCTGATGTATTCTAATTCATTCTTATAATTGTTAAAAATTATATTAATTGTTTATAGGTTACTTATATTTATAAATTATAATTAAGTGGAATTTATTTTTTATTATAATTGTTAATAATTAGTAAAAATAAGCAAATCCAGTGTTTGGGCAGTACAAAATTTTTTTTATAAAATATTATTTTTATGGGTAGTTAAATGATAAATAATTATCTAATTTAAAATGCATATTGTAAAATTATGTCTTTTAATAATTTAAATTGTTCTTAAGTTAGTCAGTCAACCTTATAAAAAAAAAAATATGAATAGTAAATAAAAAATAATTTCTGGTTTTATTACATTGTCACAATTGTGACAATTTTTATATTTATTTTATATTTAATAACATGCTATGAGCCACAGCCCTTATGACATTATTTATTAATAATTTTTGTTGTGGCACTATTGTTAACTGCAATTAGAATTTTATCGCATGATGCATAGGTACCCCAAATTTTAGTATTTTATTCGTTTTTCTGTCACCTAATAATCAATGGGGTACACGTATACACTGCATAAATTTGAAAATCCCACTACTTAATATAAAATTATGTTACTGTTATGATGAATAGTATAAAATATGAATCGATGCAAAAGAAAATATTGTCTCTGATTCTAAGGTTGCTTACCTTGCCTTTTACCCGAAACGGTAATATTCCTATATTAATCATCAACAATACAAAGCTTTTTTGTGTTCATAAAGTAAATTTTGTGTTCATAAAGTCTTCTTGCATATTAATTTCATTATGTTGTTTTCATTTATTAGGCTATTGATGGAACTTACATCGACAAGAAGTGTCCTTTCACCGGAAATGTTTCAATCAGAGGTCGTATTTTAACTGGTGTCGTTCGTAAAATGAAGATGCAAAGGACTATTGTGATCAGAAGAGATTATTTGCACTATATCAGTAAATACAACCGTTTTGAGAAACGCCATAAAAATATGTCTGTTCATTTGTCACCCTGTTTCCGGTATGCAATCAAATTACCTTTGACTTGAGTTTTCAATGTTATATCTATTTCAATAATTATTTATTTTTAGTGATGTGGAAATTGGAGATATTGTAACAATTGGTGAATGTCGACCACTTAGTAAAACAGTTCGCTTCAATGTATTAAAAGTGACCAAGGGAACAGGAGCGAAGAAAGGTTTCAAGAAATTTTAAGATGTAATATTATTATTTTTATTGATTACAATAAATTAAAAAAAAACTACAAAAAAAATTGTATAGTTCTTATATCTCACTTTATTTTCACTAAAATTTGCCTATTTAAGTAATTTATAAAATTTTGATATTGTTCACAACTAGTTATTACAATTTATTATGCATATAGTACGCTACATTTTAATATGCATAGCCTATATTAATATCAATGCTTCCAGGCAAAAAGTGTGTAATCAATATCTTGTCAAAAATGAGATATAAAATATATTTGGCATAAATGCCATCTTATCATTTAATTAACTATTTTTTACCGCAGATATTAATGCATTTTATAGTTAAATACTCTATAAATATGATCAATTAAACTTAAAAGTGATATTCCAAAAAAAAAAGACCAGAGAAACTGTCTGTATTTTTTTATTTTCCAGAAAATAAATGTTTCATTTAAGAACTTTATTATTACAGGGATAACATTTTTGTTCGTTTACACTTTCTACTAAACAAAATGATTAATTTTACAATTAACCATTCTCGTTATTGGTATTTGTAATTACTAATTACAATGGAATTTTACTCATTTTCCATATTATATCACATTATTTTAAGATTCAATCGGAAGTTAAGTCAATAGACTCATTACTTATTACGTCATAACTTTTTTTTCTTCCTACTCAGAGTTATTATGATATGTTTTTTTGTTAGTTATTATATACTAGCTGTCCATGCCCGGTGTCGCTCGGGTTTAGTATGACATAAAAGAAATGAAGAACAAGTATGACTGATACTAGCTATGAATTGAAAGTATTCCTGAATTCTATGATGAAATTATGTGTTTATAGTATAAGTATTAAGCATATTAAATGATTCCCGAACATATACCTGTGACTGTCTTGTATAATAATAGTTCTGATAACTAGTTATTGCCACAAATATTAAACGTTTCTTTGCCAATAATATAATAATAAAATCATAATGTTTTTTAAGTACCTAAAAAGACAAATTGTCTAACACAATTTTTGTTTTTAAATGTTTACCTTCATATCATTACTTTAATTTAGTTTTCTTCTATTTTTTGGTAATAACTAAACAAAATTGTTTAAATCAATTTAAAAATTTGTACGCATTGTTTAGATTGTTAAAAGTACAGATGTTATTCAAATTTTAAACAAATTGACAATTTTTGAGCCAAATAATATGGATCTTTGAGAATGGACCTGCTCAGAGTTGTTAAGTATTTTTGTTAGCAATGATTTCTCATTGCTTTCAAATTGAATATAAAATATTCAAATACACCATCCATTACAGTAACCTACTTTATTTATGGCTCGTTACTCCTTTTTTTTTTTAGTTAAATAGTGAAGTATGAAGCAAATTGTTGTAACATTGTAATCGCAACAATTGCAGAACATAATTTGGTAAAATTTAATACCATTATATTTATTCTCTTGTCTATTTCAAATCATATTAATTGTATGAATAAATTGACGAATACTATTTATTAATGCTGTCTACAAATGTTTATTTTTAAAATTATTGAAGACATATAGTGCAGATTTGGTACATAATCTATCAGATGTGTAATACTTGAATCAATCGTCAATCATTATTTACTAAACTATATTGTAAAAACTCGTTTTTAGAAATTAAAGTACTTTTTTTCCATTGTACACTTTTTGGGAGTTTTAGCTTGTTTCAGCTCTTATATTATTGAGAACGACAAAACATTGTATTGACCTACTTTTAAAGTGTAGACAGTGTAAATTTAATATCTAAACAAATTAAGTAAACGAACAGTTAATAGAAAATTTTTTTAAATTTGATACACTATTTTAAGAGTTATTATTTTAGCGTTTGTTGTCTATATGTATTATGTAGATACCTTAACCTACTATAGCTGGAACCTTTAACCTATAATCATTTCTGTACTATTTAATAACAACTACTGGAAGCTGGTAAATTTCAAGGAGTAATTAATAAGTAGTTATTTAAAAGACCATTGCCAATGGCCAAACCAACTATTATTGATTGTGTGTATCAAAGTGACATTGCCAAGTTTTTAGAGTTGGGGGTGGAGATAGCGTTCATATGAATATCAAAACAATTTTCTTTCATCACTTCAAAATTTAGATCATCAAAATTGTGTACAATTTTAAATTTACCAATTATATTTGACATTTTGTAATACATTTCATAAGAATAACATTAGTCATCTCAACAAAAACCTATATACAGATATATAATGTATAATTATCAATATCATAATAATTGTAATGTAAAAATCATCAACCAATACTTATATATTAATAAAAAATTACCTATTTATTAATATTATACAGACCATGAGAACAAAATTTGAAGTTTTTTTTTTTTTGATCTTTTAGTAACAAATTGCGATATTTTAAACAAATGAATTTGTATACAAATGATACAAGGGTCTTAGGTCTTATGTGATGAGAAAACTAATAAAAAAAAATAAAGAATATATATTATATATACATGTACCAAAAAAGCACTTTAAGTTATAGTAAATTAAATGTAATTTGCCATCAACTAGCTTTATAAGTGCTACTAGCTTTAGTAAGTAAATATAAGTGTAATACTATGAGCTAGCTTTGTGAATTAAACACTCTGCTAGTTGAAAGGTTCTATCTAACTTGTTTGTAATTTTAATGCTGTTTGAACTTTATTCATTCTAATAATGTGTGAACATTTCAATGAATTTGAACAATTTTTAAAAGTTTTATCTATAAATACTCAATGAAAATATAACAATGTAAAAACGTTTGCAAAAAATTTGTTTTTTTAATTTGAATTGTATAAAAAGATTCAAGACTTTAAACTGAGACAAAGACAATTAAACTACAACTATTTGAATAATTCAACATTTTTGTTAGATGAAAGAGTTTTAGAAGTATAGAACGAGTTGGTTGCGTGTAAGTAGGTACATTGTAGGTCTTCACGCATCATTATACGTACAATTCCTTAACTTCCCTCATTTTTAAAGTTTTTTTTCTTATTAAGTCTTATTTTATCTTCTATAGAAATTATTTTATGTCCTCTTAATCTCGTATTACTATCGAATGGGATTGAAGTACGAATAATAGCGTTATACGAATCCTTGAAAGTTCATTGAGCGTGTTTGTTGAGCTCTTAAAATCAATTATCACTTATTTTCAAGATCAAAGCATGCTTGAGTGACTAAATACAATAACATAAAAAAAAAATCGAGAAAGATTCAGTACATATAATGAAAAATTAATTAAATTTTCTTCATATTATAGAATATTATACGTTCATTCGGATTATTCGCATTGTTATATATTGTTAGCTGGTGGGTATACCAAGTACACCGAATATTGTAAAAAAAAAAAAAACCCAAACAAAAAATTCTTGTACATCACTTATACATCGTATATTGTAATCGAAAAGAAATAATGTGTAATGCCAACGTTTTTTACCAGCTAATAATATAATAATACAATGAAAAAAGTTTTTTTTCAAACTACGATTGATTGACATGGCAATATATAAATATATATAGTACCTATTATAACACATTTGTATAATATGCAGTAGGCAGTCATATCGTTTTGAAAGTTATAATTTATAAAGTTGCGTGTTTTGTGTTGTGCTCATTCCGATTTTTGCGCAAACACTTGAAAGGAGACACGAGTTCGTAAACGTAATTTTCAAATAAAAAAAAATGGTGTCGACCATAAACGCGAGAGCCGAGCGAAGGATCGAGTGAGAGTATTAAATCTCACGAATTGGCATGATTTTTTAACGTGAGAGCACATTAAACGAACATGTCTTATAAAAAAGCCCAGATAATGAAACCTGGGTAGCAAACGCCAATTTTGCCGAAGACGCCATACCATCAGGAGTATAAATTAAAATTGTTTTATCATTGGGAACTATGTGTTATAGTACCTACTCGCAGTGTGACCCTTTTAAATTTTAAACAATTTTTCTTGGTGCCAAAAGCCAAAGCGGGACGATGATATAGCTTCAACCATGATTTTCTCTTTGAAAAAGTGACTTAGGTACAGATCGAGTTTCACCCGCGAGCGAGCTATACGCGGGCAGCAAATTTCAGCCGAAGCCAATATTATTCAAAATTGTTTTACTACGTTAATATTTTTTTTAATAAGTAATTAGGTACGTTTAAAAAAAGAATCGATGTTGGGATTCAAAAATCAAAGTTTACTATTCAAAATCGAGTACTACGCATTAATTACTTTTAAAACGTGTAGGTACTTTAATTTGATCAACAAATCGATAAGTATATAATTTTTGCTAGCATACATTTACAGGTATAAACTTTGAATAGGTATGCATTTTATGCGATTCTTAACACGTTTCCTTAAAACGTTTTTACATCTCAATAATTTTCAAAACTTTGAGCGTATAGAGAAAATATTATTGTAGACTGTAGTCGAACTGATTGAAAACATTTATTCGAATTACACCCACCGGCCATCCGTCCACATTACTTTTGGTCATATTTTGAGACTCCAAATTATGATGATTCCTGTTGGTTTAAAATTAAAATACTAATTACAACCACCTGTATTTTATCAATCATAGTAGTACCGTGTGGTATGATGTCGCGTTTTCTTGAAGCATTATAAGAGCAACTGTTTACTACTTTTTTTCCTTTTTGACATAATTATTCCATCATACACCTTATAATTTCTGCTACGATAGCACAACACTGTTGGTTTCTTGAAAACAACGTACAGCGGACGTACTTTATCGAAAACAATAAACAACCATAACGCTATACGCCGGCTTCTCGGCGTAGATGATAATAGTATACATAATATCATTTATGTTCTATTCGTTTTTGCGAACAAATAAATGCATAACGTGTAGTTTTCAAAGACGCCAACAACAGCAGTACAGCTAGAAGTAAAAAAAAAAAATTAACAATAACAATAATAGTACGAATAATTTTACATCAATTTCATTGTTCTATACGTATTGTTATTGAATATCACCGGACACACAGTGATGATCCGATGATTTTTTTTTGCACGTCTCTAAATATAGTGTGTTGCCAAAAATCGTGTACAGGGTATTTTTTTATTCCGCGCGATAGTTTGATTTTATGCGAAGACGAGGCGCGGATTTTAAAATATTTTTCCGACAGTCGTCTTACCTCCAAGTCACGCTTCTATACTCTTCTAGACCACGGTAGTCCCACCGAGTGAAACGGGTCGTAGGCGACGATAGTGTGACAGGCAGTGATAACGGTACAATTTTCGGACAGGTTTTCGAAACGCCGCGGAAAAGTCACCAGTGGACAACGGATTACTTACGGCTCATTGCGTAAAGAAGTTTTTCTCTACGGCTTGAGCAGTATGGATTTTATACTAACTGATCTAACCTACGGCTGGTACGTATTACGTTAAAGTCGTAAATTCTTGCTTTGCTGTGTTTACCGGTCGTTTCTGAAGGATTCTTTCCACGCTCATTTTCAGGGCCGGGCCCCAGCCGTTGGTCATGGCGTCGCTGGATAACGAGCGGTCGAAAAGAACACTGAACGAATGGGGAAACCTGTTAAAGAAGTGTGCGTGGTCCTGCAGGGTAGTATCATTACTGTAAGCGCGGTTTGAAGAGCTCAAATTAAAATTTAGGGGCTAACCTGTATTAAAACCCCCCGAGATAATATCGGCTGTGTATATTTTTATAAAGTCGGGGGGTAACTTGTGTACCAATAAAATTTCTAAATAATATGTATAGTCTGGTACGTTTATAGGTACTGTTATAGCTACATTTTTGCGATGTGGCGACCCTGCCGTATACCGGACCAGCCTCAAACTTTTTCCGTTTTGCCGCTCACGTCGGCCGCGACGTTTTCGCCCCGCGAAATCTGCCGTTTAGCCAAATAAGAAGCCGTTTTCTGTTTAGTTTTTCTGTTTTTTTAACTACGCCGTCCTTCTGTTAATCGTATTAAAATCGATTTGAATTATTATTATGAATTATGAATTATAATATTGCGACGCGTGGCCCGTCGTCGTAGCGTTTTCCCCCGCCGCCGACACGTCCACGAGTATCTCCGAGAACCGTGGGAGCACGTGATGCAAAACGTCGCCGCTCGCACCGGCTTCAGAGTCGGACGAGCGCACGTCGCGCGTACAGGTGTCGCTCTCGCGGGTCATTTCGCGGTCGATTTTAGCGGCGTTTTGTCGGCGCGTTTTCGCGGTTTGTACGATTTGTGCTCTGTCGTTTTTTCATTCTTTCTGAATTCGCGGAGAATCGTGCGTACGACGATCGAAAGTGTCGATACAGTTCGGAAAAACGAGCTCTGACGTGCGGGCCCGAAATAATGTAATCGCGAGCGGAGCGAACGCGTCGCGACCGTAAAGAAAGAAAAAAAATTATCGTCGATTAAGCACTTCTTACTGTGGTTGTTATTACTACTTCAATCAATGATAATATCGTCGCGTGTCGTCTCAACTCGGCGCCGTTGACGGATCGGCGTTTTTTTCGCAAATTGTTGTTATCAACAGCCGGAGCGTCGTTCGCGCCGTGTATGGATCGTTACGATGGCCTACGTCGTTTGGCGCGTGATGCGGAAAAAGTATCTGAAAGTCAGGAGTGGACTCACGCTGAACAACAGTTTGATGGTACGTTACATGGGCGGTTCCAGAGACATGTCTGGGGAGATATTTCAGCTATCAGAAAATTTAAAACAATTCTTACTCCCCGCTTCTTTGTTTCGGTTATAAAACCGCGGGTATCCATATTAAAAAATAGTTTTTTTTATGGACTCTCGTGGTTTTGCTTGAACTCTCTGGCTTTTGGGTCCGGGAGAAATGTTGAAAATAAAAAGTCCGTATCAAAGTGTGTATAAGGTAAGCGCGAGTTCTCAGCGTTAGCGCACAAATCTTAATTCGCGTGATATAGTGTTTGGCACTCGCTCCGCTAACAGGTAATAATAGCATCCAAAAACCCCCGGGGACACTTTACGCGACTTGGTCACGTGACCGAACGCTGAAAACTCGCGCTTACCTATTATAGCGTTACTCACTTCGAAAATTTTGGTCTATTTTACAAGTTTGAAAAACCGCTTTTCTTTGGTCTGGGAGGCATGGCGGCGTCGAGATAAGATTTACAAACAAAGTATGTTTGTACGTTTTTATTTATAGGCAAAGTTAATCCCCTTCGTGTGGTCCGACAGCCCGCTGTCAGATAAGAAAGAGTTGGTTGGTTTTAATCTTTTTTGTACCCGATAAACGTTTATCGCGCGTTGGTGCTGTGAAGTGTAAACATTTGAAATACCATTTCACTCTAGACGTGCCTCTCTCTGTAAACCGCTTGGTTACGGTGATTGAAAAAAAAAAAATTACCGAATATTGTAAGATTAATTAACCGAGTATATAATTTTTGTGTCACTGCAGTCTTGTAATATCCATAATAGTAATGGCGTGTATGCAACAGCCGAACGAAAAGTGGAAAATTACCAATTTTCTCAGAAATTAAGTACAATACATTATATTGGACTAACAATCCTAGACTGTATGTCAATATCGTATAGTGTATAGACACAATGTAGAATATAGTATGATATAAAATCCAATACGAAATTACGTGAAGCGGGATTAACAAATTTTGTGTTCCATTATTTCAAGTTCTAAGCACTTATATAAGAATGAAAGTCGGCGTTTGCGTTATATTTTCAAAACGTATGATATTCATTTAAAACTTAAGCGAGTGCTGCAGTTTCAAATATATAGGTAACTCAAACCCGGTTACCGAATCGTTTATAACTACTAATTGGTAGAAACAAAAATCGAAAACTCTTCTAATACCATAAACAATAGTCAGCAACGAGCTAGGAAAAAAAACGAATCGATAAAAAGATGTTATAAAAATTGATGGATATTTTTGGCTTTTCTTACGATAAAACGATAAGTAGTTCAATTAATATAATAATAATTAATATTATTACACCATGTTTTATCACCTAAAATTTGTATAATAATATAGGATAATTGTGCAATATAAAGGACGTTTTTGATCAAATATCGGACATTTTGGCTGTATGTCTATTATTGTTGTCTAGATTATTAAATCCATTTATATTTAGTACAGCTATGACGATTTTGAGCCATCGTTTAAAAATTAGTACCGTGTGTGGTGCACTCGGTGTCGTAACTTATTGGTATAATAATGTGATTTAAACGATAAATATACTCGTAATATGTGTATAATAGGTCCACTAGAAACTACGACTTAAAAACAACATTTTATTGACTCTTCATTGGGAGTAGCTTCCTAAGCTTTGCTAAAATTTTTAATTTTATGAATGTTGATGAAACTAGTCGAGTGCGTGGAGTACTCGATGGTTTGAAATCACAACAAGACAAAGAAAAAAATCAGAATTTAACGGCTAAACATTCTCAAACGCTCGTGCTCATAAATCCGCATTAATATTTAAATATACCACAATTAGGTAAATAAATGTGTAATTGTATCGTATTTTTTGTCGTCAACACAACATTAGGCGAGATAATAGGTATTTATTTTTTAGCTTTTAAATCTGACATAATTTTAAATTTTGTGCGCAGCATATTGAATTTACAATATTTTTATTTTCTGTGGACACTATAATCTCAAAATATACGTAGATAATTCCTTGAGTGTCTGCTCTTAACCTAATACCCTGTATACCTATTATTAGGAGCTATATTTAAAATTTATACTTTCTTTGAGTTATGATCTAAACACTAACAAGTTTCTAAAATTGCTCCGAATGACACAGAGTTAAACAAAATTGTGTGTTGAAACCAATTTTGACGAGTTTTGATCGATTTGCCTAGCTTTTATAGTTTAATTATTTTATAGAGTCGTAACTTTTTCAGTTAGGTTTTACTGTTTTATAAAACCTTTAATTTTTTTAGAGTTTTAAAACCTCGCTTGAAACTTAATTTGATCTAAGAAACATATCTATATGTAGTTAAAAATTTCAAAAATCAGCACTCGATTTGGTTTAGGTATTGACGTTTTTGCACGGTATTTTATTGTTTTTAGCCATTACTTCTCCAAATTTTTTAAATTTATAAAATCTTCACACATTATTAAAACGGTATAAGAGTTTCAATAGGTACAGTTTGAGTTAAATATAAAATTTTAAAATTTACAACTATTTTTTCGTACTAGACACACTGTGCTTGGTCAGAATTGTAATTCCATTGCTCACTTGTTTGATTGTTTATCACAGTTGGATCGTTGGTCAAACCACAGGTAGACAGTACACCAAAATTACACTTAAACAAAGTAACTGCGTTTATTCACTATTTAACATAACGTTTTAGCCCACGTTTTAGTATCTACATTCAAGTATAATTTAGTTTTATGACTAGGTACCGCCTTATAACCACGCTGGTGAATAAGTATTGACTAATATTATCACTTGGTGCGATATTTAAATGCATCTAATAATATTTTTGTAGAAACAAATAGTTTAGCTTTAGTTATCGAGGATACCTGTGTATAGTGTCGAAAATCGTATTCGTCACGTATGAGTCGGTATGAGTTAATATTGATAGAGATAATATTGGTAGAGTAATATTGATGGTAACTGTCAACTGGCGAGTTAATAAATATCAGATATAAATACTTATAAAATCAAAATAGTTAACATGTCATTGTAATTGTTCACGTGCAGTCCTGTAACAGAAGCTTCTTCCCTGGACAGTACCTAATCAATCATCAACATCGTTAAACAAATTATTTTAAGCTGTTCAGAAATCTTTTTTTTGTTTCCTGCAGTAGGTGGTATAGCGAAATAATGTTTGGTATTAATTATTACGTTTACATCCTTCAGGTTTGCCCTGACCTAACCAGATATAATAAAAACTTAATAATGTTTCTATTTAGATTTTTATCAATATAACTAATTACAAATAAATGGGAGATCATACCGGTTTGGAACTACAATATACATGAGCATAATTTATTGGGCGTTGGCCATTTGTACGAAAAAATCACTGAAGTTTACTTTTTATTTTTGTGTTACTTAGCCCATAATTTCTTGTAAGTAATAATATCGGTAATAGGTGATTAAAATGTGTATTATTCACATTGACTCGTCTCCTAAACTCAAAAGTCCTATAGTTTTGTTAGTACCCATGTGCCATTTGTTGTTTTCGTCATTGTGCAATTGCATATATTAAGCTTAGTGTTTACGTTCTTCATTGATGAACAATCGCACCATGGCCATTTATATCTTGCGTCATAACACAATGCGAACGTAGGATTGGAAGTCTTCTAAATTCAGAATAGATGACTAACGAGTATGTTTTATACGTAGGCTTTAGGTTTATGGTATGAATACGAACAATTGAAAAATGTTATAACTTGTAGATGCTGAGTGAAAATAAAATACTATTCTTGTGCTGTAATTATTATGTTATAGAATGAGAATGAAATTTTAAGGAAAATGTGTTCAATAGTTTTTTGTAATAACTGTCAAAATAATTTTGTCTCGATCATACAGATAAGTTTAGGATACGGGACTGGATTATTATTGATTAGAACAGTTATTTTGTTATGAGCTTAACATAATCTTAACTCATCGAAATGCGTTCGCGACTGTTCTATACAGTAAAGCCTTAAACTCTAACGGTTAGGTTGAATATTTTTATGAAAAATATTTGAATCCTTATTATAGGTAACTTTTAGTCTAAAAAATAATCACCAATATTTTTGTCACCGACTATACCTCGGATTATATTTAAACCGTTACTTTATTATCTACTCGTGTTTCTTAGACCGCCAAAGATATACGCAACAAAATATTACAATATTTTTTGTATTTTTAAATGTTTAGGTCCGTTCCAAAGTTTAAGCTCATTTTGTCTTTTTTGTTCGAGATTTTATCATTATATAATATACTAAATTCGACTGTACCCGTTTCGTTGTTTAGGTACGTGTTGTTATTATTACCGTTGCCAACGTCGCGGAAAACTTGCCATGTAAGCAACAGCTTCGTTTACAATAATGTCTATCCTGTTAAGAATAAAAACGATTCACACGATTTGTGCTTGTTTGACACGATTCGTTTTCTCGCCACGTTAGTGTAATCGCACCAACCGATTCTTATGCTAATTTCTGTAGGTGAAAATTCTAACGCCGCGTAGGTAATTAAATGATCGTCCAAACGTTAGGTACCGATACTTTATGTTTGTGACGGCGAGAAGACTACACACCCACTCGTAAATTATGACTGTACAACGTGCATAAACCTAACTACTGCAGTACCGAAAACGTTAAAAATACAATTTTTATTAGAGAATGTTTGTAAAAATTGGCTCTCCTCTGTAGGTATGTGTACATTGATGAGTGTGCAATATGTACATACACTCGTATAATATCGAGTGTATAATATATTGTATACATTATATTATACTGTCATAATGACACAATCATTTCTATTCCCGTATCTTCATGATATTCGAGCGGACGAACTGCAAACAGTTATTATACGTTCATCGTTTTTATAGTGGCCACGTATATGTTGTACTCAACTTATTGGCTCGGCGTATTGGCCGCAATGGTGTGGAACGATTTTGTCACGGGAGTGGATGAGTCTAATTTTTAGATATTTATTATTTACGTTTTTCTGTTTAATTTCTCTTAAGTAAATACAATTTCACAATCGAACAAAAAAGTATCGATGAGCGGTGTATACATTTTGGAACAGGTCGTCGCTTCGAGTTGTTCACTGTTTTGAAAGTAAAATATGTATGAAATTGATATAATAAATCGTTGTCTACGAAGAAAAACATTTTTCCATCGTATAAACTTCTATAAACAAAAATAGTGAAAACCGAAAACGTTACAACCGAGGTTATAACCCTATATGTACTGAAACATAAATTTCTGTGGCTTGATGCAAGAAGGGCCATTTAAAAAAAAATTAAAATATTTGTCTGTACGACTTGGGTATGTAATTTTTTTTTTAAAAAGTCAAACAATGCGGAAAATAAAAATTACTTGACTAATAACGTTTTTAGAGTCCCTGTTTATGATGAATAGTTTAAAAAATTGGCCTATTGAATATTTTAAAATTTGACATTGGCCCTTCTTGCACCAAGCCACAATTTTGTATGTCAAAGTTGAAGTTTGAAAAGATGTAGATAAGAATTTTTATAAAAGAAACGTTGAAAACATTTCACAAGTATTCAAAAGAACACCTTATCGTTATATTTTGGGCTCTGTAAATAATCAAAATCGTTTGACTTTTTTAATCGTATTTATTTAATTATTCTAATGGTGAATGAAAACTATCGTAAAATTTTTAAAGGAAAAATTTTTCCACTTTGTAAAAATTGTATAAAACAAAATTAATCAGTTTTTCAAAATTTGTTGGGTAATTTTTTTATATTGAACTTGTAAACTAAGCAAGAATACGTGAACTTAGCGAGAATTAAACTCAGAATCTAAAGGAAACTCATGGGCTGGATTGAGTTTAATTAAACGGGGGTGTGTGTAAGAGAGTTGGATTACTCTCTTACACACACCCCCGTTTAATTGTCTCTGGTCATGTTCAACGCAGATAAGTAACAAAATAAAGTTTTAAAAAATCGTCACAGATACTATTTTTTGGCCGATTAACCGAACCTCGGAATAAAACGATGACGAAAACTCGACTTTATTGTGATAATTAATGCGTTTTTAATGTTTTATGCATAAGAACACTTGACTATAATTATTTCACTGCAACAGTATGACATTAAGTTTGTAAATTAAAAACGTTAATTTAAACATATTAATTAAAATATTATAATTTATAACCAAGACGAAGGAATTGAATTTGAGTAGGTGCTCAAAATTATAATTCATTCGAGATACATTCTCGCGGAAATAAAAATTGCGTTTAGTGCGAGATTTGATGTAAAAGAGGTTAGGAACGAATTTATTGTGCAATGCGTATACCTGCATAATTTTATAAATAAAGCTCAGCTAACTTTGTGACAGGGTTTACCCGTAATTTTTATGGACTTAAGTCTAAACGTAGATTACATTTGCCAGTCGAATACACGCCGAGGTAAATACTAGAATATCTGCGTTAGATGGCTTGAAAAAACTTTGAAATGTTAAAATTTAAATAGGTGATAATATATATAAAAATTCTGAGATGCGTATTAACACATTTTTGATTTTTATTGTACAATTCATATTATCCGATGAATATATAGTGCTCACATCGTGCAGCCAAACGTACCTAATATGCAGCATCTCGTTATTATTTTTTCAACAGAATCATTTTGTTTACGACTAATTGGATTGGCTGCAAACGAGGCTACAACTGACTTGTTTTTAAACTTGTTCATTAATTGAGAAAATCCAGTTTTTGTTTATAAATTTGTAACGCATTGAAAAACGTATACGAAACATTTGAATGTTTAATATTTGATTTAAACAACTGACTTCAGGTTATGAATTATGTAAAATCATATTATGAATAATAAGCAATACTGGGAAAAAAAGTTCTTTTTTTTCACGTTCAATTGAAGTTGAACAATAATTCTGAATTCCAATTCTTTTAAAAATAAATTGAAAGTCATACCTTTTAGATTAGAAAAAGGATGGACAAGTGGAGTAGGTTACAGTTTTGGGTTGGTTATTGTTTTGTATGGTGTAGTATTAAATAAACGTAGGAATAACATATGGGTTTTAAAACAATAAGCGACTGCTTCCGAAAATAATGTGAGATCCAAGCGATTAAGTCGAGTCAATGATATACAAAAAGTTGAAAATTTCAAAGTTCGTTGTTTAACTCGAAAATGGCCAAAATTGTTTCAAGTTTGTTTGACGTTTGTACTTTACCTGTTCTGATATTGTTCAAGAATGTCAGTTAATTAATTTTTTGCAAAAAAATAGAACAAAAATAACAAATTAAAAACAAGGTACGAAAACAAAAATGCGAACAAAATTTCAACCATACATGGAAAATTATATATTTAAATTTGAATTAAAGTTTCTACTTAAATTTTAAGATTTTTTTTCAAACAAAAACTAAACTGCGATAATTGACTTATTCTACGAATAAGTCGATTATTATACGTATTCAAAGTTATAGGTACTTCATTCATATAATAACGATTTTTTTAAAAAATCTATATCGATTAAAACTTTTCATTTTACTTACTGAAATATTGTGTGGAAACTAAAAGGAATTAAAAAAACTTAAAAAGGCACTTAGACATTTTTTGCTTGCGAGATCATTTGTGAGTAAAAAAATGAGAAAAATTTAAGTAATTTTTTTCGATTTATGTCTACTTATCTATGCGGTGGTATCAAAAAAAGTGTTACGAAAAAAAAATCATTATTTGTTACGGTCACAATCTTAGTTACAATATGTCATTTATCATGCCAATATTGAATCATATACATATATCACAAGTATAATGAAACAATATCTTACGTCTTATTTTACTGCAATTACTGTAATCACAGAAATTAATTATTGTTATATTAAATATTATATAATGACTTTAAACTATAATATCAATCATCGTGAAAAAAAAAAGGGAAGCATTTCACATAAAATTAGTGTGCGTCATTGAAATTAAATCCAATTTTAATGTTTATGAAAGATATGTATAATTATTTTTGTTATTCTACAATATGATCTCTCTCTCTGACGGCACCAGATTCAAGACTAACTAAGAGCAAGTATGAATAAATATTACCGATTATACATATTTATAATTATTAGTTATTTCGTCACTTATCCTTGTAGAGATTTTGTATTGTATACGTTATTGGTTAGTTATTGCCGTATTAATAAATAGATATTGTGCGCATAAATAAAAAATCATAATAATTTCATGACTGAAAATTATACATATTTGTGCAGTATTAATGATTAGTTAAAGTAAATAATACTTACCTATACCTGAATAATTTACATATTTTAAAAATAAATAGATTCAACAGAAACAAATGCGAGATGCTTGAATAATCTGGAAAACTTTTTTAGAATTCAATTTCTAGCTAGCCAACCTAGATTATTATTAAACGTGATCGATACTGAATACTTAATTTCGGATCGTATTCAATTATTTTTTGATTTATCTATTCTTTTGAGTTATCAATTATGATAAAATATTCTCCATCGCAAATCATTCCTTACGCAAGTAAATATTGTTTGATTGTCGTTGTTATTTGTCTGTATTTTTTTGTTACATTTTAAATACCTCTCACTTCAGGACCTAAAGAGTGCTCGATCACGACACATATAAATAATAAGGCCAATATTTTAAGTGTACCTATCTATTACTAAATAAAACCAATAATGACGAAATAGCTGTTTAAGACTTATAAACTATTAAAATGTTTGCCCAACACAATATATTCATTGTGATCATTGAACAATAAAAAGATCGGTATAACTCACCGAGTACATAAATTATTTTAATTTCTGACGAACATCTTAAATTGTTTGAATTTTGACTGTTAAAATCCTGTGATCTGGAAATTCATTATTATTTGTTCCACAATTAACGAAATAATACGCGTATCTAAGATTATCGAGTTACAAGAACAACGGTTATAACGCGGAGAAATTTGATGCTACCCACATATTATATTATACGTCTGAGTAACGGGATATGACTCAACCAAATGAATTTACATTTTTTTGCGTTTAATTACGCGGATTAATTTTGAATAGGTTTTGTAGTTTTAAAAAATTTTTATAATTAATTAGTTCTACAATTATGTTAATTTTTAAGCACTTCATTTACTCAAAAAACATTTTTTTTTAAACTTTTATAACGAATTAACTTTATCCATTTACATCGATTGAAATTCGGATGAACTTAGGATTAAAAAGAACGAATACGAAAAGGGGTAAAAACAAAGATATTAAGTGGTGCTTAAAATTATTTTAAGAGCATGTAAAAAAAAAAAAATACGTATTACCTGAATAAAAAATGTACGACTATGTCGTTTAGATTATACATACTTAAGTTTTAACACTTTGAACTAAAAATCAAAATTTTTATGATATAATTGTGAACTTTGAAAATGTATAATTTGTTATGTTTCAAAGTTCTGTAAATCGATTGAAAATTATTAAAGTCTGTTCTGATTTCAAAGTTTGCGTGTTAGATTAACCCATCTAAACGAAAGTTATTGGGAGTATTTTTGAAAATTTCGATTCTGGATCGTAAAGAATGATGGAAATTTTAAAAAAAAACCTTTGAATAAAGTCCAATCTTTGGCCACGCGTCGATCGTTTGAGGTGTGATAATAATATACTGATAGGTATATTTGAAAACGTAATAAGTAACTTCAGCGTAAAACCTGAATCGCGCATTCCTCGCGTTTCGCCCAGAATCTAAAAATCGATAATTCACCCAGCCTTGTACTATTATAATATATTGTATGGCAACTGTTTTATTGGTCTGGTCATTTTGTGCGCAACACTTGCAAAGAAACGGTATCATGCGTAAAAACGTCTAAACATAACTTATAAATGGTACACAGTAAGTATCGCTCGTACTATCCAGTTGACCCAGTGAGCAGCAAAGAGTCGATGAATGGGATCGGCCGAGTTCCACGCGGCGCTCGTCCGCACCCTTTTTTGCAAAGTCTCAAAAGAGATCAGCCTTCGGATCGCCTTTATTAATGGCCCGCCGTTCGCCCGTGACATTTTGCCGTGTACGACGGCATTATTTATCCGCGGTGATAGCCGAGCAATAAATTATTGCGGGTTATTATTAATTGTGCTGCTGCTGCTGCTGCTGCTGCTGCAAATATTGCCATAGGTCAACCCGTGAAAAAGTCTATGCTACAAAAACTTCTCCTTGTATTTTAGCTTTTCTAACGCAACCGCGGTGAATTTATATTTCGATTTAAACCGATTGAACAAACCCGGGTCGACGATCAACTCGATGTTAAACGAAGTTAACAAAATCGACCGTGGAAAGTTAATGCGAATTTTGAGGCGATCATCGCAATTTTGGTGTTAAGTTTAGCTTATCTAATCACAAGTTAGTACGTGTAGTTTTGATGAACAAAAATAAATATAATCTTATATGGTATAGTTAACGATGTAGTAACTTTGTCAGCACTACGATTGTCCCGTATCCGACTTGCGCGGAAAAGAAGAAACCCTAATTAACATAATCACGATTCAAGAATTTTAGGTAAACTAAAAATTAATTTATGAAGACAAATTAATCTTAAACTAGAGGTAATCATCCGTTAAAAGAATTAATGCCCAGCCTTGATATCATCTTGACTTTTTACTGTTGAATATTTGTAACATGTACTCGAGTGAATCTTTTTAAGTTCCGACTTTCTTAAGAGTTGTATCAGTAGCTTGGATTAGGTTAGGTCGAATGCCCTTAAAATGTTTTAAAAAATCGTCTATTGAACGACGCATGTTTAGACTACATGAGTATATTTAGGTACTACAAGAATTTGTGGATGTCACACGAGGGTGGTAGTATAAAAATTAACTCTTTTTAACACATTTAAATTTATCTTGAAACTTAATCTTAAACTAAATGAGTTAACAGCAGCTGTTTGTTGACTCGTCACTTATAACGCGTTTTCTCGTGGTGCTCGTAGTCACGTGTAAGCTTCGAATGCAAAAAGTACACTTTCATCAAGTTATCAAGGTTTCACGAAGGTTTGATAACAATCGATGGTGAACATTGTTTTGATGATGACATGAATTCAAGTCCGGAATTGAAACCTAATCTTTTAAAATTAGTAATTTGATATCTATGTGTCGTTAGTAAAACCTTGAAACACTCCCAGAAATAAGTGGGTTACTTGACGCAAAATATATAACGAATAGTAAATATTTCATAAATTATTTTAACATTTATGGATTATTTCAAACAAGTTTTTACCTTTTTTGAACAACAATAACTACTACTCACGTATGAGGTTATCAAAAATAAAATATTCTATTTAGCTAACTTTATGGAATACAAAACAAATAATTGATACTTTCAACTGTGTGAATTTGATGTAATTTTTATGGGTAGCAACTTCATTTTGTACGTAAATATACTTAAAACTGTTTTCAAAGTCAGTACACCTATCGGATACTTATTTACTCTTTTCTACGTATGCAATGCGCGTTATAGTTTGTACTCTATGTATTCACAAGTTGTTTGTGATTTATTAACAAGTTTAAATTAAAAACGTTTTGTTGTGAATCCATTTTATTATTGTATAAAATATATATATACCTTTGTCATGACTTGCGCATTTTGTACAAAAATAACTGTATAAATGGCCGTATAAAACTGTATAATTCATTTGAATAAGAAAATTCGAGTTTTTTTTGAAACTAGCGTTTAACGTGTATGTAAACTGCAAACCTTCTATACCTCACTTATACCTAGCAGTATTAGGTAATCGTAGCACTGTTAGCAAAGTGAATTGTTAATTAAAGTTTACCTCATTCGTAACCATTACTCGAAACCATAAGTACTTGAGAACTTAACGGAAGTAAGCGAATTCACACGTTTTGTACAAATGATCGTTCTGCGGAAAGAACTCTCACGATTCGGAACTGAATCATAATTCGAAAGTGTTTTATAAAACATGTAAAATATAAACACACTTTTCTTGAGCGTTATAAAGTCAAAATTTTCATACGATTTTTTAGATTTTCGTTTGGAATCGCGTTCACGCAAAACCGTTTTATACTAGTTTATATCTGCGAGTATTTAAACAGCCGGAATGCCGTATAGAAATAAAAATCGTCGATTCTAGAAAACCGCAGCCTTTGAAATTTTGGCAACCGAAACTGAAATTCGATTGTTTCAAAACTGTTGTCGTATCATGCAGATAAACCGTTGTTATTACTTTTGTACAAATGTGTGTATGATCTCGCGGATGAAATGAACCGGGGTATATACGCCGTTCGATACCAACACCAAATTTCTAATAGTTATAGCACCAAAAACCATAAAATCAAAAAGATTCCAGACGAGAAAAAAAAAAAATGATAATAATGCAGCAAGGGCGGGTTTATTCTCGCGAGGGAGGTGGGTCAGCGTGTGGTCGTCGGAAGTGGTTTGATTGCGCTCGCGGTGCCTCAGTGTTCGTTCTCGGGTCGACAAAAAAACATAGTATTTTCTCCTCGGAAAACGCACGATATATTTCGCACGGCCAATCGGCGCAACATTAGGGTTTGATTTTTGTGCGAGCTGAGACATCACAAACACGCCGCGTTAATACAATAATGCCGATCGGTAAAACGAAAAACGAGTTGACACAAAATGTTTGTGGTTGCTAAGTTTTTTTTTTAGGCACTTTTTTTCCAAACGGTTCACCGCGTTTCCGGCGTGTTTTGTGCGTCGTCGTCGTAGTAGTTTGTCGTCTAGAACGAAAAGCTAAAAAAAAATCGCGCCTTGGGATTATCGACCCCGAGAGTCGTCCGCGCGATTATTGTGTTCTTCGTGTACGAATGAATTTCTTCTTCGTATTCCGCTCGCACCGGAGCGCCGCACGCAACACGACCGTCCAGGAAGCCAAAGTGTTTGCATACGCCCGGTGCCCGGTGACTTCTCGATATAAATTGTATGTTATACGAACCGAAGTGTGAGTAAACTTATCGAGTATAATACGATATGTTTGTCGTCGAACGGCGGTCAACACTATTCTCTTATGGATCTTATGAATATTTTTGTTGTATTATATTTTACGACGTTTTGTACATCATAAGCGCGGAGGGAGTTTTGGTAAATTGGTTCACTAATAACATTTCCTCTCGGTAAATTGGGTCCCGGGGGAAAAAAAGAAAAATAGTAGGCAAATTGGGTCAAAAAAAAAAAATATATAACATACATAAGATTGTTGTATAAGAAAACATGAAAATTCTCGAAAGGTTTTTAGGTTTAGTGTTTAGCGTCGAGGATGCAATATTATCTGTGTTGTTAGCGGAGCAAAGCGACGGCGCCTAGCGAGCTAGTGCCAAACACGCGGTATTTCTGCTCGGTTTGATGTTTACATTAATTTTTTCCGAAGTCTGATAGATAACGCGTTTTATACATTTGTGTTAATTCAAATTCAAAATAACCTAATGGGGGCAATGCATTGATGTACGGCGCAGGGTTTGGTGTGTTACGCAGCCGGTAAAGCGATTTACCCACTAGCTTTTTTTTCTCTCGGAATCCAGTTTACCGCTTTTAAAATGTACAAAAATTATCGCGGACCCAATTTACCCCGGCGCAGAAACTCCGTGATAGCGAGAGAGTCCATTTTCGGTCACTCCCAGACAATTTCAAGAGTTATTATAGAGAATTCATTAAGAATTGTATTAATTGAGAATTAACCGATCCGAGTTGGGGGTGGGCTCTCCGAATCGCGTCAAATGTTACCGTCACTCGAGTTTTCTTGTACTGCAGCATGGCTTATGGCTTTTCTAATCGATTCACAAACCGTTTACCGTCTCCAGTACGTGTAATATTATGCATAACGTATTGTCTTAGTACGGCTTATGATAACAACGGATCAAACAATTCTTGAAAATTGTTTCTAATGAACGCTTTTACGACAGTTTTTTCTACAGTTAAAATAAAAAAACGAGCCGAATAGTTTATTAATATGTATTTCCTATACGTCGGGAGGTGTTACGATGCGTATTTTAATGGAAATTTAATTTAACGATTCGTTTTATAACATTATTTTGCTCGTCAAGTGTGCGAAATCAACGTACCCGATGTGTTCATCGTGATTGAATTTTGTGTGACTTTTCATGGATTTCTTTGTACGTAAATCTTTTGTCATAATTTTCCGATTATTGCGCGAATAGTAACCTATTGTTTAACATACCGTTATGTTTGATGTCTTAAAACAACAAGCTTTGCTGCACGCTTGCGAACGGTGTTGTTAATGATAGGATACTTCACGCTAAATAAGATTTAAGCTCAGCGGTGCACTATAACTGCACTTAAACGTGACACGACTAAATTTTATGATGTGAAGCAGGTGTAATAAAATCGCCAACGCGTTTTGAATGAACACGCCTCGAGGTATTTTTTACAAAAATTGAACGTAGGTCTTTTGACATAAACGACGTGTCAGTAAGATATTTTTAATTTACGATTTTTGCTACGATAAGTTTGATGTTTTTGCTGCGTGCTTAAAAAATAAATACACGTTTACCGACGCTGTATTAATTTTACCAACGTTGGAATATTATACTCGGGTAAGAATTTTTATGAAAAATATTGTATAGGTACCGTAATATTTTGATGAAAATACGTATGTTAGATTTAGATTGGTGTTAAATATTAAAATACAAGAAAAACATTATTTAAGTTTTTCAGCGCAAATTTTGCAAAAGAAATTTGTCCTCGTAAATAAGAATCTATACGAAATGATTTAAATTCAACGTTATTACACGCATATTACAATAAATTATGATGTTATGGTTAAAAATTCTCGTGTTAAAAAAACACTGTGCAGGACTAAGAATGAGTTTTTTTTTATGTTAAAAATTGTTATTTTTGTTGTCGCAGTAAACGTGCCCAATATACGAAACATATTACTGACGTATTAGTTAGTTTATGACTACCACTAAAAAATAGCTCAAGTTGGTAGGTATTTCAAAACACATAATCTTATGTGTATGTTATTCAACTTAAAAGCAAGAAAATGATTTATTATCGGCGTGTTTTCACTCATACTAATAAATTTTAATAGGTAGAAAAAAAAATAACGGTATGGTTTTAACGTGTGCGGCCATAATTTTGAGACAATAGAAACACAGACTTTTTTAGTTTTATTTTAGAATATTTTGCCTATTACACTAACAAGTAATAAAGAATATAACCTAATCGCTCCGTGAATGATTTTTTTTTTTTTTTAATAATATTTGTCAGTTTGTATATTATCTCCTTTAGACACAATATTAACGTCTCATTACAAATGTGTATCAAACGCACGAAAAGATAACATTTTTAATTTCAATTTTATTGACGTTTGTGTTCAGTTGATTACTTTTAAGGTCCTTGTCCCCCGTATAGGTTAGTTATTCTATGTTCATACCCATCGTGGATTTGGTACATACACTACTAAAATTTAAGCGAGATTATACCTAAAGAATAAAATATACCATTCATCCAATATTTGGTTATTTTATTGTCATTAATTGTATAATTTTAAATGAATTGATTAAAAAATAAATAAAATAAAAAAATAAAGATTACTAAGTCAAAATTGTTTCAAAGTGTAGAAAAATTTCACTGTCCAACTGGAGTTTTTTGTTAAGCGTCATGAAACTCTCTCTAAGCTCAATCTTCTTTCGTTTTGACTCTTAATAACATATAGGTAACTTAAACGATGTGGTAGACATGACAAGTGGATAAAATTACAAAACTATATACCAGTGCCTATAATACTCGTCGTGTATTACGTATAATATATGGGTACTGGTTTTTTTAGGTTTAATCGTGTTTAACGCTGCTGGCGATTGCGGCAATCATACATAATTGAGCAATTAGTCAGAAATTATTCGTGATTTATTTTTGTTTTTGGAAAAAAAAGGTGTTCACCATTTTGATATTTTGAACAATTTGTGTACAAGTAGGTATATAATATTAGACGTAATGTACCTACTTTCTTTTGGGTGGTCCTAAGCGTCGACATGAGAACGAAAGAATGAAGTTTTTGTTTAATACTTTATTACATAGTGGCGGCATATAGATAGATAGCTTACGTTTAAACCTAGTAATCATATTTCTTCACTCAAAGCCAATTAATTCAAGACGTTTTAATGTAGATTGTAGCAATTTATGGTGAATCTGAACACGACGTCATATTCATAATACAAAAACGTGATGTTTAACAACCAATAACAAGAATTCGTGTACTTAATGATTTACCGAATACATTTATGTTTATATACCACATAATTGCCCTCACGGATAACTTCAAAATTTTATAACTCTATAGTATATTAATTATATCAATCTAAAAACACAAATAATTTACAAAATCTTTATCGGAAAATGCGAAACAACCAAATTCAGTATACATCACCGCAAAAACCTTCAGTCCGGCCCAATAATCTTCAATCCACGTAAACTTCTATAACTAACTTTTACCTGTTTACTCGAAAATGTACAACATTTAATCGATTTAAATTACAAGTATGTGAATTTTACCTACTTTGTCAAATATAATAAAACAATACATTTTTTTAAACTTAATTTGATCCTCGATTTAATCCTGACACTTTCTAAAAATCTAATGTACGCCATTAAAAAACAAATTTATGTATATATATTTTAAATATTCATATTGATATTGTGTTATAGGTACATTATGAAAATGCTATAAAGATAAAAATTTTCATTCTTATAGTATAACAAACAATACAAAGCAAATTTCCTTACTACATTCAATACAGTTATTGAACCACCAATTATAGATGCAATATAAATTGGGTCTAAAAACGAAACAAAAAAATTAAAAAAAATTAAAGTAAATAATTTTACTGTAGTGCAATAAGATTCAATTGTGAATCGTTGTAATTGACGTTCCTCGTGTACGTATGAATTATACCTTATGAATTACTATTTTTTTATAATACAAATACCCGATAATATGGTTACAATGATGAACAGTATAAATAAATTGTATGCGTTTTTAATCTCCACGCGCGTTTAACGTTGATGGCCGTTCAATTACATATACTGCAGTTCGGACGATTATTTCACGAATAGTTTATTAGACAGGTAACGCGCAAGCTCTATAACTATTTTTGGGTACATGGATAATATATTATACAGCCATTAGGTGCCTATATAAAAATATTACACATTAGTATTATCATAATATTATAATCATGGGTGCATACCAATAGATTATTATAATTTATAATCTGTTCCGAAGAATAATGATACCTACTAAAAGTTAATCATAATTTACGTTTATGACGTTCAACGTAAAATAGCTGGTGGATAAACAGTTTGCACAGATCGTTTGTCATTAACTGGTCAATAAACTATTAGACTCTGAGCGTATAACATCCCTGTATAGCGGATAATGTATTTTCTTGTTCTAGATAATACTTTACCAACCGATGCCTCCGAATGCGTACGGTTATTGGGCGAGATGGCACTTAAATTGTGGGACTTTTTAAATTTTAGACATCGAAACAATTCGTGTAAACATAAAATCCGACATTTTTCTATAGTTGGATTAAATGTTTTAAATAACGTTTCAAATAATAGGCTCCGGGGAGAAAGTCGGGGCCCTGTGGTAATGACTTACGAGTACCTTTTCCCCCGTATTTTTTTCCCGATTTCTTATTTTTTTTTGATTTTTTTTAATTACCCGTTCTCATACCCTTCCTCTCTCGTCGGACCTGAATACATAACGATTTAACTTTCTTAGTAAGATTTTTAAAAAGTGAAAACTACCGCACGCAAACAATTAATTGTGATAGAATTTTTTATTTGTAAAAAGCTCGTGTATTATCACACGTTTAAAATACCGTTATTGAAAATTGTAATTATGTGCACGAAACCATTTTTAAGTTTATTCGTGGCAATGTGAGTAAAGAATATACAACTTGATTAACCGAAGAAAAATTGATATTTTTTATGAAAACATGTATGTTTTAGAGTTAAAAAAACTGGACATCTAATCAATATTTTGGAAACATAAATTTCACCACACTTTATACAATGTTTCTTTATACGCTTTGACATTATTCTAATGTTAAGTTTTAAAAACGTCAAGACATTTTATAAAGAAACGTATTATAAGCCAAATACCACTGACATCACAAAATCTCAAAAACCGCCGAACGGATTCAAACGAAACTCGGTGTGTAGCTTCCTCTAGGGTCGTAGGTCGTGCTCACTAAGAAAGGGTTAAGTTGTACAAGAATGTAAGATCAGTTTTCGGTAAAAATTTTATCTGCGTTTAACAAATATAGTGTTTTTGTATTTTCAATACAAAGCCTAGTTTGTCGATTGTTTATTATGTAGATGAGTTGATTCTACGATAATTCAGCGTAAAGAAATGACAGTTGTGACTGTTGTGAAACGGTATTTTTCGTTGCACATTTTGATGTTGACGCGTCAATCGTGTCTCGGCACGTTTGGACAGCCGCGAACTATAGAAATCGGCTGTAATTTTCTCTGCGGACACCACCCGTGTGTCATAACCGTGTGATATTTCAATAATTTAACCGTGCACTTGACACTGCGCGTAGGACGTGGTTTATGCGATGTGTATTACGATAATATCAACAGTATTATTGTGTTTATTTATTCGGGTTGTGCCAGTCGTAGTTTCGTGTACTAAAATAATGCGTTTAACCCGGTGTAGAAAGGAAAAAAAAAAAAATAACGAAAACGTGACCCCCGTCCATCGCGCATTAATTCCATACAATCCCGTTGCTGTGATCGTATTTTTCTTCTTATCAGCCGTGTGGTGTTATCGTGAAATTTCCTCCACGTTGATAATATTAGCAAAACGTGTATAATAACCGCCTAAAAATATAATATAAAAAATGTGATAATCGTGTTGGACACCGCGTGTGCTAGCTGTGACTGTAACGGTTGTACAGGGTTGTACCCAGAGGACGGTGTGACGTTTTTCAATTTTTAACTCTGTTTTTATCGAACCTGCGTTCGTCTTTTTTTCCAATCAGTAACGCAACGTAGTTTTGAATAATTGACGAGAAATTTCTTTTAAAAATTGTGTCCATGATGAAAAAGCAATGCGTATTGTAACCCGGTGGAAGATCCAATACAAATACCGTTGATCGGATTTAGACGGTACAATATTTTCATTTATAAACTACCTACAAACGTTTAAAACGTTTTGTGTGTTCTTTAAAACCGCATTATTTATTTATATTGTAACCAGTACAGTTTTTAATGTAACGTTAAAAACGGTTCAGTCAAAAATGTTAGAACTGGTACTATTATGAAATGAAGATTTTCATTATTCAATTTTAGGGCGAATAAATCACTTTTTTTTACAAAAATAACGGACTTGAGAGACATTTTATAGATATAGGACTATCTGTCCTACTAAATTGTTGATATCGAAATACGATAATTTTTCGCCATCTTAAACTCTTTCGCGGCGGCGTACGGGAGGGCACGAGTCGTCGTTATTCGACACAAATCTGATTACAAAAGACGTTTCGAACGTGGAAAAAACAAAGATCGTCCTATATTGCGATAACACGACGTTCATGATAGCTTACAATTATTATCGCGCAGTGTTAATCATGAGCGCGCTATCATCAGTATAGAGGGGAGGGTTTCGGGTGTTCAGACCCTTCCGTCAGCTTTAAAGTCGTAACAAAGACAAAACAGCGTACTTCGCGACGAATGAATTTTCATTTATCGTATTTTTCATATCTCTGATCTTTTTCAAAAAATCCTTTTAAACCCCGTAAAGACGGAACGTAATCGGCCCGAAACGGTACGGGTACTGTGCATTGATTTTCGTTTTATTTTTTCGGCTCTTCAAAGTCCACATCGTACTGCGAATGTTTTGCGCGTCGTGAACGGACAAAGGGTTAGAACGTCCATCGACTTGCAAACCATCTCGACAGTTGTCCAGCAAACGTATACAGAGCTTAGAAATGAACAACAACGCCGCTTTGACAATAATAAGCACGGCCGTTCCCTCAATTCGCTCAATTCCCGCGGACGCATTCGTCGCGTCGCGTTTTACGCCGATCACGATACCTCGAAAAATCAAAATCCGTTCACAAAACGTACGGGTAACGTGTCCAGAACGCGTAAAATTTCGTATTTTTAACCGCACGCACATCAACAACGTCGTATACAGATCTTATCGGTTTACCGTGTGTGCGCACACATACTACTTATAGGTACGTTTAACATTGTTTTACTCCCGCGTGATTGTTTCAATCGACGATGGGTGATCGCGCCACCCATTCGACCTAGTTTTTCCCGGGACCGTTCGTGCGGCGGCCGGCGGCTCCGGGGCGGGGGACTGCTGCGACGAGAGCCCAGTCATCCTCCCCGCGTGTCCCCCGCCCGCCCGGTTCTCCGTCAACGTCACTCCGATTATTATTAATATAGTGTATCCGTCGCGGACGTCGGTGACCCCCCGTCGGTCGGTGGAGACTGCACGAGAGACGAACAAACATTATAATAATATCGTACGCGATCCGACGGGACGAGAACAACGTGTTTTTAGATTCGTCGGCGAAGAACGCGTTGTTTTTACAGCGGTTTTTTTGGTTTATCCGCGAAGCTCTAGCGAAAAAACTGCGCCGACTTTAACGTATGGTTAAACCTTAACAGACGGATGATCCGAGATGCGTTCGATGCGTTTTTTGCAGTTTTCATTTGATTTTCCAAGGAAAAATAGAAAACGGCCTAACTTTCGATCGAATTATGTCATTGAGGAGGGTCCTACGAGTGTTCCGCCGAAATTTCAGTCGATCGTTTTCGCGGGACTTATGGAACTTTGAAATTTTCGTTATTTCGGGGGGGCCGGGTATTTCTCACGGGAGAGAGGGACACGGGAAACGTGTTTTTTTATTTTTTATGATCACTTTTTCTTGAAGAAAAAATGCTCCGATTTTAACGCGCGATACCTCAAAAGATAGGTAATCGAGACGGTACTCTATTAAAAGCGTTTTTTTTTCGATTATTTTTTATGTTCCGAGGAAAAAAAAACGAAAACGGTCAAATTTCCGAAAGAGATCGTTAATGTATACAAAGTGTCTAACGAGTCTACTGTTAAAACTCCAACCGGTTTTGATCGTTCTTAAGGGAGTAATGGAAATTTTTGAATTATTGAATTTCACGCAGTTCCATAAAACCTCTAGTTTTTACGGTTAAGTCTCGAAACACAATCTAAACAAGATAGTTTTACATTTTAAAAATTTAGAAAATCGGTTTGCACGATTTTGGTTTTGGTAGCCGATTTCACGTCGTTATTTTGTCGTTAAACTCGTCGTTCCGGGCGGCCGTGTATTTCTTACGGGTGGCACAAATAATTACGGGGAACGTGTTTTTTACACGTCGATTTTTTCGATCGTAACATTCAAAATAAAGATCGGACCAAGCCGAAACTCTTACGCAATACCGAAATAGGAAAGATACGGTAAGTGTTGTTGAATTTTTTTTTAACGAGACGTAAACTAGACAACTGAGAGCTCGCTCAGAATCGTATTATCGAAGGCAATCGTAAATAATGCGTTCAAACCACAACTTTTAAACTAGTGACCCATCCAAAGCGTAGTCGCTACCCCGTCAAAAACTACCCACGGCTTTCTTTTTCTTTTAATTTCTATACCGTTTCCGCTTGCGTACATGTAATACAGGGCGCAGGGAAACGGGAAATTTTTTAAATACCACTCGCAAACGTTTAAAAAAACTGTTTTTACCGTGCTAAAAAATTCTCAGGTTCAGTACATGGGTAATATAAGACCGGTGTCCGTTTCGCTCGACTCTCTGTAACGCGTCTCCGCGGGGATCAAAGCGGTTTATTCTTTGATTCTCGATTTCAACCGGATAGAATTTAATTTAGCTGTTGGGCGGGTGGTCTTTGCTAACTCTACATCATCCGTGTCCGTTACACGCAAACACGTCGCTTTATTACTACATTATACGTACGAGGTGTGCTGCGCGTTCATGGGAATGTCAACGTGTGGGCGGGTTGTAGATTTTTTTCTTTACCAATTTCGTGTTTGTAAAATGACTTGGGCGTTTCAAGCTTTTCAAAAAATATCTAAGTCGAAACTCGTCGTCTAGTTTTTTCGGATATTCACGCGGAACGAGCGCGGCTCGAACGACATCAGAAAAAGCAACTTATTGTTGTACCCGTGTTGTATACGTTTGCACCAATTCGTTTAAGCGTTTCGACTCGTCGCATTCTCAATTCTAGAACACATATTATACTCACTGTTCAACATCATAAAAACAAATCACACGGAAAAATTTAACAGTTTTTTTTTTTTCTATATAGACACTGTATAATATTATGTACGCGCTTTATTCGTTTACTTAGTATACGGTTAATAACAATAATAATAACTTGCTTTGTGCGTCCGGCTCAAATGCCTGATTGTATTTTATTACGACAATCTGTAAAAGCGTGTTATTATTCCACACTTAACACGGCCGACCGAAACGTTATCCAACACGGTACGTATATTATATTGTAATAATGTTATGCACAAGACGTAACATTTATTTATACCTCACGTGCGTTCTTCTCCGCTGCATCTCGGTTGTGTATTTTTTTTTAAACGAAATGTGTTGATTAAGGCTGTTTTCACTGCGTTACGGTGCATAACTTAAATCGATCGTTTTACCACTATCCGTTTTAATTTATATCGACGTCGGCCAGCCATCCTCCCGTCGAGAGCCGCGGTGTAGCAAACTGACGTATTCAAAAAAAAAAAACAACCAACAAATCGACTTTTTCGTCTAAAAGGAATGCCGTGTTCTCGTTACACAATCCGTGTGGCAACGTGAATTGCCCCGCGATAAATAAAATAAAATAACTTTCTTCGTGGGCTTATCACCGACTATCGTGCCAGGGTACCTACCTACCGCTGAATTCGGTCGAAGTTTTCTTTTTCCAACAAACGTCGTAACATTAAAATAAACGACTTGTGAACCGTAACGTGTCGAGTTTAAAAAATAGTGCTATAGCCCGTGTGTACCTCGTGAAAACGCGCCTATAGTGTATATACATATATAGTACACGTTGAAAGTCGATATTATGTTTCTTTGTTTACGAGCCAAAACAAATTAATTTTACGTTCTTATGCGGGGACCAAAAGAAATTTGATTTATTCACTAGACGATGAAAACAAAGAATATCATCAACGCTGTATGCGCATTTACTGTTCGTAGTTTATGTAAACTACGGTTATTTTTTTGGTCCGCATCAAAACCAACGAGAAAACACTGTTTCACGGGTTCTGCGCAGTTAATGTTCTCTCAGCTGAGTTTGTGATCTTATACGAAACAGCATCAAACTTGAAACACTCGTTGGACATTTAATACTGCGCGTTTAACGTTCGTGCGATAAGTATTCATTAACAAAGGCGTGACCTATAAACAAATATTTCTGCAATGGGCCGGTTAAGGCGGGGTCGCAGTGAAGATACATTATTGTAGGTATACAATTATATTCGTTTGGTTTTAGGCGTTTGGAAGTCCGTATCGACGAATCTCGTAATGATATGTTACTAAAACGATATTGCTGCATTATAGTACAATCGGCTCATAGAGAGACTTGTACAAATATCAACTATCAACTCTATCAACTATAGCCAAGTGAAACCATTCAAATAAACTGAATTGGAAATTTGATTTCATGAATTCGTTACCCCTCTAAAAAAACAATACATACAAACTTGCAAAATATACCTAAAAAATAAAAACAAACGGTAAAACGTATATTTGTTTACCGTGTGTAGTTGTGTGTCCGTAGGCGCGCGCAGACCTTATTGGCAGGGGAGGCCAAGCCAGCGTTGAGTTACAAGGTCAAGGGCGTATTTTAAAGGGTAATGGTCTTTTAACAAAATTTAAATAATTATTGTGTAATTTGTATTATACGCCGAAAGAAAAGTATTATAAATATTCCGAAACAATTAAGGTTTTAAGAGCCATTGGTTCCAAACTTTTAAATATTTCTATAATGTTAAATAAGTAATTCTTACAGCGCCATAGATTCAAGCATCAAAAAAATGAGCTAACTAATAAAAAATTGTGAATCTTATTTGGTTTTGTGCATTTGTTCCGTTCACTGCGAATAGAAATTAGATATTTTTGGTGAGAAATGAAAGTATGGGTAAAAAAAAGGCATAAATGCAGTTTTGCTCCCACGCAATTTTTGGAATTTATTTTTTACAATGCGTGTGTGCATAATTTTATGGTAGGTAAAAAAAAAAAAAAATAGTCGAACTTAATTCGGAAGTTACAGACGTTATAGGCGCGACGCGCACGGGGGCTCACCACTTCCGAAGTAAGTATTAGATCAACTTTTTTTTTCGAATTTTGCTCATAAAAACTTTGATTTTGACGATTACACATTGCTCGCGAGTTAAAATGCATTACAAAAAAAAAAGGTATTCGAATCATAACGTTTTATCCGATGTCGTTGTTTTTGACGAGTAAAATAATCATGAATTCTACTAACGGCGTACAGATCGGCTGTCGGTTAAAATATATATATATGTATTTGTTCTCGCTAAATAATACACTATCGGAACCTAATTATAAAGGGAGAAATGTCGTAGTGAGTCGTAGCAGTTTATTAAAAGAAACGCGTATAATCAGCATTTTAACGTTAAAAAACGAACGGAAATTCATAAACAATAATTGCTCTCATTACAATAGTACGATGTTGCATAAAAGTGACTATACCTACTAACTGAAACCAGTAATTGCGCTGGATTTTATTATGCGTTCGAATTTAATACGGTTGCGTGTGTTTTATAGTTCTTGATAATTTGAAGTACTCGTATTGTAATCTGAAAGTCAGACGGAACACATCACGAGCATAAAATATTGTAATATGTAATGAAAACGTTCATTCATTGTCTGCGCTCTATGGGTAATATAAATTTCCTAATTGAGTTCTCGCGTAAAAAATTAAAACAAACACGTTCGTTTTCCCAGAACAAAGCACTATCGCACGCAATTTTCACATGGCGATGTACGTTTTACGCGGAAACTCGCTCGTCGAAAAGTAAATCGCACGTTTTAGATTTCGAGTGTACGAAGAATGCGCGAATATATTGGTTTTCACGTGCTTTTTATTTTTTATCACACGAAATGTTCTCGAAAAGTGCTCCGATTCTAGTACCTCTTCTAACGATATAAGTGTGATATGGACACGGGTGGCGGGTCACATAGATTTAAGCGTAAAAAAATAAAAAAGTTGCAACAAAAAAAAAAACCGAGCAAAAATCAAGAAAAAAAACCGTTAAAAATTGCGGCAAACGTGTTTTTGGCATGATAGATTTATGGCCGTATATATTACTCCTGCGATATGATCGGAATAAACCGAAACATAATAATAAAATCGGTAAGACACGGGTGTGATAAAAATTTTAAAAGAAATTTCTAAAATTTTTGAGCTAAGAACATTGAAAACATTCATGTTTTTTTGTAATTTTCGTTCGATACAAAAATTTAATACTCCACAAAAAGTTTTGAAAATTTAACACGAGGTTTCCAACGTGTAAATACGTACGGTACTAAAAATTTTCGAAAATCCGTAGTCACAATTTCTAACGGTTTAGGTTAGTCGTTTAAAGTTGAAAATTTTCGAAAATTGGTCATGACAAAAAATTCACACACGAATTCGTTATGATTTAAGATTTGAAAATGTAATTTTGTATCCGAATAAAACAATTTCAAAAAAAATTACCCAATAGATTCGGAACGCGTACGTACATAAAAGTGTTGAAAAACGGTGTTGTTTTGATTATAACAACGCGCTGTTGGTACTAAAACTAAAAACGTAACAATACTTAAAATAACGGTGCAAACGGTTTGAAAAGTTCAAACGTTACTTGTATTATAATAAACCAGTTTATTTATTTTCGATCGTCTCTAGTTCTCTCTCTGGTTCGCTTAGCTTTCATTAAGAGAATCGTTATTTTTTCGGCGATAACGTTTTATCGATTTTTCCGTCTTCCCTTTTTTTTGGCAGGCGCCCGAAGAAAGCAGCGACCGGAGCAACGCGACGGATTCTCCGACGGCCGCCCGGCGGGGGGACCGCGCGATGACCGCCACGTCGGCGGCGGTCGGTCATCTCTACCGGCAGTTTTCGAAGAGGAAAAAGAGCAAAAGGAGCAAACGGGACGCGGATCCGCCGCAGTCGTCCGCCGCCGCCGCCGCCGTTACACCCGCCGCCGCTACTACTGACCCGCGGCCGACGCCAGCCGCCGTCCGCGTTCGGCGCCGCGTCCGTCCGCCGCTGACGGCCAACGTCGAGCCCGCGCCCCCGTGGCTGGTGGCCGACAACTTTGTCGGCGAGCAGGTGGTCCACGAGCACTCGTCCGCGGTTCTGGTACCCGACCGCGCGGACACGGTGCCGGCGGAACCCGACGACGCGCCGCCGCCGCCGGACGCCATCAAACGCCGTCCGACCGTTTCGCCGCCCGTGAGTATTATACCCGCATGTTTTTTTTTTTGCGCCGTCAGAAGCGGGTCCAGAACATTCATTTGCAGGGTAAGTGGGTAGGTGGGTGGGTAGGTGCATCGCGTCATACCGCTTAACGATCGGAAAAAGACTTGTGCCCCGTACTCGGAGGAGTACTTTTTCGAAATTCCGTTTTTTAAGTTATGGCCCCAAAAACAACAAAAAAATGTTTTCTAGCCACTTTCGGAAAACGGCTTTCGACGTTCGCGAATCACTTTTACCGGATTTTGGTTTTTAATTAATCTGTACATTTTTTCGATGTTTTAACTACGACAAAAGAACCGTACCTTATGTGACGCAACATAGAAAGAGAGAGGTAGTTGAGAAATTGTTTGGCGTGTTTTTCGGGTTATTTAGATGATATTTTTTGATAAATATGGATTTCACCGGTATAATAGATAACTGAGCTCTATCAGAATCGTTTTTTCTTTTGGAACGCGATGAGTTGCCTATCGTTGTTTTCAGACGTACCGAATACACAACTTCCGAAACGTCGGCCTATCCAAAGAAGCGATGACCCAAAGCGTTACGCCAAACAACATCTCGCCCGACGTCAAATCTACTTGCTTTCTTTCCTTCTATCCTTTTATTTTTAAGATTTGGGGGGGCACGGTCACTCCCCCCTGTATCCGTGCCTGGTCACAACAGTATATGCAGGTATGCATATTTAAGGGTCACGTGCATTAATCCACGGATTAATCGTTTTTACACTTTTTTGTTTTTTTCGTCGCCTACAATACGTAACATATCGTTTATAACAATTTTAAATTCACGTGCCAACAGATCTATATTTATTTGTTTTTTTTTTTTTTACTCGTTACACTTCAATTCATATTTTCGGTGTGAAAGTCATTTTGAAACGGTAAACATCAGTTAAAATCGTGCTTTTAATCGATACTTCGACGTTTCCTCCGAAAACGGCATTTTTGAACACGCCCGCCGTTACAGCAGTGTGTAAAGAAAACTAAAATTTATTTATCAAAAAAAAAACAACACCTATATGGTAATTGGCTCAAGTGTGTAGAAAACCGTAATTGAAAACACATCATACAGTTATTTACCACGAATAATTATTACGTTATCAACACACACACATGCGATATCGATAGGTACTTAAAAGTTTTAGTAAAACGATTTTAAAAGAATGCTGTTACCAGCGTGTGCAGTGTTTTGACACGGATATAAATTATTAGGTTCCTATAAGTCCTAGAAGAGTCAGTCAACAACGGGTGCGGCTGAACATCGCGTATGAAAAAAACACGAAAACGCGTCGAAACGTTCCAAAACATTTAGAATAAACAGACTTGGTGAAATCAATTTTTTTTTCCTAGACGAAAAACGATCGGTTTTATCCTCTATAATAGTACTTTGGTATAACAAATTGTATGAAGTCTGTAAAATTCGGCGCCGTATGAATCGTACGTTGTTTGAAAGATTTTACTATGCTTTGTTGGAACTTTGAGTTTAAATTTATGTCAATGATATTGATTTGAATAATTATATACTCTTTTTTGATGTATTACATATGTATTGTTGTTCCGTCTTCAAACCAGTTATCGAAAATTGGTTTGCAACAGAGCATGGAAAATTTTATTTCTTATATTTAGTTTTTTTGTATTATTAATAATTAGTCGTTATAGTTTTGACGGATTTTAAACACCGTACAGCCTAAAATATAGCCATAAAAAGTATGCTATAGTTATTATGATTCGTGACAGATAGTACTGATAGTGTTTTTTTTATTCAACTACGCAGGCAGGTATTTTAAACCGCAAAACGGTATACATTAACATGAGTACGTATCTGAGCACCAACCCGCAGCGATATCGTCCTCGCCTAACGAAAAGATAAATCGATTCCGAAAAACTTCTCCTATGCATGTTCGTCTAAATGATAAGAAAAAAAAAAAAACCATAGAACTGCAGTTTTAGCACTTGTGAATGGGGGAAAAAAAAAGCTGTATTTTTATACGATGTCATTTTTTTACAATACGCGACGTGTGTGGAACGTTATTAATACTTTGGCTTAAAAATTTTTTTTCACCGTTTTTCCGGTATATATATTCACCATCTCTGAAAACGTTTGTTCGTTCTCCAAAGTCGTCGCGGTCCGTTGCTGATGGCAGTCGCGGAGGACGACCAGACGGGTTAATTTACGATTAAATTAGAAGAATATTATACATGTATAATATTGCGCTCCGTTCAGTGTAGCAACTACTACAGGGGGCGATCGCGGTTTTAATCATTGGCGCAAACATTCAATAAGGATAAATTGTAATATGCTCTCTTTGGATAGCCGTTGTTGTTCTATTGCTGGATATTTAACGGGGGTTATAATTTTCTAAAATACGTTCCTTGTATAGCGAGTGAACGTAAAAAAAAAAAAAAAAAATTCAAATCCATTTTCTAACTGAAACCAAAATCATCGGTTGTTTCAGTTCTGCGGTATAAAGTGATTGTATTGTTACGTTAGAATACGAACAACCGACTCGAAAAAATAACCGGCGGATGGGTACTATCATTGTGTGCGAAATATACGATTCCCGAGTGTCCTCGCAGCGAGTAAACTGCAGGTATTGAAAAAATTTCAAAGTTCTGCTATTTATTATAGCCTGAAGAAATCGTCAAGAAATTGTTTCGGGATCGGTCGTATACCCTTAACTCGTTCTGATAATGTGTAGTAACATTGAAATACTTCTGGAGCGGAATCGCCTATTGTAAATTTCACGCACACGTAAGATCGTATAAAAAGTGTTAACCCGTCGTAATGACAAAACTGCAAAGATTAACAACGCGCTTGAAAGTCTGAAAGTTTCGCACGTTATTATCGTTATTATTATTGTTATGTGTGGTAGAAAACGATTAAAATCTCCATGACGGGTAAATTTTACACCGCTTCTAGCGAACGCGTACGGACGGATCGTAATTTCCAGACGATTCGTACGCCGATTCCGTTCCTCAGAAGGGGGAGGCCGTTCGCGTTGATTTCGGAGCAAACCAAACTGTCAACCCTATAAACCGTAGTATATTTAAAATCTTTTCGCCTACACCTGGTCAATTTATGAGTTGTCGTATCGTACCGAGACGATTTCGGCCGTGAATGCGTAAACCAACGGCGGACTGCACTATCACCACGCCGACGGGAGGGCGCGCGCAAAGGGTTTCATCACGCGGTCTCGACGAGCCGTCACGCACCTCGTGTGTTTCGCCGCTCCGGCGCGTGTGCGTGTGCGTGAGAGAGAAATGTTCCGGGTTGGTTTCTGGTACGCACGCCGCCGAGATCGTTCTTATGCGGCCGGTTTGGATAAAACACAGTTTCGGGCACGATGAGTTTCGCGTCTTTTTTAGTCTGTCGGGAACTGTTTTAAAATTCACGATGAACGAACGAGACGAACGCGTTCGATTGTTGTCGAGTAATATTATAAACGACGACCGCGCGAACAGTTCGTCTATTCGGCGTTTTTTTCCCCCGGGATCTTCTGATATTTTCATTATTCTTTTCGTAGGCTCCGCTGATCTCGGGATTCCGACTTGAGAAACCGACACGCGTGACGTGATGACGTCTTGTCGAATCCGTATCGCAGCCGGAGATCGTACGAACTTTATAAAAACACTTTGTTCACACGGCCCGGACGGGGTGGTGGGTTGGCAACCGCCCTTGTAGCGGATCAGACGGATTCGGACAAAGGCGGGGAGAATTTCGTGCGCGTTTCACTTAGAATTTAAAAAAAATATAAAGTACACCACTCGGTTTCCAGTATCCGTTTTGACACGTTTCCGTCTGTCAGTGCGAAACAGTGTCACAAAAATCTACCGCGTCGTATTCGTAATTTATGACCGCTGTACATACGTATTATACGCTCATAATATCGCCGTGTCGTTATCACGAACGAGTAATCGTATGTATCACGATTTGTTTATCAAGTACGTCCACATGAAATAGTGATATTCTTTTTAAGTCCTGCGCAGTGTTCATCAACATGCTTCGGCGTCGTTGTTGTGTTGTGTTGTTGAAAACGACAAGTTGAAAATGTTTTTTTTTTCGACTATCTCTGACAGGCGTACTCACTCTGCTGTTATTAATTCGTCATCGCGATAAATCAATCGTTCTTTTTTTTCTCCTCGTTCTTGACAGTTGACGTCTAAATTATACAACTCGTACAGTATAATATTATCATTAGAGCTTACCAAGCGGTTAATGTGTATTTTGCGATGTCGATTGGCCAATACACAACACGGTGCTGTCGAATTTGAAATTGTTACACGCACCATACATATTCGTCGATTACAGACGATTTTGATGGAAAAATACATACGAGCGACTAGATGAAACGGTTTTGTTTTTGTGACATTTAATCGTTACAATTTTATTACTGAACGTGAGCTTTAATACAGCAGTACACGGGTGTATAAATTGGACACCGAATTCAAATACCTATCTACAACACTTGATATCAACAATTGAGAACTGCTGTTTACACGAATGATTAGTATTATAGCACTAGACAGTGTTTTGTGTGCAAACATGCTACGAACTCTCAAAAAAATATCGTAAAAAACGTGTTATGGTTTTTCTCGAAGAAAAACACTACCAAAACTATATAAATACGCTTACCAGTTTTTAAACGAACCGATTTTAATAAAAACGTTCTGTGTTACGTAGAGAAGTAATATTTATTTTGCAGTCTTTAGTTCACTTCGTAATGTATTCGGACTAAACAGCTAATGGCGCACTGACCTGTTAATTTATTTTTTAACACCTTTTGAGCGAATGTAAAAATTACATGGTCGTGTATATTACGCGTTAACTTCTTGCGGCTGTAACAAAAGCGTACAAGTGTACTTCAAAATTATTTGTTTTTTAGTTTTCTCCTTTGTCCGATCTGTTTGTATATTTTTTTTTTTACTTCGAAACGACATGTTGTTTATTTTGACGTAAATTTCATTTATAAAACCCCCTTTACAAATTATAACGCACCTGTGTACGTATAATATATTATGACATCGCATCATTGAAACGTAATATGCTCTAAAAACATACGTGCAGTTCGTCGGCGTTGCTTCATAAGTGTTTTATGTGTGTTTATGTTGCACTGTGGGTAATTATTATATTTTTGTGTCTTATGAAATCGTATGGTTTAAAATAAGGAACAAATTTTCCGAATACACGCCCGTTTTAGGCATTAATTAATGTGCACAGTTAAACACAGTCAGACTGAAATATTTCTAACTTGCTACCTGTACAATTATCGTTAGACCTAAATCAAAACATTTTCAACATAATTTAGTTAATGGTATTCAAAAAAAAACATATTTTAATTTTACTCGAACCGTATTACGCTGTTAATTAATAATTTAAAGTTTCCAGTCGTTTTTAACCGTATGTCAATATATAGACCACCCACTACTCTACCTTCGTAAGTAGGTAAATCATTCCGCGGCGAATGATTTTCTCAAAAGTTTAAAATTTAATTTAAATAATTACACCGCTCGAGTCGGCGGCTGACGTGTGAAAATGAAAAAAAAAAACGACGTGTATAAACTATATATTACGGTATTGATTGCTGGGTTCCTATTACGTATTACAGTAAATGACGTTGGTAATATTTTCGTGGTAAATGATTATCGGTTGTTAAATAATGCGTGTACAGGGTGTGATCGTCCAAGTAAGAAATCCGTTCTTCGCAACAGGTTTTTACCACGTCAAACACCCCATACATACATATTATTGTTATACACGCGCTTTGTAACGTTATAAATTCAACAGCAATAATAATCAATGACATTTTACTTATTCGAGATATAATATAATATATTATGTGCGGTGTAGGTTATACTATAAGCTAAATGATGTTACCTAACCCGATGGGAAGACTCAACTTGATAATCGTTTCAATAAAACGCGCGTATAAATAATAGCGTTTCACGAGTTTTTTTTTTTTTTATCAATTATTTTTACCGTTTTTATTTTCCCTGCGAACGAACCGCGTTCCGAGTTTTATTAAAACGCTGCGGAGGGCCGTAACGTAATGATTGTCACACTTTTATCATTTTATTTTTTAACATTTTATTTATTAACATTTATCACACGTTTTATGTTTATCGTAGCTTGTTACTACACGGTGTAGGCAGGTACGCATGTCGTTATTTACTACAATCAACAATCCGTCTCTTTTCTTCTTTACTCATTTAAAAATCACGACAATACGGATCAGTCGATATTGCCGATTCGTTCGTTTGATAATCCCACGACCAATCCTCGTACAATAGAACGGTGTAACTAGGTCGCGTACGTAATACGCTAGAGCCTCAGCTTACGAGCGGATGACGTGTAAAGGCCTGGACTCAAAAGGTTGTCATTGGGGGGTCATGGACGTATTTTGAGCTACGGGTTTTGTAAATCTGTAACGATTGGTACACGTGTTTGTAAACCATCGTATTATTATTATTTCTGCGTTTCGATTAATTTTTCGTTTAAAAAGCGTTCGTCGTGTGTATCATCAGAATTTACTCGTGTACAGAACGCAGTTGACATTAGCAGGTTTGTTGTTTTTTACTGTTCGGTTGGGGGTCGGCGAATGCTAGTAAAGGTTTGAACTTATAACGTGACGTTTCCAAAATATCACGTCTCAAGCGTAAAGCCGAAAACGAGATTGCGGACACGCGCAATAACAACGTACACGCACTATGTTTCGCGCGCCGTTTGGTTTTATAAAACGTTACGTACACAACCACGTAAATTTTTTATAGTTGTGAATCAACGAGAGACCGATGATGCGCGAGAAAATTGTGCGTTTTTTTTTGTGAAACGTCGTTGAAAAACCGAATTTCCAACCGCACCCGTCCGACACCCAAGTCGTGTATTCACGTATATGAATACAAGTCGTGTATTCACGTGTATTCATATACGAATAAAATACGATTTCTGTTTTCGTGCGACCGAACGCCTGCGTATACAAAACGGTCGTAATTAACGAATCAAAGGCGATCGTTAACAGTTTGCGATGTTTGACATATATGAGATGTGTACGTAGGTTCGAATAATTTACCCGTACTGGGCGTTTTGTACGCGAGACTGTGCGGTGAGTGTGTAACTCGAGCGAGCAGGCGGACCATATTTCGGCTCGAGATAGTATCATACGAGTAAGGAATGAATTCGTTGCTGCACAGTTTGCCGGCGGATTACTTGGTTTTTTTATTTTCTTCCATTTCACCGTTTGTTCGACAAACGACGTGCTGGCGTGGCGTTTCATTCTATAAGCAATTCTTTCGCTTCCCGCATGTCTGCACGTGGGGGTTTACTGGTCGATATTATTATTCCGAGCGTAGACAGCGAATAACGTGTTAATTATTACGTTAGAAACTCGGAAGGATTCAAAAGTGGAGAAAAGCCAAAACGTCTAAAAGCGCTCCTCGTATTACATTGCGGCTGGCAGAAAACGTTTTCCACAAATCTTGAGCGATTTTCAGAACTTTGAATGATCTTGTGATTTGCAGTCGATTACCGTTCCGTCAAATTCCTTTTTATATTTTACCGTCGAGCCGTACCGCAGGTGTTGAGAGTGCTTACTCACTTTTGATAGATTCTTCGACGTCAGTTCGTCTTGTAAACCAGTTCAGGTTTATCAGCCGAATTATTTTTTTCGTTTTTGTCGAGTCCATTTAAAATACACGTGCGATACACTTACGTTTAAAATGCACGTTGTATGCGTAAACCTACCCTTTGCGGAAAATCCATTGCGACGTCACGGGTACGTCTCGCCTGAACACTATGTACAGTACGTACACGTAAATTGCAATCGACGTATTACACTTTGTGTACATTCTTCGGGTATAACAATGTTCGAAAAAATGTCAAAAGTAGAATAAAAAGTAACGAAAAATCAAACGCTCTAAAACAGGTAACGTTTCCTCCCGAGTGTCGGCACGTTTAACCGACGCGTAATTTTACACTCGAGTACTGCAGCGCTTTTTGATACGAGTAGGGCCAGTGTAGGGCGGTCGTTGGTGAAAAATGATGTATAATAAAAAGGTTTATCGATAAAAATCGGTATTTTTCGTGGACAAAAAAGCATAAAAAACATTTCGCCCGTGCCTATACTGGCGACAATCGCGCGAGTGAGATACGCGCGATCTCCGTAGCTGGTTCGTGTCGGCACCGCTTTTAACAAAAATGTGTACTCGGTGTCGAAAAAATTGCGAAATTGGCGGCCACAATCCTCCTCCGCAACCGTCGTCGTCGGATTAATAAAAAAATCCGTAACAATACTCCGCGACGTGCTGCCCACGAGAGCCGCGCGAACGTGACTCGCCGGGCTCTAGTGATCCGTATGGGGGCACATTCTCACGAATAACGTTCCACACCAGATTGTTATCGTCGTTATTGCGGTCACCGTGCAGCGGGGGTGGTCAAGGCTGGAAAAGTTACTCGATTTCAGTAGCAGCCCAGAGTGAGTCACATTTTATCCTAGTCTGTCAAAGTGTCCCGAACGAATATCGTTACGACGGTTAATAAAACAATAAAATTACATTTTACACACTCGTTACTGAAATTGTCAACCGATTTCGTAAAAAAACCTGTACCTGTACAGGAATGTGGAAAAACTGCTGTTTGTTCGTTGCGCCTGCACACAATGCACACCGATGCGAGGAGTAAAAAAAGCCGGGAAATTTCTGAGCGAGCTCAGTTGTCCCGTGTTTGGGAGTTTCTATACTTGGCTCGAAAAATCTTCGAGACCGCTTGAAACTCGTATGAAAATCGTCTATTTTTAGTTTTAGCTTGTTCCGATCACTGTTTTTGGCCGTTTTCGTCACCGTTTCCGGTACACAACTCGGAAAATACTAATCGAAAGACGTTTCGAACGGAATAACATTTAAAGCGGAAATTCAAACTTTTTATGCGTGGTGTATTGTCAACGTGTATCGAGCACTCCTTCGACCCGAAAACGTCTTCGCAAAATTTCAAACAATTTTTTCGCCGTAAAATTCTCGATTTTTTCCGTTGCTTTTTGGGGTAAAAAGTTAGGCTACCGTCCAATATAAGCTTCAACCAAAGTACCACCGGGGTCCGTCAGGATAAAGTATTGACTTTAAACATCTGAGCATTCTCATTGTATACCCGAAAAGTTGTTGACAGACTCGAGAACATATTATTTTATTGATATTTTTTTTTTTTTTGATATTTAGTGCGCATATACCGCAGTCCGAAAACATCGTTCGAAACGTACGTTTTGTTGCGAATGAAACAGCTTCTTTAAACTTACTTCGGTCGACGTTTTATTTATCCAATTCGATATGTTCTCTGTGTGCGAGAATCGTGTGCGAAAATCGGATACATCGTCATGGAATCGCGCGTACACCGGACACGCGTCGGCGGAGTTGACACGAGTGCGGCGGTGCATACGTAATAATATTATACCCTCAGCATAATAATTGAATAATTAACGATGCGCACGTTTCGGTTTTGTGCAGTTTATACGACGACCGTGGCAAAAGTAAAATGAAAACCGCACTCGCTACTACTGTTTTTTTATACGTATTTTTTTAAAAACGTACTGTAATGGTTGTTGTTGCGTACGTCGTCGAACGTGAATGAGACGATGGTGTAAAACACAATACTGTACGACAATTAAACACAAGCGAGGGTCTGCGCAAGGGCCACCTACCTGGGAACAGGCAAACAGTGAACAGCATACTTATTTGTATTGCCAACACGATGTTTGTTATTGAGAACAGTCTCGCTGCGAACGATCACATACGCACACACGCGCCGATGAGACGTGGTGTCGATGGTTCGCGATTATTAGGTATTATTATTATTATTAGGTACGTTTGCTTCTCGCAAACTATCGTATAATTTCGGTTAATTTCAACTGTTATCGTCGGTTTGGTTGATCCCCGTCACACACACACACCCTAACCTGTGTGTAATTTTCACAAACGAACAACGTTGCGAGATACTACGTGCGCGTGGCTGGTGTGACCGGTTCGAAACTCACGGCGATCCCATTCGTAAGATTTTCGCGGACCGCGTCGTACGACCGCAAAACTATCCGATGTTATTAAAGTTTCGAGACTTTAACGTGTATAAACTGGAGGTTTTATGGAACGATATGGACTGCGTGAGTTTCAATAATTCCGTAGCTCCCTTAAAAATGATTAAAAAAATCGTTTGAAAACTAAACGGTAACTAACTCGTTGAACCCTTTTTAATTACACGTATAAATTTCAAGTCAATCAATTCGAAAAATTGGCCCGTCATTTTGTGTTTTCCTCAGAACTTCAAATAAAGTACCGCCTCGGACCAATCTTTTAAGGTATCATACGTTAAAATTGGTGCAGTTTTTCTACAAGAACTTTTGATCACAGAAAAAAAAAAAAAAACCATTACATTCCTCGCTGACGTTCAGAATCTAATAGAATTCAAATTATAAAAAAATTTCAATACTGTCAACGCGCCTCTAGCTATATAGTACGATTATTGTTTTAAATACGCGTGTTGTGAAACGCATAAAAAGTAGCGATTTTCTCTCTTAATTCTGGTCGAAAACAGTTCGTAACGAATAATCCGAAACAAAAAATATTCGTGTGACAATTTTCACAGAACATTTATCGAAAGAGTAATATAGACTGTACTGAGATTGTTTTCAAAATCGTAACCTACATATCGCGAAATCGGAAGTAAATAATCCATAATATGCGCCGTATAATATGACGCGTTCTGAAAGTTTTTGATACTTTTTTCCGGTTGCACAAACTACTGTGGATCGAAAATTTCTAATTGTTCGTGCGTTACCTTACACGGGTTATTTGCACTCGTTTCTTTTACATCGCAATATCCGGAGCTGATGAAACAACGGAACACATATTATTATGGCCGTGATAACGACTTTTATCTAGAATTTGTCTTCTGTTTTACCACCAATTTTCGGTTACGTGTCGTGCGTAACACGCGTCGATTATGCAGCGATACATACTGCAAAAGAAATCCTGTAGAAAGACTGTGTATGCGACCTGCATTTCATCTTTTTAGAGCTTATTTGTCGTGTTTAATTTGTTTTCAATTTGTCAATTTCAATAATTTGGTCTCTCTTAAAAAGATTTTACAATGTAATATGGTTTCTCATCTCTGTGAACGTTAAACCGGTCGCGCAGGTGTTGTGTTTGACGTTATCAAACGCTGTTCATATGGCGTACACACGGACGATATATTATTTTATTATGCGTATAATTTTGTATTTTCTATCGTTTCGGCGCATTAAATTTTTTTATAAGACAGTGAAAGTCTTTCGATATAGTCGCTTCCTATAAGCCTACGTGTATACACGTTATATAGAATTTGAATCGGAAATGATAATTGTGTATAAACACAATCGTTCGATCTCGGCGTTACAAAGTGTTTCTTCGGCACTATATAGGTGTGTTTTCTTTTACCGATATTATTGTATCATCTTCTGTACAGCTGTGCTAGCTGCAGGCCGCGTCAATCCGTAGTGTGTGGAAATCCTTGACATTTCGACGGACGACGAGCGTGGGACGACGACGACGACGAAAACGACCGCGCGCGCCATTAAAATCGTATCGGAAACAAAAAGTAAAACATACGATGTACTCGCAGTATAATATGATTGTCTTCTTCTTCTTAGGCCAATCAAGTACCTCTAAATAAAACACACGTATCTCCTGCTGATTCTCGCCAACGACGAAATCCGGGTCCGCCGTTTCAGAATCTTTTTTGACCGCAATCTTTTCACCTTGTCAACAGGGGTTTCTCTCTATTACTTTTCTTATCGTGCTTCCTCCAGGGCATGCCCGAACCAGTCTGTTTTGTTTGTTTTTAATCTCGAAATACGCAAATTTCTTTGGCTCGCCACTGCCACTGCCCCTGAAACGCGCGTGTACGCGCTCCCGCGGTAGCCGTATGCGGTGCAAACGTCGCGGAAAATCATCCCGGTTTTACTACGTCTCGAGACGTCGCTGTTTTGAAATTTTGCCGCGTCTCGCCGCCCGGGACGTGTATTCTATCGTTTACATACGCCGTCGTAAGCGCGGGCATACGACAACAATGTGTTTTTTTTAAAACGTATACAACGTGTAGTCTCGGAGATCGAAAACGACCGATTTTAAACCGCACAAACGGACAAGAAGCGATAATAACAATATATTTTCAGCGCGCTTCGTGATCGCCCCTCGCCGCGAATCCCGGCGTCCTGGGTCCGAATATTCCTCCGGATCGGTGGTCGTGATATATTATGGCGGGGTACACACGACAAACCCGTAGTTTTTATAGGCCGATCGATACGATTTATAAAATATATGTGTTTATAATAATATAATAATATATATTATATATTTATAATAATATATATATGTGTGTCACCCCCGCGGGCCGGTGATCTTTGACAGAGATACGGCCGCGGGGCCCCCGTAGGTATTAACGCGATATTATCGCGTCATGGCGAATACATATGTGTATGTGGCTGTTTTATGAAAATACGGACGCGCAACAATGGAATAATTTTTTTTTTTTTTCATAATATGTATATAGTTCATCTGATTAAACGCGCGTTCTGTTTGAATTTTTTTTTCGTACTATTTTCGTTTACTACTGCGCAGGTCGGCTATCTGTATCTACTACCGTCGCCGTGGGAACGAAGCTGCGGGGATTTTTCGCAATTTTTTTCGGTCGTCGTCGTTGCGTATTACAGCCGCCGCGGTAAAAGCGCGATATCATCCTGTTGCTGCGCGCGAGCGATTATTGTCGTTGCGACGACGACACCGTTTTCCCCGGACAAGTTCGAGTGGGAAAACTAGGGGATATGTTTTGCGTGGGGTATTACTTTAAAAAAAAAAATTGTATCGCTCTCCGATTTATTAAGCGTGGAATCCGGCAAAATTCGCGATCACTCGCATCCGTGAGTTCACCGCCGACGACACGACTTTTTTTTCACTTGTTGTCCGCGGTTTGTTTTCGTGGACACGACGACGTTTCTGCCCCTGGGAGAAACACGAAAAGAAACGCGGAGAGAAAAAATTCCGGGCAAACTATAAATCCGGCGTTCGAAGAAACACCCTGTGTATGACGTTTTCTTTCGCTCACGACATCATGCGGCGGCGGTATTACACACGAGCGACATACTATATACCGTGTACGTGACTCGGGTTGAACTTACGATTTATGGGCTTGTATATAACGTTTTTTCATAAAAATTAACATTGTTTTTTTCCTAGACACACACACTGCAGCTATTGTTGCTATTATTATTATTATTACGGTTTGCCGGGTTACACCGCGGCGCGTGTACAGCCATTATATCACTAATATCTCGTGCTGTACCTATACTGCGCGCGTTGGTTTTAATAATGATTCCATCCGCGCAAGTCCTGATTCGTTTTTATTACGAGCTAATAACGCGAGTACAGAACGTTTTAAAAATGTCGCTCAGAAGCGAGTGTTCTTATTGATGAAAAATAGGATAAAGCTCAACAAAATACCGTGTGTACATCAACGTTTGTTCATTCAGCGTCGTGACGTTTATTTTTTCTTAGTATAGAATGTTGCGTTAGTTAATCACAAATCAACGAATCGTAGTAGGTTGTTATGATATCGAAGTGCTGTACTCATCGAATTATTTAATTTACACGTTATAGTAGACTATACGTGTTGTACTTTTTCGATCGGTCCAACGCAAGAACGTTTTGAATACAGATTTTGATTTCTCAAATCGCCGTCTCGAGTTTTCCTGCGCATTTTTTTAAAAACTCCATTCGTTCTGAATGTAGCTCGCGGGATACTGTAGTGTTTGCACGTTCTGTTTAACACGTCGGAGAAAATCGCTATCGCATTCTAAATCCCTTGGATGGTGGCGATCAGCGTAAAACGGAGATCAACACGGTACTTGATTCATTTTTAAGCGTTGTTTTTTTTTAAAAAAAAACGATACTCGACCAACGTGGAGTCAAGTACAGAATTTTCGATCGAATTTTGTACGTTTCACACACGCATTAACCAGCGGGGTCCAGCTACGTAACACGACAGTTCGAATCGAAGGCGTAAAAGGGCGCGGGGCTTTATATCGGTCGATTGTGAGATACTACAACAGCAGAGAAAATTGTTTTTTTTTTTTAGTATCAAGACGGTAGATATTTTAGTGGCCATCGTCACTGCGGTCGATTGAATCGCATTTGTTCTTTTTTTCATTTACGAGTACAATATTGTTGAGTGCGTGCGTGAGCAAGCTGTGCGTCTTATCCGCCGTATTCTCTCCTCCGCTTCCTGGCTGTATCCTCTGTTTCTTCGACAAAATGTTTCGCTGAGCTCAAAGACTTTCCGCCAACAACAAGAACAAACCGGTGTCCTTCGTCCCGTGCGGAAAGTGTCGTCTCTCGGCGTCTCGGCGCAGTCGGAGAGAACGTTACGCGGCCCAGAGACCACACACACGATAGCGGGCGGCAACGAAAAGCAGCATATTATTATTGTTGTTGTTGTAGCATTGTAATGGCCGAGGACGGTCGAGGGCGACGTGGATTTCCTTGTCAGAAGTCCGAACCCACCAGAACCCGAGGATACTCTCGGCGAGAGAGACCCGAACGAATATAATAGCTCCGTTTGTGTACTGGTTATGTTAATACGTGCGCCCTGCCTGTCGTTACCGTTGTTGTTACGACGATATCAGACGCGTGATATCCGACCGAATCGACTCGCGTGGGTTACATTATACAACAGTAACAGGCTTCTTCTGCTCCGTAACTGGACTGGATCAGGGGACATAATAATAATAATAACACAACGTGTGGTAATGACAAAAAAATAATGAGTAAATACACAAACGACCGCGTGATCCCGTCCGATTTTACAGAATTATAAACGTTAAACGCCTTAAAATGAACGCGCGTGATTACTTACAACCGTTCGAATTGTACGTCTGTAGTAATGACGCGTAGAAAATAAAACCCGTACGACGAAAACTTTTTTCTTTTTTTTTTTCTCCTCTGACCGTCCGCTCTTTAAACGACTGATCGGGTTGACGTGGTTTTTGTTTTTTTAGCAACCCGCCCCGTTCACCGTGCAACAGCTCGTCGACGAGCTGATCGGACCGCACTACGTGAATTACGGCGAAACGCGCGCGGTGCTCGTCAGACAAGCCAAACAGCTGCTGGTCACCGTGTACGGAGCCGACATAATCGGATTTCATCTCGGCTTTTGCGTGCCGGCCGGCGAAATCCTGAGAAAAGTCGCGGAGACGTTCGGGAAAATTCAGGTATTTTCTACGCGACGTGTCATCACGACGATTATTAGAGCGGCGCAGTATATAATAAGCAGTAGTATAGCTTACCGTCGCGGCTGTGCTGCAGCCGCGAAGGGCCGAAATGGAAACTTTTGGAGGAGTTTTACGAAGTCTCGAGCACATTCCGTGCGTTTTTTAAGGGCCCGCGGGAGTGCAGTGGGTAGAAAAGATCTCGTGTTTAAACGCACGGTGTCTCTAGCCGTTTCAGAAACGCGATTATTACGATTAAACGGTTCGAGCTGTACTCGAATTCGTTCGGGTTTTTTTTTTCATTTTTCCGATTTCACGACGACCCGCGGCGTTATTGTCTCGCGCGTATTTACTGCTGCAACAGTTCTCGTCGTCCGGGACGTTCGCGCGCGCATCGAAGGGTGCGGCGCACCGTGTATTTGTTGTTCGTTGCATTAACACTGTTTCGGTACCGTGGTCGAAAAACCGTCGGATCATTGGAATTACTTTTATTTTATAACATTCAACCCGGGGTGAATACCGCAGAGCAAAAGGGTTGCGGAGTACACCGCGGAAAGCCGCCCCGCACCGGCGAGCGGACACCATATCGGCCCTGTGTTTTTTGTTCGATGAAACGGGGGAAAAAAACATGATGACCCGCGTGTGAGTTTTTTTCACTTTTCACTTAGAACGAATTATTATCGTACGTTTTTGCGTTATCATTTTACCGTAGTACACCTGCACACAGCTGCCGCGGAACGAAGGGTGTGGAACCGTCCACGACGAGCGTTATTGTCATATAACGCGTGTTGTTTTCGGTGTTTCGTATTTATGAATGGTTTCAATAATACCGTAACGATTGATGAAACCGGTTCGAAATTCGTACGGTTTTCGTTTTTGAAGTAAACGCCGAAGAAATACACGGGGAAACGTCACGCACCCTCAGATGTATTCCATCGTGAGACGAGTTTTGAGGTGTTCGCGTAGTACCTAGCGCGGAGTCGGTGTACTTTCGTCAATAACGATTTTCGCATTCCACCGACGCTGCTCCTGCCGAAAAATTATTTATTTTTTCTAAAAACTATAATTGTGCCTATAGTCAGTTCAAATATCTGTTATGGTTATGTCGCATATAATAAACCACATTGCACTGTAGAAAATAAAAAGTTTGTGAGTGTACATAATATATATTATATGGTTGGGTCACGCGGGTTAAATAGAATAAAGGGCGGGGGTTAGTAATGAAAGGGTTAAAAATAAAGGATTTATTTACGAAAAACAAATTGACTCGAAAATCCTAGTCGCCTAGTCGGTTCCGACACGAGCGAAAACTAAAAAGTAAAATATAAAAAAAAACGATTTAAAAAAAAGAATAATGTCGTAAAAAGTAAAAGAATAGTTATTTCCTATGTTTTAGAGTATAAAATCCGTTCGTTGTGTACAATCATTGTGCACCGTAGTAAGCTATAGCAGTTGGGCACAGTGAGTTATTTACAATTATATTAAAATATTAATTTTTTATAAATACACATAAACATTTTGAACCCATTCTTATACATTTAATTGCAGGTGTAGAATTACGCTTCAACTGATTTTCGTCTCGCATCGTAGTCGATGTATGCATTTTCTCTCGTGCAAACGTTATTCGTAATAACATTGAAAACACATTTTTTCACGCTGTGAAACGGATTCACTTATCGGTTTGACATCCGATATGACTTGTAGTTTTGGATTATCGAGTTTTTTTTTTTTGCAGCGTAAGATCGTGGTATGTTAAATATCGCGTAACATATTTCGTCATACTTTTAATATTCAATCTCGCGTGCGATATAATTACGGTCGTTACACATTTTTCAGCCGTATAAAAATTATGGATCGTGTGTACGGTGTTTTTTTTGCGTGTTACGAGGTGATAAATTCAGTTCTTGTAACATGTACCTATACAACAGCACTACTCACCTATGTGCGACTATATATGATGTTTGCGCTTACGTTCAAGTGTTACGTTTTAAACGACTGCGAATTACAAAATTACGTTCTCTAGCGTAGTACGCCAAAAATCTTATCGTAAAACAAGCAGCGTGATGCCGTGTATGAAACTCAAACCGTATTTTAACGCTTTTGTAGTTTACTACTGACTTTTCGTCGATTTCAAATTTAGTATGGGTCCCAACTGCAAACTGAAAATGACCGTCATGTATCCAAAAGTTATCGTTTTCTCGAATCGCTTTTGCTTGTGTCCAGTGGCAAAATTTGATGAGACCAAAAAGTTTTGCGAAAGTGAACGCCGCGGATATTATACAGGTGCTATAAATGTGAATCGTTTTTTGAAATTCTCGTTATTTTTCCACAAAACATAATCAGTACACGAATAATTTAGTACCCATTACGTACGTTTTACGCAGTAATACGTATAAGAAGGCGCCTATGTATGCTATATTGATTTTCCCGTTGCTCGCCGTCCTCAACACGATCGATGTGTTATTACACTCGTATAATGTAATAATATCGTTTTTTATTTGATCCAGTGACCGAATGTAACAGCGTGTCAAACACGAATTAACGCGATCGAAGTATATGCTCTTCTTCTCGATTCTTCGTTTTTTCATCGCACAATGGTTTGATTAAAAAACCCGTGTAGACCGGCCAACGCGCCGCGTAGTGTGTGCTCCTCGTCGTCATTATTTTAACGAACGCGAGTCGTAGGTATAATGCCGTGTACGCGCGGGTACTTGTACGTATCGGCCTTATTGTTTGTACGTGATCGATGGCTGTTTTTTTTTCATTTCCCCATTCCTATTGAGGCGAGAACAATAAATAATAGTAAAAAAATACAATAATAATAGCAATTATTTTTATCATTACGGCCGAAAGGGCTTGTGTGGTGTGTCGGCTCACAAAAGGGAGACCACTCTGTACAGCGTGTGTACCATATGTACTTATGCCGTACAAAAACAGACGGTTGTTAAAAAATTACGTTCGCCCGGTCGTCGTGACCTAAGACATTTTTCCCCGCGCGCCAAAGTCTCGAGGCATTGTCTACTAATTTAAATCTCGGATCGCAGAAGAAAACTCGTTTTTTTTTTTCACGTGACCGTTATGTTCACGACAAACGATGATCTCTTTAATTTCAACGTGGATTTATGAACGGCGGATACCGTGGGAGAATTTACAGTTATTCCCGTTTTGGAACCGTTTTATCGTATCATTTAGCCCCGTCGTGCTGTGTGCCTTCAATTGAACACCGTGAATTGAAAAATATCACTTTGGGTTTTTGTTTGTACTATACTATATAAACTGAAAAGCAACCGTGTACTGCTCTCTAATCGAGTTTAATTAATCGAAACGACGTACAATTGATGAAAATATTGTTTAATCAATTTATTTCAACGTTTATAGTAGACGTACGTTTGAAGCGACGTGTCTTATTAAAAGGATTTAACAATTGTTAAACGTTGTATTAAGCTTCGTTTCAGCGCGTCTGTACGACGGTCAACGAGTATGAAATTATAGTTTATCAATAAAACGTTACTGTTTTTCATGCTCGACTACTATTTGTTATAAAAAATATTATATTTTTTCAGTGATGCCGTTGTAGTTTTTCTACGTAAATTATTATATGGTACACACCGTATTGTTGTGTGGGTTACGCGCCAATAGTGTGTGTGTTGAACTGTAAAATAAAAATGTACACAATATTCAAACGCGAGATTGAGAATGAAAGATTTACCAAAAGTCGGGCGAATTGCAAGTAATTCATTTTGTGCACCGCGTTGTTCTCTACGATTTTTCTCTGCGGACTCTCGCACAACTTTTCCGACCTAACCGGCTAAACTCCACCCTCGATGTCATCCCCTTCACATCCCCTACGCGCACCGCACCGACAGTCGTCACGTTATATTCAATCGTATCGGGTTCGTACGACCCGTTTTCAGTCTTTCAATTTTCATTACCGACTCTTTCCGTTTCCTCTCTCTCTCTCATAATACAACTCGTACGTCACCTGATTTCCTCATCTTGACACTGCTCAAGTGTTACACGTCCATAAAAACCCGGACCACCAGCTATTGTTTTAATACCAACGTTTTGAACAAAATTCGCGAGCCAACATTAACGCCCTCAAATTCGTTGTCTTTGTGTAGACCACTCGACTTGTCCCGTAAGGGTAAATCGTCTTACCCAATTCAAGCTCTCAATTCGACGCGCGAGTTCGGTTTGTATTGTTTTCTCCGATTGAAAACAACGGCTGATTGTTGGTTGGCCAAGTTCGTGGACGTCAAATATTACACGTTCATTAGTGTATTATATTCTACCCGGCTCGTCCATCAAAATATTCTCATCTCCCGATCTCCTCTTAAAACCCCATTATCTTTTCTATATCCCTGTAAACGTTCTTAACTACACTAGACTCTACCCTCTCGTAAAACTTACCTTTCAGACTCGCGTTCAAGTTTTAGCGCCTAAAATACCGGCCAAGGCTACTCTCCGTTTGGTCGTCTAATCACACTGAATCCTTACAATTCACACCCTCGTCGCAATTTTTTTTTTTTGTACAAGGACTCGGCTTATAGTGTGTATAATAATAGTTAATGTGATCGTCTTTTAAAACTTTTGTCATCGTTCGCTTTTATGTATATGCGGGCCAAACATAAATGCGTGTTGTCAAGTTGAATAAAACTTGATTTTTTTATTTTTATCGCTTTCGACAAAACTACTCCGAGCGTGCGCGGTTGTGGCCAGTATAATATACGTCCTTTTTCGAGAGTTTCACGGTTCTTCTTCTTTGATACTTGGGGCTCAAAAGTTTTCGAAAATCTCATCAAACCACCCGTCTTCTTACCTATTTTAGTCCTATTTCAGCCGATCGTCGTTTTTGCACGTGAAATAACTAAATCGACGACACGTCAAAAACGCGCGTTCGCCGCGGTGATCCATGTTTCTCCTCAGTTTCGCCGATTCAACCTTTTCAACATTTGAGACCCGTACCAGCTCAGTGGTCTCCAAAGACCTTTCAGCTGGTACCGATTTTAAAAATCGGAGCGTTCCTTATGCAAAGCGTTCGTGAACGAAATAGTCTTACGTAGTTTTTTTTTTTTTGAAAACCCGTACACAAACGTTTTAAATCTTCCGTGCAAACTACGACGCGCGGAGAAAGAGTAGTCTGAATTTGTGCTTCGACGTGCTGCTTGCGCGTGGTAAGTTGGGTGACTTTATGCGACGGTGTGCACCACACATAATATGCACTCTGGCTGCAGTTTGCCGGCCGGAACAGTAATAATAATGATAATAATTCGTTTCGGATCTCAGCTGCACCGTGTAGTAGGTAAAATCGTGGCCGTTTTTTACGCGTGCGTCGTGCGATCATGATTGATCGTTTTTTCGTTTTACTTCATAAATAACCCGTACGGACTATACATGTATATTGTAACGTATAACACAATATGAATAATCGTTTGTTTGTTTTGCCGCTGCAACGACGACGAATAATAATTTTTTTCGTTCACGATACACACACCCGCGCAGTCTCCGCCGCCGTCGTAGTCCGGCTCGGATCGGTGAGGATAAAATCGTGGATAAAATCGACATGTATTCATCATTATACCCGCTGTTTTTTTTTTTTTTTGTTTTCGGCGATACCGACGTTTATTTATGTTTATCGTGACGTTGTGCGTAGGCTTTCGTTTTTAGTCGCGGAATCTCGACTATATTCCTCCGGGGGGTTGTTCGTACCGCAATTATCATCGTCGTCATCGCAATACGTATATGTTAATAGTAACGTGCTCATCGCGGCGTATTGTCGTTTTTACTGCAACGGCTTTCCCGTGTGCTGCACGAATGGTGGTGGCCGGCGATATGAAACGCGTTTCACAAAAACTGATTCGGCGCCGCAGATACGCCGTGTTTCCCGCGCCGTCGTGAAACCCTGTCGGCTACCACGAGCGTCGTTCTTTTCAAACCCTCCCCGCGTCCGTGCGAGACTAGTCTGCGTCGGATAATACAGCGTTAAGTGTTTTTTACGATGCCCCCGAGGCGTATTATTTTTTCGGCACGGCAAGCGAAGAAAAAATACCGGATCTGATGTAAAATAAAATGCGTGTATAGAAAATATGACCGCGATCCTACTTTAAAAATAGTATTCGAACGTTTGTAAATACTTTTTTTTGCGCGAGAATCTCACGTTGACGCGCGTTTCTCGGTGTCGCGACGTTTGAAAACTTTTTAAACCGATAAATAAAAAGCTTTATAATACCGCGCATGACCGCGTCTTTATTGGTACAGGACAGTTAGACATGCCGATATGCGCTCGCCATCACTTCTGCAAATTATTAAAAAAAGACAAATCAATTTTGGTTTTCAAACATCTGACAACCGCCGTCGTAAAACTGCGGGATTCGAACTTTTGCGGGTTCGGCAATCTGTTCTGACGCTATTATTTATTGTTCTGTCCGTAAATCAATAATGTCCTTTCGAAACGTTTTTATGCCAGCAAAATTTTGTTCCGACCACCGCGTCCAGCTCGCCCAAAGTATCATAGGTACGACACACATTTGCTCTGGTTTGTGAAGTTGGCCCCTTGCAATATCTTCCGATTTTTTCAAAACCAGTGTTCCGCAAATTGTCGCAAAATGATTTTTAATACCCGCAAACTTTTCGGACGTAGGGAGCCAACTTCACGTAGCCACCAATATTTCGCGAACGATTCGCAAATCGATTTTCAATTTTCGGCGAATTTTTCAAAACGTTCCGCCGACTCTCCGTCGAACCAACACCGACGTTTTGCGAATCAATCGCGTTGGTTTTGAAAAATTCGGACGATACGGGGGAGGCGACGTCACATCAGAGTCACGGATAAAAAGTTATTTTTTTTAATTTTGTCTTCCATAGAGTAGTTCAACAGTTTTCTCTGTCGCGTAACGCTGCTGCGCGCGGTGACATTTTAATTTTATTTATTGGCACGGGCGAATAATAATATGTGTAACAGACGACAAACCTCGCGGCGAATGTGCACGTGTGCGCAGCGTGGTGTAGGTGTAGGTCGTGCCGCCGACACCGCAGGGAAAGCTGTTTTTTACCGATTTCTCGCCGCGATTTTCGTCGTCGGATCGTATCGCGGTTTGAATTTAATCTGCAAACTGTTCATATATTTAAAAAAAAAAAAAAAACGCATAATTTCCTACAGCATAAAACCTACCCGACGGCTAACACTCAGTGATGATGATGTTTTCGCAAATTTTTCCTAGGGTATACCAAAACTACCCCCGAACAAAAGAATGCGGCTAAAACTGGCGACAGTTACCGAACACTTCAAATTTATCTCCGGCCATACCCCGATTGAGGAGCATACTATGCCGCCAACGATGCTGAATCGTTGTCGCAGCCCGTTTTTATCAGAACCGGCCCATTTTCGTCAAGCTAAGCCAGCCCACTTTCAACAAAATTTTACCAAAATTAGGCCCACACGTTTTTCAAAAGCTAGTGAATGGGCGAATTCATAATTTATAATACAAATAATTAATAAAATTTATAATATAAATTTATTTCATAAATAGTTTATTGTTAACGCTCATTTCTGTACACACACTTGTCTATGGTAAGATAAGTTTAACGATTTCTTACAATTTTTCGTTATTAATCTTAGATGTCAAAATTAATAGAAAACTCATTTTGTAGTATTTATAATTAATTGGCAGTTGTTATTTATGAAATGGGAAAGTTAGTTATTCTTTCTTATACCATGATTAATAGAAACTATTTTTTTGTACACAGAAGAAAAACTGTTATTCGACAGGTAACGGGGGTTTTTTTTTTTTTAATAAAAAAACGTTAGTCACGAATATTTGACAATTTTAAACAATGAAACTATACGCAATCAATTAATCGTTATAATCGTGATCATCTCAGTCCACAGATGTAATCGTATTATATAGATATGAATTATTATTCGGAGATGGTTAAAAACAACAGGTTTTCCATGAACATTTACTAACTAATACCTATAGTGTTTAACATATTATTTATTTTAAATACAATTTTAATAAATAATAAACGAAACAATTATTTCCATATCGTTTTTACACGTTTAAAATAATTGTAAAACCTATATTGTAGGCGTTTGAAAATGTTTATACGGTAAAATGAACCAATATTTTTCCTACGGTTTATATTTTTCGTAATCTGTATATTTATTGTGCGGCACGATATGGTGGACAAAACGTTTGGACGATTTCCTAGACATAATATTATTCGGTAATGAATAAATAATATAACGGTTTACGTGTGACCGTATGAAAATATTTTCGTTAAAAAATAAAATCGAGGGACAAAAATAGAATTGTTAACAACTAGTTAGTTTACGAACACAGCTGCCGTCGGTTATTCAATACCCCAGGATACTTAGGGTCGCCAACTACGAAATATAAGAAAGTTGCCCGTGTATTTTGGGATGGGGTCAGTTCTCTCCGGTGATAAGAGAAATTATTGATAATAGAACGATTTTTATCGGGGATAACCATAACCTCAAAAAAATTTTAGAATACCAACTTGGTGTATTAAAATTTTCTTTGACTGAATTTCATTTTTATTTACCAAACCAGACTGGACTTGGAAAATAAATAATGTAAATATGTAACCGAGCAGCTGACATACCGCGTGTTCGCTCGCGCCAACAGATAATAGCCTAAAACCGATTGCGTCCAAACCTAGACACTAATTTACGCGACTTAGTCTAACCCTAAACCTAAAAACATTTTTTGGGAATTTTCGTTTTTCTAAGTTGGCAACTCTGGATTTGAGTTCTACCCAGATTTATTATTCTTTTTTTTGTCAATTTTTATCGACAGGAGAGCACTGCTCTACTATTCCCGGTACTTTTCACCCAAAAAGCGATAAAGCGTTTCGATCATGAACATATTAAAAACCGGTTTGGCCGGCTGAAGACCGGTCTGTTGGCGACCCTGATTGTACCGCTTAGACGAGCCGTCGCGATTGGTTCCTGTTGGTCAGCTGTGACCAGCGCCGACCAATGACGCGGGAGTATTAGAAATCACGTCATTTCAAAGCGGCAACGGCTAACGGCGGGAAAATGCGCGGAGCTCGGACTCCCGGAGTCGACTTTCGAATCAGTTGTTTACGGCGCGCCTCCTCGTGGCTGTCGGGTAGATGAAACGCGTTAAAAATGCCTCCGAAAAAATTTAATATTTTAGTTTCATTTTATGTAAGAGTGTGTGATGTAATTTTAATATCTATAGTGTGTGTTCATTTTCATTAGTTAAAACGCTTTGTATTTTACTGTCGTTTCCCACGCAAATTTGGACTGTCTGAAAAAACATGGTTGTTGATTCTCAATAATGTTCAAACTTCAGTAGACTTACAAAACTGTGAGTACCTTTATTATTTTTTGTTTTCTTCTTTTTTATATAATTGGCAACAATCGCCGCGTGGTTTTTTTCAGTTTTTATTCTGTCATATTTACGTTGCTCACTTAGTTTGAAATGCCCCTTGCACCAAATTTTTTTTTTTTTACCAGTTTTAAGGATATATTTAGGACATAGTTTGATGTTTTTTTTTAGTGGCATCGTAAACTTTTAAGAACCTAAAAGTCCGATCTCTAGTTATTAAAGTTGGTACGTTGAAAACACTTTTTTTTTTTCCTTATTTATCCGACAAACAAAATACGAACGAAATGTATGTACAACAAACACAAAAACCGATGAGTGTTGTGTGATTTTTGAATCGGGTTATTATTGTTCGTTTACATTGTTTAGCAATAATTTCTTGATATTGTTATACACGTGTAATAATAAATCATTACTTGATCTTGAGTATAACGTTGTCGAATCGTGTGTTTAAAAATGATTCGTTTTGTTACTATCTTTTTTTGTGTCGATCTGGCACAAGAAACACACTGTTTTAAATGTTACGGAACGCAACATACATACTGTTCAAAATAATAATTTTTTATGGCGGTCTTCGCATATTATAAGTTCGAACGCCTCTTGGTTCTTTTGAAAGTGTGGAAATTATCGTTGTATCCGCCGCGGTCGATCGTGCGACGGATTACAGAGTGATATTTTGATTCTTAAATACCAATTAAATGTTCATAGTGTTTTTTCAAGGTGCAATTTCTCGTGTGGTTCGAAATCCGTAATGTAGTTTGTAATCATGATAATATATGTACACGTTACATATATTGCCAGCGAGTAGGTTTTTTTTTTTTATAATCTTACCGAAATAGTATATAATATGCCTACACCATCGCGGTTGGGTGTGAAGACCCGAAACTTATAATTATTGCCTATTCATGATGCCGCCGCGTGTTATAATAATTATAGAGTCTGTGTTTAAGTTCACTTTACAGCCTACTGAAAGTCGCAATATTAATTATTTTTATGCCTTTTATGTGTGTAGGTAGGTATTAATGTGCATTTTGATTCGGTATACGCTACTGCCTGTATCAATATTTTTCAAAAAAAAAAACCAATTGGTAATAATAATAATTAGTTTACCACAAGACGAGTTCGTTTTATTACTTACTAGATTAGAGTACACTGTAATACCTCTTATTTATTATCCGTATTACAAGCTATTAAAATGTTAAACATCGTTTTATCTTGTACATGTGTTTTGTGCACAAATGAACGAAACTCGGAGCTCTGCACAATATAACGCACTGTATATAATATGATTGAAACGTTTTTTTGGCAAAAATATCAACGTGACGTTATCATAATCGTTTTTCATTTACACACCCAATCATTGTGTATGAAAAGTTAGTTAATTTTTGGTGGTTGGAATTATAACTTATTGTAGTGTTAATCGCATAATAGTTATTATTGTTGTATAGAATATTGTTTTGATAGCGATGTGAATAAGGTTAAAATAGGAATAACTTTTAGGAACAACACGCAATCTGTGTGAGAACGTTTGATAGGCTTAAAACGTTTGTCCAGTGTAATCTAGATGTACACCTAAAAACAACTACACAAGTCCCGTATTTTCCGGTTATTTTTTCTTTAATAAGCGCATTAGTAACTAGTTGAAAACCGGCTTGTTGGAAAAATAAAAAGTTTTTTATGTAGATTCGCGTTAATTATCGTAAACAACTCTACTTACATATATACATGTATAAATATTATGTTTAATGACTGTGTATTCTGCAGTTTCTCTCTACCTTTGACATTAAAAAAAAAAGAAAAGTAAATTGCACACTGTGTGGTGTTAGGTATACTGAACTCGGTAAATTCTATGTAGAAAATTTGTTGTTTCGATGAAATTCGTGATTGATCCGTATTAAATGGCAAAATGCGGTGGAACGCATACAGTTCAAGGGGTTAAGTATGTCGAAATCATCGTCGGGTCGTTCTGCACCAGTCACCGCTTCATCGTAGTAATTCATAGACGTTGCAATTTAAATTTTGTAAATTTATGTTTTTCTCTCTCTCGATAAACGCGCGTAGGTATTAACGCCTATTTTATAACTTTGACTATCTCCGCTAGTTACGGTTTTTGGATCCATAAGCGATGGCAGGAAGTAGTATTCTTTCACCACGCGAACGTTTGAAATGTTATTCAAACACGTTATACAACAATATAATAAATTGTATAAACACACACACACATATTATACTATGAACGAAGTGTTTGATTGTGAGGACAAAATTTGAATTTGATTCGGTTAAGTTATGATAAAATGGCGATATGCTGCTGCGCTTCTAATATCATCGCGTGCGTTTTGTTTACATTTAACCGTCGGCTTCTTCATCTTGCTTGATTTATTCGCTTCTCGAATAAACCGGTATTATAAACGTATTATCAAGAGAACGTACGTTATTTTGTAAATTTATTCCCACAGTTAAATATTTAGATAGGTATATACTAATAGAGTCAATTCTTCTTCTAGTTATGTATACACTCGTAACGTTTGCTGCGTGTTGCGGTTGATGATACGATTGGATTTTTAGATTTTTTTTTAAATTTAAATAACTTAACGTCATAACGCGCGCGTAGTATATGTTTCACAGTATAAGTCGCCGCGTAATTAACATATTATATACAGACATTTTATGCGTTTTTTTTTTTCTGTCTGTCCAACATGTATAATGCTTTTTTCCTGATGATTTTA
>CM029358.1:35690824-35708999 GCA_017140985.1 Hormaphis cornu | reverse complement strand
AAAAACAGTCGGTATAGTAGTTCTCGTTGTTTATTTTCACGCAGAGACGGCAGGATGTTGTTATGAATTATGTTACACACTTAAAATTCGAACGAATAAATCAATCGTAGTTGTGCATATTAGTATAGGAACTTCACTATATAGTGTTGAATCTGTTTATCGGTTCGTCGCCACTTGTCTCTATCTCGTGTCGCTACGACTTGTAGGTACTTATAACAAACACGTGCTGATAAAAAAATAAAAAAATGTGTCCAACAACTTCAAAAACCAATGCTTTTAATGATTTCTCGGGGATTCCTAAAGTACCAGTCAAAATGTGATTACGGTGAAAACGGTACCTGTTTGTATCGTTGCGTTATTTTCAATAGCTTTTTAAAAAGAACGTGTATTTGAAATTTGGAACTTTTAATCGAGTATTCTAATCAATCTCATTCTGTAACAACTATATATGTTCAAAATAATATATTATATTCTTAAATACATATTTGAACAAAATGCAATACGCAATACTATCAAAATAAACTCCAATTTTTTAAATTTTTTACGAATTATAAAATTAAAACGTTTCTACAATTTTCAAGAAGTATATTAAAATAATTATTCGATAAGTGGATTCCGTCTTCATGCTTGTGTTGGCAATACGATCTCCGACCATATATGATATCGTTGCGATTTACGAAAAGATTTTATAGTAAAAAAACATTTCCAATATTTGTATTTTTTCACTATTTTAATCTCTGTTTTAAGTATAAACAATAAAAAATATATACGCATTAGGGGGTACTCATTTAATATTAACTAGCTATATAGAGCAATTCGTTTCATTCAGCTGAGAACACAAAACGAATATTATCTCCCATTTTTCAAACAAGTTTTCCTTCTATTTTTTTTTTTTTTAAACGCTGCAACGCTGGTTTTATTTTTTCTCAATAAATTATATCGAAAACCCATTTTGTTACAAACAAATTATTTATACAGGTATATAAATATCTAGTTTTTCTATATTACTATTAATGTACTCGGTTCATAGATTTCATGTCGATAATTCGATATTTCCACATTACAGTTTTTAAATAGCCGCATATAAAAACAACATTTTATCGTTTAGTTTTGCTTTTTCTTCGTCGAACTTTTCAACGTCGCAATGTCAACTGTCAAGTAGATATACCTATAAAATCGGCCCATCACTTTGTATAGAGATGACTTAATCGCACGTGAAATTATAGTCACGTTTAGTGCTTGATTAACGTTAAAAATACCAATGTTACACGGTATAATATAGCCGAAATATTGTTTGTAATTACATATTTTCAATATAGCATTTGGAACCATTTGTCGAAATTCTCTCAAAAGTACGATAAACACGTGTGAGGGAGGGTATAATACGTGTGAGTGTATAATATGCGAGCGTGCGCCACTGCCGTTTATTTTGTTTCGTCATCAATCTTTATAGATGACACACCACAGACCCCTCTTTCTCTCTCGTTCTTTGTTCACTCGTTCCCTCTCGTTTTCCGTATATATATATTTATTTATTATTTTCTAGCATACGCACGCATAAATAATATTGTATACAGGACGTTTTAGTTGGTACATCAATCAAACGCATCGATCTGAATCTCTATTCGTTTTGTTTCTATCGCTTAAAATTTTACTTCGAATCGTCATATATAATATGCTCGTGGTTTGGAGTTCTATTTGCTGCAAATTTACTTTTTAGGAATAGATATATGTGTGTGTATCAATATTTGACCAAGTGTTTGTAATTTCTTGTCCGGACGAACACGCCCGTCCTGATTTTTATCACCCAGCTCGTTAGTAGTATTCATTTGTTACAGCAGTATGCCCATTGCGCATTTATACGAAGGGTGTGAATAGTGAGTACACGATATAATAATATATTGAAACGAGAGAGTAGTCGTAAGAGAGGAGGAAAACCTATCCTAGGACAGATGTTAGTACATTTGTGTAGGAGGCGGATGAAAAACAGCTGCAAATGGCAGTTTATTTTCGGCTGCCGCGCGTTTAATGGGTACGTCATTTTATAAACTTAAAAATATATTCCACGTAACACCGTACAATACAGATGGGCAGTGTAAACTTAAACTAATTAACAATACGGGAAATTTCGAGTCGGTGTATTTTCCTGAAATTTTTTTTTGTATTGAAATCAAAAAGCGAATAAACCGAGTACGTTATCGACACGATACATTGTATTTTAAATTATGTCTATTTCTCATGATACATATATATACATATATAGCTGGTCTACAATCGAAGAGGTAATATTCGGTTTTCAAACAAACATCCGTGTTGTTCGTATTGTACCGTTTTAATATTGTAGTACCCAGTGTAATAGTATAACTCGTAATGGAAAATGTTTTATTGAATTACTGAAACAAACTTGTGCGCACACGTTTAAATTAATCCCAGCTTGAATTCTGGAAAAATTCCAGTAAAAAAACGTATTCCCCCCACGTCATGTTCGTTTGAAAATGTATAAAATAACACTTTGTTGCGTAATAATATGATAGAACATTAATCATTACACACTATATTATACTCTCTATCATGGTCTTATCTCTTATAATTATTATTGCCCAACTAAAATATATATATATGTATATTTATGAGTTAGACGTAGGTATCTGGTGTGTCGTTTTAATCTGTCGGTGATAAAAATAGACCGTTTTTTTATGATTGTTGTAATATAATATCGTGAAAACGGACCAAAATTCAGATAATATATATTTTAAGGACGGTATATCATATTGTAAAATAGAAATTAAACTTTCATTTTCCTATTATATTCACGCGTACTACACGAGTTGAAACACGTTTAGTTATTTTTTACACGGCTGGTTTGAGTACGTCGAATTTGCGTACGAACAATATTGCATCACAGGTTATCGGCGTTGAATAATATTTAAAATTATCCAATTATTAACATATTATTATCATTATCATTTCTCGGAGTTTTTAAGATAGAAGCGTACGTACACACCAAATTAATCTCTTTACATATAGTAACGTGTATATATAGTAGCTTATTAAGATTTGAAGATGACAATCAAAAACCGTTTTAGAAATTTATATACCGTCCGTCCGGGTTTAATCATTTTATAATAAACAGCGATCTGATTATAAAAAAAAAAAAAAAAAATCAACGTAACAGAAACTGGTTTTTTTTTTTTTATGTTTGAAAGAAAAAAAGTTTCAGTCCTTTGGAAAATAGCCGCGTTCGTAATAAATTAATAACGTTTTCGCCTCCCTTCGTCCGCGCGTGGGCAGCACACACACACGCGCACACACACACACACACACCGTATTGTTTCGTAATAATTGGTTCGAACTACTTGTCGGTTGCGTGTGTAGTATAATATAGCTGTAGGTGCCGTGTTAATGTTTCATAGTAAAAATAGTTTATATAAAATGAGGATATTTAAAAAGACGTTTATAATAGATATTTTTTTTATTAGAATTACTGATATAAACGTACAAGACCTGCACAGGAAACCGGACAGACGTTCTGAGGATGCGTAAACTCACGGCCGCGTGTTCGCCACTTGAATACTTTATTTGACGTTTTTCGTGGCTAAAAAAAAAGAAAGAAATAATAACGAAAGTACGTGTTGGTTCGTACGATTGGTGGAATTATAAAAACGACGGGAGGAAACAATCGTGAGTTTTACGACAGCGATTTTGTTGTTTTTTTTAACATTTCTCCGAGCATCGCATCTCACTATACGCATGTACATTAATCATAATTTGTTTGTTAAATGCTCGATCGTTTTGGGATTTTTAATAATCGTCGTTCGCGTTATCTTTCAAAGGTATCGAATTACGTGTCCGAAAACCGTTTTATAGTTGTTAAAATTACTACATAATACCTACTTGTCGTGAAATTTAACGGACGTGCTAATGACTTTTGTTTGTTCAATGCCAAATAGCGCACTGCACACGTCACGTTGTCCGCGTTAAAAAGTGTTCAAAAGATATGCAATAACGTAAATATTATAGAATGTCGTGAAAAATTAAATCTTTGTTTAAACGTTTGTCGATCGCGTTATAGGTACGTATTTACACAGAAGCGAAGATAAAAATATATATATTGGAGTCAATGTCAATGTTTAATTAGTTTTTTTCCGCGTAAGATTTGTATACATAATATATGTATATATTACAATATCTGTGTACAGCAAATAATGTTTTCATAACTAACTCCGTTTCTTTCAAGACCTTTTATAGGTACCTTACACTTGTATAGTAATCTTATTAAAATCGTCCTACATTATAAAACTATTGTAGTAAAATAAAAGTTCTATTTTATAAATTATAGCGTAGTTAAACTAAAATTTTTATAATTTCAATCAAAATACTACACGAAAATTAGTACCTGCCTATAATAGACGTTGCTTGTTTCAGTCAAAACGAGTTTTTTAAATTAACGTCGAGTTTTGAGATCCATGTTACGTATATATACGCGCAGTTGGTCTCGTTCTGTTAATCGTAAAATAATGATTGCAGCAATAAACGAATTTTGTTTATTTATATTTACATTTTTTTTTTTTTTCTGGACCGGTAAAATTTTTCGCATTCGCTATTTATAAATTAATATTTTTTTTAAAACGTACCTACCCAATCGTACATTAGTGTTTCTCGCACCATTTTTTTTTTTTTTCATTTTTGAATCGGTGTTTACGTGTCATGATGGCCGATTTTACAACTTTACTATTTACACAATGTACCTATCTGTAACTATCCGCGATAAAAAACTTCAAAGTGAATCGTCAAATTTACATTTCGGTATTATGTGTGTCGGACACAAAATGTCATCCAGCAGTGACCGCGGGTACGATCGTCGTTATTATCGCGTTCGCAGCGTGGCGTCTCCTATATTATACGGTTAATCCCGAACGGATATTTCGTTCTCTCGACCTTCCTCAAACCGAAATCGTGTTACATCAAAGTGTATCGTAGAATATTAGATCGTAAACGGTTAATATATTATAATATCGTGTAAAAACGCGTATTTCATGCTAAAACAGCAGCCGTCTCGCATCTAAAAGATACTTTTAAAAAGATGGTTAAGTCAAAAAAAATATATATAAGTATACACTCGTAAAAAACATAGTAGGTAACCTAACCTAATCTAATGCTAATACTTGTATAAGTAGTAAAATACTATTGGAAAAAAAAAAACATTATTTTACCAACTATACCTATTGTTAATAGTAATAGTTTTCTTGTTCCGGTTTTTATGTGTACAAAATTAGTTCTATACTAATATATATATATAGTCAAAAAACAAAATAAGGAACCCGACCGTGCTATTCATGAACACATTGTGTTATATCAAGGTAAAAATAACAAATAGAACTCATCGCAAAAAAATATATCATAAAATAAAAACTCTTAAAATAATTTCTGTCTTAGTCAACAACAGAACGGCCCACATGATCTAACCTATACGTTAGCCGACTATGTTTTGTCACCAAATATCGTTTGTGTAGTTTGCTCTGTTAAACAACGCGAGAAATCGATTGCACCATAGTACAATATCTCTATCGTGAGCGTCGTTTCTGCTCGGATAGAAATTATATTGTCATGAACTGTCGTACTTTTTTTTTTTTTTTAAGTAATTTTTTTTTTTTTACGATACCGCACACGAATAAAGAGTACCTAAACGTTTCTCAACGCGGATACTCTGAAAAAGTACCGTTTAAAATCTTACCGCCGAATGCTTTTATTTAAAACGATTAACAATATACTTTTTACCTACTCGAATATACGAGTATGATAAAACAGCTGATACTCGGCTCCCTATGTGATGTATATTTCCGTAGCGATCGTATATTATAGTCGAACACGCGGTGGTGGTGTAATTTAACCGTATGTCAGATTCGTATAAAATATTTTCCTCCGATTCGACGTCATAATAACATAATATGCATACTACTATAATCGCGCATACAAGTTCTACTGGCCCACACACGCGGTGTATACGGTGTATAAAAAATATAATGCGATAATGTGTGCGTTTGCAATCGTTTAAACGACCTCTTACGTTAACCTTTGTGTGGAATGTGCGCGATTGCAGTGTGGTGGTGTGCAATTTTTTTTAGTCTCGCAAAGGTCATTATAATAATCGTAATAATCGTCTAGCGCGAGGCTCTTTTTGTCCTCCTTATATAGAGCTCTGCGGACTGCTCTTCGAACGTTTTATAGTTCGATAGCAATAATTATCGTACATTTTTTAGCGCGGACATTTCGCATCGACACATTAAAGTTATTGGTTTTACGACTGTCAGTTTTGTCTGTCGAACAACAATGAAGATTTTCGGGCATTTCACCAGCCGGCCCACAGGGTTTTTGGACCACGACTCGGGAACGGAACGTCCGCGAAAATTAAAAAAACGGTCCGATAGATTTCTGACGCCGTCCGCAAAATATTCGAAATTGAGTTTGGCCAGTCGAACATTTATTTTTTTTCGCTTTTTCCCAGCTTGCCGACCGTTTTTTTTTTTTTTGTGTCGATGAGGGAACGTCCGCGAAAATTAATAACGTGTCCGCCAAAACAACGCGAAACGTCCGCAAAACTATTGGAATTCTAAAAGTGCCGACGGCACGGAGCTTCCTCGTTATAGGCCTATTAGGTCGATCAAAATGGACGTGTTTCGAGTCCTAAAAAAAGTTTTTTTCTCTGCGATTTATTTATTCGGGCAGCCGTGCTCCGATCTTCACGCGCAAAAAACGTAGACGATCGGCCCAAAATTGTTGTATTTTGTTTAAAGCGCTTTTTCGAGAACAAAACGAACAACTCGGGACTTTTACCACGTCGTCAGAACGGATAAAACTAACGCGCAAAGCATCGCCGATTAGTATTTAAAATTTGTCGCGTGTATTCACTTTTTTGCAGACCGGGTATAATAATAAGCTTCTCTTGCCGATCCCAGATTATTCCGTTTGTACGTACAAACATATTTATATACGTGCGACCAGAGGTCATTACCGCGCGCGCAGGCCTTTATTCGGTTAACGATGTAGTGAATTACACGAGAGTAATAAAAAACGAAACGATAAAAAGGCGTCTTTATATTGTACAGCGATTGTTTTTTTTTTTTTCCTTCTATTTTTCAATCACGACTGCATTTTTAGCCGACGACGCTAAAGTATACATTACTATAGGCTCGTAGGCGAATACATACGTACGGTTATGTTACGTTTCTCGTACGGGTGATTTAAAACGTAATATCATATATATTATTTTACGCGGGATTTACGACCGTGTGTCGTCGAATCGTAATTACACAATGGAGCATTTTATTAAATTTTTTTTTATTCATTCGCCGCTCTCGTCTTGCAGAGACGTATATTAACAGTAAACACACGGCAAATCGATTCCTTGTCGTCGTCGCCGTGTGTGTGTGTGTTGGCACCTCTCTCTAATTAAATGGCTGTGTCGCATATATATCGCGGTTGTCGTTGGCTCGTTTTTTGCCGTAATATTTTGCCGTACGTAACGGCGATTATTTTTTCCTCTTGACCAGATTTTACCGCGATTCGCAAACGATTCCGCAGTTTACGCGAAAAAAACAAAAAGTCGCCAGCAATCGCTGCAGATATATGATGACGTGTTTTTCGTCGTATTCAATTCATATCCGCGGTCTTGAAATAATTCCTACAAAGTCGTCGTACTGCAGTTTGAATGATAACAATGTGCGTATAAACGTATCGGTATAAATAAGTCAATGGAACACATTATACCACGACATTACCGTGTACACCAAACAGACGGATCATAAAAACCGGTCAACAATCCGTACAGCAGATATACTATAGTAAAATATAGACGATTTCTGTCATTATACGGGAAAAAATATAACAAACTTTCCAAAACTACCAGTTATTATTCTAATTAACATTTTTTTTTTTTTGAAAAGTACAAGGTAATATACGTTGAATTATTATAAATATTATTCAGCAGTGTTCTGACGTGTTTAGATACGTTTTAACGACTTTTAGATTCAGAACGCAGCGAAGTTTTTACAATGATGATTTGTTTTTCTGTCAATAACTGTTCGTATAGAAATGCTCCGATTTTCAAAGTCAGTAACTTTTCTAAAACGTTTATGGACTCCGGTGGTAAGTTTTTTTGAAGAAATTTCGTTTACTCTTTGGGTTTTACCCAAAAAAATTTGAAACTTTCAGGTTTGTCTCAACGACGTTGTCGCGGGTAGAAAGAGTGCTGTCCGATCGTTACGTTGAGTATCACGTAAAAGTTGGGGTTTTAAAAGCGTTTTTTGATATTTCGATCATTTTCTGAGTCGTGTGTCGAAAATGGCAAAATCGCCAAGTATAGGAGTAGTAGTAATTCGCGATTTTCTTTTATTTTCACCCGAGACTCGTGATTTAGCGATGTTCAGACTCGCTCTTTTCGAATGCAACGATTTATCGTTACTTTCAGATATTAAACAGTACGGATGAAACCGGCAATGATCCGCCCAAAGCGTAACCGCACCTTTACCGTTTTTTTTTTTTTAAACTTAACGTCTTGTTTAGTATAAAAAACCAACTCGCGATCCAGTCTTTAGATACACGTGTGATAAAACGTTGAAAATACGCATTATTTTTGTACGTTCGGCCGAAAAGGGTTTTCTACTGCTGCAAGATATTCCGAAATTATTCCGAACGTCACATACGGTTGTATACGACGTGTTTATGGACTGGTTAATACAGCTGCAACACTCGCACGTTGTATATTTTGCACGTGCCCATAAGGTCGGTTGCAAAATACTTTTTTTCACTCGTCTGCAAAATTTTTTTGTAACTATTTGGACAGTGCCTCCTAATATGTAATATACAACAGCAGACTGCGGAGGAGCGGACGGGATTTGACCTATTTCTGGCCGATGATGTAAAAAGACTGCGCAGGTGACGTGTCATTTCCGCTCTTACGCTGAGAATTCACGTTTCTTGTGTTTTTTCTCCATAGCAGCGATCCACGCACGTGTCTGTAAATGTGGTATTTTTTTTGGTTAAAAGCTCAAAAGACCACAATGTCATTGGGCGTATTATGTATCTAAGTCTATGTAACTAAACCCGTGTACAGAATCGTCGTTCTCGTGTATTATTATTATACAATATGTATTTTGCTATTACGTTGACGCGGTGATTACGGTGTACACTTAAAACCGGTAGCAAAGCTGTGTAGAGAGAGAAATCGGACACGGGGCGTTGGCCTACATTGTACATAGCGATTCAAATATTTTTGACTGTTTATCGATTTAATCAGACAACCCTTAGTACACCCCCGATTGTGTCGCGTTCGGACCCGTTCAAATAGTTCGCGCAGTTTTTTTTTTGAATTTTTTCATCCCTACGTATCGATACTGACGACTATAATAAGCCCGATCGTCCAAGTGTAGCGGTCGATTCTCTAAGTGTACGGTAAACGCGATTTTTTTTTTCCGCGGCATCACCCGACTCGTAGAGTGATGATTAGTCTAGTCGCATGTACGGAAAATTGAAAACGATCGAATTAAAAACGCGTTTTTGTACGTGACGTGATCGGCTTAATGATCGGAGATCGGCGTATCGGACGCCACGCAGAATCCGCGACGCGGTTCCAATAATTTAAAACCGAGCTCCCGCCGAATAAACTTAATATTTTTCTATTTTTATTCGTGTGATTTAGCTAGCACCCCTTTTCCGCCGCTCGAAAAGAATCGCTTTAAAAAAAAATTAAGACAAGACATTACCCCGCCGCGTTCGTCCGGTCGACCCACGCCCGCGGGGGAGCTTGATAAATCGCGGATCGTACGAAAAATACGCGGCGACCGGGGTCGCGATCTCCGTACGATATTCATTACACAAACCACAGTATAATAATAATAATTGGCCGCTTGTGCAGCCACGTCGGAGGCGGTGAACACGATGTATGTTATATTTTTGTGTTAAATATTTATAAAAGTGTATTTTTTGTACGGCGAGGAGTCGGCTCGGGTCGCGTAAATCACGTTAAAATATTGCGCGTCCGGCTGCGCGGCATAACGAGAATGTACGGATTAAAAATCGCGTGGGTTTTGTAAAAAAATTAAAAAAAAAACCACCATTAAAACGCGCTATCGTTGTTAATTCTCGTCGGCGTTCTTTTCGCCTCCTCTCGTACAGCGCGTGTACGATAAAATGCCTTGTAAGCGCCATAAAGTGTACGACGACGTTTTTGGTTTAAACACCCGTACATCACGAATCGTTTAAAACACGTCGGTTATCGAAATTTCGTTTATAGAGCGCGCCCCCTAACACGGTTATTTTTATTGTATTCTCCGGCTATTAAAAATCACTAAAAACTATCCGGAGGCGGCGGGTATAAATTCGAACGTTTTTTAGAGCCGAATAACTATTTGTTTATACGCGTAAAGAAATTTTTGAATTTTCGTTGGCTGACGCGAGCTTGTCTTACGAACCGTTATTTTCGTCGATTATCCTCGCTTTCTAATTGATTCTAACGCGCGACGTTTGATGTTTACAACGCCGTCCGAAACAATGTTATCATCCCACCCGCGGCTCTTTTTACACGATTCGTATCGATCATATTAATCGTATTCAACGGACTTTGTGAGATTTCGAATGTTCGGTTTTCGTTAAATTTCTTGTAGGAAAATTGAACCGCGGTATGAAAAGCCCGCGTAAACTTATGGTTTTAATACGTACTTTGCGAACCACTGTAGGGGTTTACAATTTTTCGCTTTTATTTTCTACGCGTCAAAATTTCATAGTTTCTCCAAACGCCTACCATCGTCGCGGATTACCTCGTAAATTCTGAATGGTAAAAATAATATTTTGCGACGTTAAAAAAAATCATAAACGTGTATAATTACCACACCGATTTAGTAGTATTATATAATATTCTGATAAGTTAAAACACACGATACCTGTTGTATGAATCGAAATGTTTTTGTAAAGTCGTTCCATCCTTCTTTATAATAATAACCGTTAATGTTTGTGTAGAACTGTACAGGTCAATGCATTTAAAAAAAGAAATATATTTTATTTAGCCGGTTTATTTTTTTAATTCGATCGTTTCATTAACGTCCGTGCCGTATGTGAGACGTGTTTAGTAGTGTCAAGTCCGTACACCAACTACAGAACAAAATCTAGTGCTTACACGAGAAGTGGGCAGTTAAAAGAAAACATCCGTAAGAGCAATCGTATGAAATGCGTTTAAAAAGACGCGCGATATATTCGTTTTTTTCTGGGACGCAATTTCAGTGTACAGTTTTACTGTTTTCCCCTCGAAAACAGGTTGTTACTTCGAAGAGTTACTATGGAATTTCACCAGAGCGCTGTATTTCTATAGCAGTATAGGATTGATTGGGAAACAATGATTTACCAATTTTTGTTATGAAAAACGATTGCGATGCAGAAATAACAGTCGTTGAGTTTTTTTTTTTTTAATTTTCAACACTTTAAACCCTATTAACTTAAAATAACGATTGGCCAACGACATTGCATCGAGCACTGCGATGCGTATAGATTGTACGTTTAAAAATTACGGACTTTTAACCACCAAACATGCAGGTCAACGAGAACCGCTTAAAACGCGAAATTTCGATTTTTAAACTGCTGTAACCGACTAAACGAATTTTTTCAACACCCCTCGAGACGTTTCCACTATCTGCGGTTCTTTCGTTTTCGGCACGGCGTTCTGTCGCCAATTCCGGCTTTACGTCTTTGTAATAATAATATGACATAACCACCAGCACGGTTGTGAAACACCACGTCGGTGCACTTTCGTCGTATGGTTATTGCGATTTGTAGTATTGTACCGCTGCAGACGGGGTCCAGATTCGCCGCAGCGGCCAAATCGTGTGCGCCACATCCGCTATAAACGGAGTAAATATAAAAACGTAAATCCGCTCTAGTGTTGTTTTGCTCTAGTTTTTGCAAAAAAAAACCTAGTTATTACATAGTTTATTTGAATACGACGTGTACGCGTTGCGGCCCGAATTAATCGCGTTGTCGTCTGCGCGGCGCGGCTAATTTGCATCGAACCCGGTGCGTTCGCCCACGCGAAGTCAATGCACCTCGGTGCGTATTATTATTATTATGCGACGTGATAAACACGCGTATTTAAATTGTTGTGCCGATATAACGTGCGTACACGACGACAAGGCGTATAACAATATTATAAAAGAATAAAATATTAGATAATCTGCAAACCGTGTGGAGGACCCGCTGGGAACGTCCTCGGTGTCGTTTACGTGCGCGGTTTTTACACGCTGTTTTGCGCACGCTATATATTACGGACGCATCGCGCACGCGGGTCATATAATAAATACGCTTTCGTCGGTACTTACTTGCATCGGATCGCGTCCCAGACGTACGTGCGAATCGTGTACGACGTGTCAGATTGTGACCGAGAGAATCGGTTATAATTTCGGAAAATTCGTTACTACCGCGTAAAATGCATCGTGCATCGCCTTTTCGTGAAGGCAAAAAGGAAAAATCGCCGAAACCCGGCTGCAGGTTTTTTTTTGCGATCGCACCGGACTCTATGACGCAGACGCGTAGTCGCAGCGGTTCCATAAACGAATTCGTCCCGAGAACGGTTCTGCTGCTCTGTCGTTTTAACGCGTGTTTTTCACAAGATAGAAAAAAAAAACTATTTTTATAGGACGACGATAATTGTTGAAATCGCGACGATCTCTGACGGTGGCGAAATCGAGAAAACTCATTGCGAAATCGTCTTGTAAAAACGATCTAGTTCGACCGTTGCGTCGGTATGTTACCGGAAAGATCACGGAAATACAAGACGACGACGTTTTCAAAGTGCGCGTCGGCACGACACGTTTATATGTATCGCACGAGTCGTGTTTTCAAAACGGAAATCGGCGGCAAAATAGAAACGTCGGATGTACCGCGGATGTATCCATCGACGAAGGGACACTGGCGCGGCTATTTACTGATGGGGAAAAAGTTTGCGATTTCTACGCTCGGAACGAAACATTCGAAATCGGGACACACTTTGGTATTTTTTGTTTCGTTTTGTTTAGCCGTTTAATATAAATTACGCAGTATTGTTCACGAAATGACTGGGGTATGATACTGTGTGTAACGTGTGTTGCTTGCGTCGGACCGGCTGTGGTGTTGTGTGCATCATATTATAAAAATTATACGAGCGCGTGTAAGCGCGTGCGTGCTCGGCGTGTAGAACAATGATACTGTGTATGTGATGCGCCGCAGACGTCTTGCTGCTGCTGCTGACGGACAATGAGAGGTTCAACGGACTGTGCGGCGGGCCGTCAACAAAACATCTAATTTATTATTGAAATTATCGTCGTGTTGAAGTGTGTGTTTTTGTGGGGAGGAGTAGAAGAAGTTTTTAAGGGTTACGTGTGTATGTATGTATAATCCGATTGTTCTCCGTCCACAACACAATGTTATCCTAAACGCGGGTCGGTCTCTGCAGCAGCAGCGGCACGTTACATTTGTTTCTTTTCAATTTTACTTCTTTTTAACACGTGGTTTTGTGTGATATAACGCGATACCCACCCACCCACCTGCCGTCGGCCACTATACGATTCCTACGTGTGTGTGTAACCGGTGTTCTTCCCCTTCGTTCCCTGTGCACCACGAACGATGGGCTCGTTTCTGATGCGCGTCTCTCTCGTCTCGCCGCTGCCAGTTTTCTTCCGTAGCGGCGTCTTCGAATCAATCCGGATGTGACATGTCATCCGTCCGAACGCCGCCGCAAAACACTGTATCGAAGGGACGCGCACACGAGCTGCTGCCACTCTCTTCGCGTCGTCGTCGTCGAGTTGTGAACAGTGAAAAATAATAATCCGTTCGCACTATTTGTTATCGTGCTTACGATGTATACGAACGCGCTTGATGATTGAGCGATTTACGTATCGCGTGCGGAACAAGCGTACAAATATCATTTATTCGGTATAAACTATTGTAAGAAAGGTTAGCGGTTATTCGGTCAGCGTACAATACATTATCGACACTACGAGGAATCGACCGTTATCGGGACCGCGAAGATGACGAGTTTTTGCAGGGCAGGGCGTGTGTCCTAAATCGGTCGACGGATAGCCAAACGGAGACACTAGGGCGCCTATAGAGGACGGCAAAGTTGAGTACGCGAGAAGACTGTCGAAACACTTCCGAATGACGTAAGGAACGCAGAAGAATGTGCTAAATACGTAGGCGGTCGGAGACGGTGTATGTCGTTGCGGCGATGGGCTCTAAAAGCTTGTAAAATCTCAGAATGAGAAGATGAAGAAAAAGATATGCTATGATTCGCCCGTATTGAGTATCGAACGAATTTCAAATTGTGACGTATTGATTTTTTATGTCGTAGTTTTTTTCGGCTCGCTTCGGCTTGTTGTTTGTTTCCTCAGAAAAACTGCCTCTAGTATAACTTTTCTTTTTTTCGCTCCGAAGAAAACGGCCGTTCATGAATTAAAAGTAACGTGCGTCGCTAAAAACGACGATGTTCTTCGACGCGACGCTTTCGACCGCTGTGTTTTGGGAGATGTCATATTTTACGAGACCGTGCGTTTTTCGGTTTTTTACAACCTAGGTTTAGGAGGCGTATGTGTTGTGTTATTATCGTCCATAGTTAATCGCACAACCACGACGTTCTATGCAACGCACAACGATATTTTCTTTGTTACACGTATGCTACTAGTGCGCAGCGAGAGAACGCGCCGATTTCTGGCGTTGAAGCCCAAGAGTCCCTCCCGATCGTCATATTACGTCCGGTTCGGATTTGGCGATTGCTCTCTGATGCACATCATCAAAATCGAACTAATCAATTCTCTCGCGGAACGGAGTACGTTTTTCGTACGTTTATTCGTTTTTTAATTTCAACGCGGCCACTATGCACGTACGTTTTTCGAGTACACGATATAATAGTAATACAACACGGGCACAATGTGGTGGAACGTGTCAAACGGCAGACTGTTGACCCGCCGAAAACGTGTAATGACCGTGAGCCGGTGCACGTTTCGTTTTCGTTGGGCTCTCCTCTCGAGAAACGGCGGCGTTATTTTTTTACGCGCGTCGCCAATATTACTAATATTATTTATTGCCGCACACAATGCGTCCGCCGGGGTGGTCTCGCACAACGGGTGGACGCAAAAAAAAAACGACAAAAAACAAAAATTTGTCGGAACAACGTAAAATCGTGTGAAACGTCGTACGTACACGCGGCCCGGGATCGAACGTAAAACCGTACACGATGGTACGGGGGACGAGCGCGGAGATTTTTTTTCTCCAAATCGTTGTACTCGCACGAAAACGGCAAACGTGTTTCGTAAAAGCGAACGTTAATCGCGCAGTTTTGTTTCCAGCGCTTTTTTTTTTTTGTTTTTTTTTGGTTTTCACTGTCCACTATTTCGTTTCAACGGTATCGATTGTGCTGTGAAAACATTGATTTAAACTGTATTTGTTAAACGCGAGCACCCGTGTGCGTAGTGTTAATTTACGAAACGTTGTGTGCGATCCGTACAACGCTCATAACGAACACCGCCGTCGTCGTCTCGTTTAAACTGGTTTTGGTTTCACGTTTTCTAGCCGCGGTGCGCTACTACTACTACCTCCGAGATAATTGCTCTCTATTTTACGTGCAATTAAAACGATTTGTCGACCGGTACGTAGTAATTTATATAGTACGACGAATTCGTTTGTAGAGCGATCGTGTTGATTTCTGTGAATAGCTTTATAATTCTTACGAACAAACCTTCGTTAACATGCGCACGATAGCGTTCGAGTTGGTTTAGTGCCGAGTTTTACATATTTTCACGCCGAGTCTGCGGCAGTACGCGTCAATCAGGGCGTTTTTTAAGTAAGTTTTGTGTGGCCAAAAGGCCACGTAGTGACCTTGTTTGGCCACCCACTTTGAAAATTTTGGCCACAAAGACAGGTAGAGAGAGGGACGAGGGGCGATAAAAACATGTACACAGTGCACAGTGTTTGTTAAAAATTGAGCATTGGCCACGTAGTGCAATTTCCTTAAAAAACGGCCTGGCGTCAATAGTTATTATTTATCACTACAGGACCTAAAAGATACTTAAAAAACATTTTTCGTCTGTCATAGTCGGTTAATACGGTTTAAAAAGCATACCAAGTTCTTTCGCACTAGTTAAAATTTTTGTTGTCGGAAGTCTTCGACTACTCATCATAATTCTTGATGTGGCCTCGATTTTTTTTTTTTTTGTTTGGTATTATGGTTTGAAATAATCGACCGCGTCGTTGAAATTCGTGAAATTTCGTTGGAAATTTTTTTAACAATCAAACCCTACTCAACGACAGCCGTATACAACATGGGCTATTTTCAACCGTAACAGTTTTTCAAAACTTTCGTTTCATTTGTAAAGGAAACCCGTAACATTCCCTACCTGGGTTATAACGCGTATAGACGCGCCCTGGCGGAGCGAGTTCGATAGCGACTTTACCGGATGTTCCCGGCCATTGAAAAAAAACGGGTAAAAAAATTAGATACGGACAAAAAACTAATTTTTATATATAACGTGACAGCACGTCGTTATAGTGACATTGCAAGATCTCTCGCGGTGTGTGTGACTCACGCGTCGAGTTTCGCGCGCGGCGCCGCAAAGCTATATAGCTGCTGGTCACCGGGGAGACGACCTCATGCCGCGAGAGATGTACACATTGGCAGTGTCAAGTGTGGCATTATTATTATTATTATTATTATTATTATTATTATTATTGAGATGACTATTAGAACGGTTTAATATAATGTGTGCGTAACAAACGCCTCCTGCTAGACGCGCGTAAAATATTATTTAACAATGAGAGATTACGAATTCGATGACAATTAATCGATTCCGACAACGACGTAACAATCGCAATTTTTTTCAACCTACCGACGAGAAAAAAAAAGACATCCCGAAAAATCGCGATTTCTTTCGGTAAAATTTTAGTTTTTTAAACTTCCGTCAACGGCTATTCGTATAGAAAGGAACGATTTTCAAAGTCGGTACATCTGCCTATGGTGGTTTTTTTTTTTTGAAATTTCGCTTACTTTTCGAGTATTACCCCGGAAAAAAAAAAAATCAAGAACATTCGCGACGAATCTTTCCGGGTCGTAATAGCGTTTTCGGGTAGTGCTCCGATCGTTACGCTGAACACGACGTAAAAGTTAGGCTTTAATTCTATTTCTATTAATTTTCTCGCCGAAAACGACCAAACCCCGCGGCGTCAGACATATCGATTTAGTTTTTTTGGCCAAAATAACGGTCGGAACTAGCTGAAACTTTTACGTACACTCGGTGTTCAAATAGATAATAGATAAAAGTGATTTCGAAAACTGTCGAGCATGGAACATTTTCGATACCACCAAGGCGACCGGGCTGGCTCAGAATTTGAACGTGTATACGACTTCCGAACCAGTGACGGCCAAAGCGCGCAGTTTCGTCCAACTACCAACGCGACCTAGACACATCTAGTAAATGTACTTATCATACTGTACAAATTTAATTTTCTTTTTTCCCCGTGGCAGCTGATGCTCCGATACGATTTAAATTACAATCGAGCCGCGTCTGATATTATTATTATAATGTTGTTACGGGCGGGCACGTTCGATGACTCAAAAAAAAAAAAACTATAATACACGACGACGACGACTAATTACGATGGAATGTCACTCGTTCGGTGCCGCCGCCGCCGCGCCCTCAAGACACATCGCCGCCGCGGCCTTGGCAACACGGATGCTTTTTTTTTTTTTTCTATTCGTTCTTTTACACAAAAAACTTTGCCGCGCGTCCGTCAAAAACTGCCAATTAAGATGTTGTTTCGAAAATGCGCGTGTTACACGGGTGTCTAATGTAATCGCGCGGAAAAAAGAAGAGCACACACGACACTGTAGAAGACACCGAACAGTAGTATATTCTGTTTTGTCGGAGTAATCATTTTTTTTCCCCCAAAGGTTCGAGCATGCCTTTAATACCACCTACTAGTCTTACGACGAATCTGAAAAAAAAATCATTTTTCAGTCGGTTAGTACAGTTTAAAAATAGAATTTTTAGTTTTTTTACTACTATAGTTTAAATTTTGTATAGTTTAGAATGGTACTGTTGTTGGCCGATTTTTCGAAATGTTTTTGGGTTCGACTTTGTCGTTAAAAGTCTTAATTTCACGATTT
>CM029358.1:35664289-35680824 GCA_017140985.1 Hormaphis cornu | reverse complement strand
TGTATATACATACATAGAGTAATAATAACAATATGACACTGATACGGTTGATCCAATCTGGTTTCCATCGTTTCTCTCCCCGGCCGGAAGCTCTAATTGACGCGCTAATTGATTGCGTTTTTGCTCTAATTGTGTGTGTGTGTATTGTCTTCCGATGGAAACTCGCGACGTCGTGCGTTTTATATACATTATATTCGCGCAAACTCGTTTTTCTTTTTCTGAGCGATTTCTACACGCACACGGCGTATCTATTATTTTTTCGCAAATCGGATCAAGGTCACTTTAGAGAGGTCGTTTTTCGATTTTGTCTGGAAATTTCGGACAATAATGTGAATCTTTGAAAATCTTTTGATCAACCGATTTATTGTTTTTACGATTTTTAACGGCTTGTTTATACATTTCATTAGAATCGCGTATATAATATACCTAGTTATTTCTCCGCGATTTCGATCGTTCTGTGTATAATTGACACTTTTAACGAAATCGCATCTTCGTACACGGTAGAACCGCGAAGTAATTTTCAAAAAGTTTCGTTCGGTTTCCATCGTTAAATTTGGGTTTCACGCTTCTTCTTCTGCTCGACAACCGAGCTCGCTCAGAATGGGGTTTTTTTTCTTTTCGAAGGCTTATCAAAACAATACGTTTGAACCAAAACAGTCCAAAGCGTGGTCGCCGCTCCGTCAAACTAATAGCCGCGCGACAGCTGTAGTAGTGATTTTCCTTTTTCAAACGGTATAACACCCCGCGTGCTCTGTCGCGAAATCGCAATATCGGCGAAAGTCGCTGCTGTAATTTTTTTCCTTTCCTCGGTCGGTATATTTTCAAAGATTCTATTAAAAAAATACACGAAACACGCGGAAACGGCCGGGAATCGTCGCGATAGCAGCGTGGGCGGAGAGACGGCGACATTTAATCGAAATTAAATTTTATTGGCATTTCGTGTTTATTCGATAATAATAATTATGCACACGATAATCGGCACTGCAATCACAGCGTCACGAAAACGTATAAACGTATTTATATATCACTCGGTTAAACGGTCGTTTTGTTCGTTGCGTAAACACATTGGCGACGAATCTTACCGTATTGTCTATAAAACATCCGAACAACACGTTCCGAGTATTAGAAAATAGCAGTTACACCGTGATATAATAATACGTTACATAAATGCGACGTTAAAAAATAAATGTTCCGATGTTTTCATGACGGTAATGTCGATCGGAACGCGATGGGCGGCGGGGTGCTGCAGCGCGATCTCGAGAACTTTTTAAGAGACCCGGCATTTGATAAACTGTCAACTGGTCAACAATGTTTTTTAAATTTTTTTTGTTATCGAAAAAATTAATCCGCAAATCGGAAAAATTCGCCATCGTCGCACGCTGTATTATTATTATGACCGCTTTGCAACTAAATTGCCCGTTTGAGAGGCTTAAACTAAATTAAACTTGACGCGCTTTGATCCATCGCAGAACCATATATGCACAACAATGCACGCGTTGTATTAATTGATTTTTGTTTACGTGTACGTGACGGATACGAACGATTCGTTCTGAATCTGAGTCTGTTTTCGTATTTCGGTCCTCGCCAGACGCGTTTTGGGTCTAAAATACAGTAAAAAATTTACTGTTTCAACTCGACGGACAAATGATTTCTGTTGTTTTAAACGTTTATTAATGTTGGCGGTTTTTTTAAGCGAGTTAAACCGGATATTTTTTTTTCTATACTCGGGCATTCGGGACGATCAATAATGACTGTTAAAAAAAAACCATAATTTTCAAAAAAATTAAATATTAAACTCAAACTAATATTTAAGCTTATTGTATACAATGTCCAGATTTGCCGTATTTCACTTTAGAATTGTCTGTAAATACTCGAGGTCTTTGTCAGTTTTTTGGTCGTGACGTAACGGCGTCAGGCGCATTTTATAGATTTTGGCTGGAACAGACGCTTCTTAAAATCCTCGTTACGATTACTATATAGTATGAGATGGTGCGTGCATTCTCGTGAGATTATTACTTAGGTTATGTTCAAATTTCACGATTGCCCAACTGTATTTTACGTTTAATACGATCATCTTGTTTGTTAATACGTCGTCGCTGTCCGATGTAGCAGTGTTAATAATTTTTAAAGAATTCGAACGGCAACACAAAAACAAACGAGTAAAATATAGAATTACTTAAACGATATTCTTACGCAACTTGCTTATACGTTAAGCATTTAGCGATATTCGCTCTGCAGGCTATCGCGACTAATTCGTTCGATAAAACTCACGAAATCCGAGTTCCTTTGACTTGTCGTAATAAATCGATCGAGGAAAAAACCGTTTTTTCAAACAGCGCGTTTCGGTAGGAATGTTTTATGTACGCGATTCTTTGTTCGTTGCTCGTACGATAATATCCAACGCATGTATACGAATTAAAAAATTTAGATTCAAATTAGTCGTGTAAAAACAAATTTATACGTTGAAAGTACAGGTTAGTACAATACGATCAAAATCCAAGGTATATCCGTTCGTTTGTCCGAAAGATAATTCGTCTTTACGGAATGCCCTATAAGCTATAATCTCTTAAGATTTCTCAGGATGTGTCACATCATGACCAACGTACATAAGGTGTAATCCTCGTTTTTACAACTTATTTACAACCTGTACGAACGTATAGTTTTTTTTTTTTTCTAATCTTTTTATACTTTTACTGCCTACGGTTTTAAAATATTTTTTAATTCCTACTTGACGCGTAAAATGTGTCGATGACGTTGTAGAACACTGCGCAAATGACTTAAAAATAATATTAATAAAATATGCTGTTTTTTACGCGGACGTTGAGTGGAAAAAATAAACACTCTCATCCTATACCATTGATCTACAAGCTATAGGGATAATTTGTACCTTACGTACACGGGGATATTGTTTTTAACAACAAGTGAGCATAATTCTGCAGCGGACGATTGTGCAACTGGCGTCGTTGCATCGCGACAAACGACAAAAAACATTTTTATTTTCGTTGGCGTCTCAAAACGTAAGCCCAATCCGACCGGTAAAAGATTTCGTCGGCGGTGGCGGTGTTATAAATGATTACTCGGGGAACGATTTAGATAGATACTATACACAATACTTGGTCAATATTACACGTATCATTTATTTACACTTTGTTGTCCATCGCGTAAAACGTATGTTTAAATCGTGTATTGGTATACAAACATCCGCGATGATGTTTTATATTTTTTATCGATCGCATAACACCCCGCTTAGCAAAATCTCTTAGAAAGTAGCCAAACGTGGCCGGGAAGACGGATGAAGAAGACGGGGTAGGTACAATGCGGCATCGGCTCGTATTATATAGCCAAGGCTGGGCGTTAAAAGTTTAAATTTGGTGACGTCAATCAAGTTAATTAAAACGTTATTTTTTTTAGTTTAATTTAATTTTTTATTTGTTAACAGTTACGTCGCTTTTTACTCGACGAGCCACTTTGTGATTGATAAAACGTCGCTTACGACAAATATACACGCGTTTGTTGACCTCCCGCGGCGGTGCCGGCCGTATCCGGATAACTACAAAACAACAATATTACGAAATATCGTCGTCCGATAAATCCGATTTTTCTTATTCGCGACCACTTCATTGTTGTTCTCCGGTGGTTATAATAACGCACGTACCATTATTGTGGTGTATTTTTTATACTTTTTGTTTTCTTCTCGACGATGCGCGCGAACCGCAAACCGTTTGTCGGCGAGCCGTTTGCATGTACACACGCGCGCATATTAATACGTTATTTATTTAACAGGCCACGACGATGCGTATACGAATAATATACATACACGCGGACCACAAACAAACCGGTTTATGCACGTGTGTTCTATAATAATTGTACGAAAAATACTTTGGGGTGAGTTTTACGGCCCCGAATGAAATTCGCACCCCCGGGCGCAACCGAAAACGTAGAAGAAATACTACGTCTCTGCGTGCACGGCGGGACTGAATCCTCCGCTCACGGCCGTTAGCTTCGTGTGGTGTACGTACGCTTTTCTAAGTTTCTGCAACGTCGACGCGTTTCACCAACGAGACGGATATCTATGTTTCGGAAGAAACGTCGAAACGTTTTGTTTTTTTTGAACTTGGTCGCGAAACGGCGCGAGTTTTGAAGACTTCCTTCCCCCACTCTGTTCTCGCGTTTTTCTCGTTTATTTTTATAGCCTGCCTAGTAACAACACTTTTATGACCTGTGCGGTGAGGTTTTTTTTTTAAAAAATAACGTAACAATATGTTTTCGGTTGTGCGAAAACTTTTCGTACGGTCATTAAACGTCCGCGAATTTATGCGTGTTCGGCGAAGCGCCGTTTTCCTCCTTAACTATACGGGGCAAAAAACACGTACGAGAGATATCGGTGTATAGGTTTTAGAAACGAACGAGTTTGTGTGCGGTTTTTACAGTTTGTTTGCCAACATTACAGGTAAACACGAGTTTAGTTTTAAATCTCGAAATGTTTACCGTGAATATATTATTTCGCCCGTCTCGTATAGTGCTGCTACTGAAACAATTGCTGCAGACGCGCGAAACTCACGTAACTCATAATTGTCGTGATATTTCGGGAACTTGAACGCTCGCACTTTGTGATCCGCTTCGGCTGGCACATGGTAAATGACTATATAAACGAGTCCGGACGAAATATGTATCAATTGTATTTGAATCGCCGCACAACCCGCGTTCTTTTTGTTATGACCTCGTGTCGCATACTGATCGGTTTAACGGGCAATAAAAAAGTTGGGCAATATTATAATATCCTAGTGTTTTTTATACGCACTTTTAACTCCCGCGTATGATGTAACACTGCTGAATATACGTGTGGATTGTCAACGACGGGGTTTACTATCGTCAACATTCGTGTTTTATCATGTTACGATATTGAACACTTTGCCGCTTTTATATTCGTCAGTCATACAACATCTGTCTAGTTTCTGAGCGACGATTCTGTCAACAATTTTTCGTGTAAAAAGAACGCTCCGATTTTCCAAAGTCTTTTCTAAAAGGTTTATCCGGTGGTAGTTTGGTTGAAGCTGTTTTTGAAAATTTCTCTACTTTTTGGGTCTTACACCACAGTAAAAAAAAAAAAAAGTGGAGAATTTCTTTTCGGGTGTAGAAGGAGTAACGTTGAATGCTATTGAAAATTTGGGATTTCGGTTTTTGTTTCGGTTGGAAGCACAAATGGCAAATACGCTAAACAGGAGTAGTCTTTTTTAATTTCACCCATGACTTATTATAGGATAGCTCGCACAGAATCGCTGTCTTCGAATGCAATGATTCGTCGTTGCTTTCAGACATTGAATACTACCGAAACTTCGAGACCCCAGCCCAAGCGTAGTCGCTACTGCAACTTTACCGTATTAATTTTCTTTTTTTCAAGAACGTTAAAATTCGAATTTTATCGACCGAGTATATGTCGAACTATATATGTAATGTATAGCCTATTTTTGGTTTTTCATCGAAGCATATATAATATATTTATTTTATCCCTTGCTCAAATGGTGGTGGCTTACTCGGTATGTAAAACATACTGCACCCGTATAAAATATATATAACCTAAATAGACGATTTTGATATTTTCGTTAGTAGCCTGCGGTCGTATGTATACATTTTATTTCGTTTTTCTATTGTGTTCTGCGCATAATTCATATATGTATGTGTGTATACGTTTTGTTCAATGTCAGCAAGTTCGAGCGAGTGTTCTTCTCGCATTGAACGACCGGTATTATTATATTATGTACGTTTTGTCGGTCGAAAAAAAAAATGGTTTACGATTTATCAACATTATGTGGTGTAACATTCGTCGTATGTACTACATTTAAATAGGTATTAAAAAAATGGCGGAAAAAATAATGGTCGTGTTTCTATCGACGTCGAGGATAAACGGCCGTGAAATATTATGTCGAAAATAGTACACTCGCGCGTCTACTACGAGATTTCAGGATACGTAGTATTAAACCGCGGCTTAGCCGGCATCTGTCGCGCGGTGACCCCTGCAAAAACGCGGTATTAACGAACGGAAAACGATTGTTCAGACTTTATTTTTACTATTTCGCCGTGTCGCGCAATAATATTCAATTAACACTCGGAGGGTCCCGGCCGAATTTCGCGGCGAATACTTAAACCTCGTACAATATGCTGTAATATAGTATGCTGCTGCTGTATACCGCGAGCCATAATGTCGTAATATAACGGGGTCGTTTAGAAAAAAACGGATGATGGCCCCAAAACGAATATGTACCGAAAACAACGAGGGAATGCAGAACTCGAGGGATAACGGGGATACAAAAACAGGCGTTCTAAAAATCCGAAGACTTATAGCTGGGCGGACAGGACGCGCGTGTGGAGGATGGAACAGTAAAATGAGGTCGCGGAAGCCAGATCGAACAAGACCGATGGCGGACGGCCGAGACGGAGCCGGAGAAAAGATGTGCAAAGTTCCTATAGGAGATTGAGAAAAGACGGTGGGTCTAAATGGCCTGGAATAAGTGAACTAAAAGAAAAAACGAAATTTCAAAAACGTGTGACGTTAAATCTTGTTTTAAAACCGCAAAAATCACTGTGTAGAATTCGCAGCGATTCTGTATGTGGTTTCCTGCAGTCAATATACATTTTGTATCGAACACGAGTCTGACGCGTTATCAAGTTTTTACACGGAATAACCGATAACTGTCGAATTTGACAAAATGTAATTTTTTGAAAAGACCTTTCACAAAAACTGTCTACATCCGAGAAATTCGGCCTTTCGCGAGTTTTGTAGAACATATACTGGCCCAGAAATCCGAAGAAGATTCGAACACTATTATTATTAGGACGCACTTTATTATAGTTTATAACGTCTATTTTTTCTAAACAACTAAGTACGCTTTTATTTTTAGATTCTCGCCGTTTATAACGTATAAAAACGTTCTTGTAGCACACGTTATAGGTACTGAAATGATGTTTTATTCATAATTCGCCGTCTCTCTCTATATAACATTGTATCAACGCCTCGACATCAAAATAATTGGGGGTATATAGGGAGCAATTAAAATATTTTATGTTTTATATTACAATCTTGTGTAAAACGTTCAATAGTGGTCGTCCGGCGAAATTTAATGCAAATAACCGCAATTATTTTCCACGCTGGTTTCTATGAAACTATGTATATAATCAGCAATGATACATAATGATCGCTCACTGCTAATTAACGCTGAACGAGAGAAACCGATTATTAATTTTGTAGGCGTATGGTGGATTAAAAAAAAATTAGAACTCAAGCCGAAAACCGTTTAGGTATGTACAGAATCGTTGGCAGGATTTTGCATAAAGGCTAAAACAATTTGTTACCTTTTTGATTTACAATTATTATCCGTGTATTAAACGTAATCGAATAAAGCCTACACTACTGCGGTCTGCCCAACGTTTTATGATTGTCGACCAATAGTGAAATTAACAGTAATAATGTTCTTGAATTCTAGCGCAGGCGACTCGGGTTAGGTAAAGTAAAAGCAAGAGGGAAGAACGATTTTTTTTTTTAATAAACAATCTCCAAATAGATTCGGAGGAGTCCGCGAACTCAAGGGGGTTTTTTTTAATTAAAAATATTTTTTTTCTTTTCAATCGATCGGCCTGCGTCGAATACGCATTAATGCATATTTAAAATTGCGCCCTTTGTATGGCGTCTTTTGATTGTAAAATATATATATATATAGCAAATAAAAATATGCAAGTTGTAGGCTAGCTAATACAGCCGATGATGAAGCCTGTTTGGAAAAAAAAAATGAAAAAATTTCGCGCGATTATAATATTGCGGGTCGCGGCCGGAACGCGTTCGAAGGCTGTATACATAGGTAATATGTCTACACACTATCGTTGCCCGATGACCCGCCAAATAAAAGAATGTGAAAGGACTTTCGTGAACATACACATTTAAACAGAATAAGCGTGTCCAACAACAATAATAATGGATTAATAGCAATAGCAATAATAAAAAAAACTATTTGTTTTATTGTTCGTGCGGTATCTCTCACGTGTTATAATATTGTTTTAGCGTATTTCGTATACGTATGCTGTCCAGCGCGCAGGATTACCCTCGACAAATGGAAAGTTTCAAATGCAACCACGATCGTTTTGGCCGGTAAAAACTAACCGAAAAATGATTCGTGTATTGCAAACGATATTGTCATCGTAATCGTGTTAACAATCGAGCCGCAGCCCGCGTCTATTTTTTAAGGGTTAAGACGATTTTTCAACGAAAATGCAAAAGCTATCGACGATTGCGGGAAAAATTCTCGTAGAACCGTGATGTTATCATTATTATTATTTTTACAAGAAAGAAGAAAACTTTCTACAGGGCCGCGTCGGAAGAATTTAATTTTAGAACAAACACGAAAACTTGTTCGAATTATTCAAACTGTTATTACGATAAGAAAACAAAAAAAATCGAAAATTCAACTCCAATATGACTTATTGTCCAGTATAGCGTATTTTTAACACAATAACATGCGCCCAACCTAGTTTTTTTACCCGCCCGCATATAGTAAGAATAATATGTATATACAATCCAAGCGTTTAACATTTAAAAATTAACAACGATTCTCGTTCGGTTTTTTAAAAATTAGATCGTTATTCGACTATATCACCGATAACGTCGGTTTTTATGCTTTTTACACGTTTTTCCCTACAGCGTTTTAAAACGTACATTGCAGTGTTGTCGATTTTGACATGGATTTAATTGTTTTTATTTTCTCTAACATTTTATACGTGGTTTATTCGGTTCGTTTGGCTCGGCAAAAACAAAAGTGGTACTCGTGTACTTTTATTGTAAAAATGTTCGATTGATGTTTCTGCTGCACACACGACATCTGTTAAAAATGTGCTCGTGTACGATATCAGATCACGAAATATTAATAATTCAACGGTTCGCGTACACAAAAGCTTTATAACGACACTTTCTCCGGAACACTGTATCGGTTTTACGCATATCTTTAGCCGCGTTGTGTTAGCTCGTGATCTTGAACTTTTTTTTTAAATTCTTTTTACTCGCGAATCTCTATGCAAGCACCTTTCGATTCGTTCTTTTCGTGCATTACATTATTACTTATTATCCTACAAACTGCACACGGAATAACAATCGAACTATTCGGTCGTACCCTGCGCACTTTTTTCAGCCGATTTCGGCCACGCACTGCTAGATTGTCTGTGCCAATCACTGTTATTCGCAATAGAGGCATACAGCTCCGGGGTCGTATCGTACAATATCCAAACAGAGTTATTCGTGAGATTCGGAACTTGTACTTGTTCTTTTTATTCACCTTTCTCCCTACCGTTTGAGGTCGGCCACCCTCGCCCTATCCCTTCACGATCGTTCGCATCCCCTACAGTAACAACCCTCGTACCTTTTTCAATATCTCTTCTACACGGTCTTCTTCTACCACTTTTTCCTCCAACGTTCATCTTCACATAACCGCTCTTACTGCTTCGGTTTCTTCCCTCCGCGGGTCCAAACCGTCGCGATGTACTCCGCATCCTATCCACCGTTGACGCAACACCAATACTGAAACATAAAACTTATAACTATAAACTTGAACTAAAACCTACCACGTAGTATTATACGCTTTTTACTCGCGTACAATATTGTAACTCGCATTTGCTGTTGTATATAGCTGCAGTCGTGTTTTGTTTGAATTTCTAGTTAAATCGTCGAGTACTACAATATGTTATTATAGACGCGTCAGAAATCAGAGCAGGCGCGGCCCGTTCCAGAACGTCTACAATACACACGTGGACATTTTAAAGGAATGCGAGACAGAGTGGGAGCGAAACGGAGAGAATCGTTTAAAAAATGTGACGTGACGTGCCCGTACTATAATAAACAAAATATGATATAATCTATATACGTGTGTCGTCGTCTGTGTTTAATCTACTTAACTGTAAATCTAATAAACTGTTTGTGCGGTTCGATATTGTTAAAATTCCAGTCGTCAGCGATCGCGCTAGAGGCGTAGTGTCCAAACGAATTATTCGAACCCGTTTGGTGTTTTTACTGTAGAAATTCACTGGCGTCATTTCAATATTAATAGCATGGCGAATTTAGCCGAATTAGGAGTATATAGGCTCAAATTTTTTTAAAAGCGGTCGATGGACATACGCCCGCCCTTCATCCCCAAATGAACGCCACCGATCGAATTCGTCAAAGTCACGTGCACATAGGCGCAATTTGGCGGTGAGTATAGTCCCAATTATAATTGTCTTAAGCATCTTGTTAGAAATCTTCACGTCTTATAGGAGTCTTAATACAAATCGAACCCTCAAAAAATTTTAATCTCAGCTCTTCAAATTGCGTCTGTATGGTCGTCACGAGATGGTCTCCGACCGTCTTTTAGATTCTGAGCGTTAGCGAGGTACGTGCCTATTGTTTTTACAACGATGTTTCTTTTTTCTGTCAATAACTTTTCGCGCAGAGGAACGCTCCGCTTTTCAAAGTCCCCGTAGGTACCTCTATTGAAAGGTCTAAGGAACTCCGGCGGTACTCTGGTTGAAGCTATTTTTGAAATTTTGCCTACGTTTTGAGTTATACCCCAAAAACGAAAATTGGGAATTTTACTGCTTAAATTTTCAGGTTCGTGATGACGTTTTCGCGGAGTGCTCTTAACTTTGAATACCATAAAAAAGTTTTCGGTTTCAAATTTTATCTTATTGCATACAAAATTTTGAATTCAGCACATTTTGCGAGTCCGATAACACGCAAATGTATACTGTAAAATGCCCGCTGGAGTATATTTGTCCGTTCGAATTGAAACACCGATACCGTTATGTATTTTATTATTTTCACGCGTTGTTTAAACTCTTTTTTTTCAAACGTGGATACGCATTTCGGAGTTTTCGGACCGTTTATATCGTTAAATTTGGTTTTGGACGTGTATGATGGACTAGACACAACTGAGCTCGCTCAGAAACGTTTTTTCGAACGCGATATCGTGTATCATTGCTTTCAGATGTTAAACGGTACGCGTTTAAACGACAATTTCTCCAAACTGGCGGTGACCCACCACGCCGTTACTCCGTCAAATTACCGCCCCCACGCGATCTAGAGACTGATCTTGGCATTTTTTCTTTCTTTCCATTTTTTGTTTCTTTTGTTTTTTAGCAATAACCGATAGTCCGACAAACTGCACTTGCAGCGTCGGCGTTCGGAATCGCGAACGCACAGTGAAGAACGGCAAACACACTCGTAATGCTCACGACGTATAATTTACACGTGTTATGTATTATTTATGTATGTATATATAACTAACGCGTCATTATAATGGTTTACGAATAACGATTTCGAGTTGGTCTACAACGGCAGTCTCTTGACCCACTAACCGCCGTCGCCTATGTATAATAGGTGTATTTTTTTTATACAGATTTTTTATAAATACTCGCGCGCGCACATCTGTGTACGAACTCAACACGGCTCTCAGATCCAAACAAGTATAAATGTATACAGTTTAACAACGCGTAACGACTAATTTCGTATTCATCGAGTAGTCATTCTCGTACACCGGAGGATGACGTCGTTGAACAACGGTCGTCCGTCGATAGAAAGACGCACAAACAGTATAATAATAATAATGGCACGCGGCTTTTGTCTCGCGCAGGCACTTTGACAAGTAGGTAGGTACAAACTTTATGCGCTTAGTAAAATACGTTATAGAATCTATAACGTATTCTATAATATAATATAGATTGATATGTTACCGATCAAAAATATTTATAAGCCGACGAATTTCCGCGGTTCGGTCGACGGATGTATATCGAATAGCCGAGAGCGCATGTTTAGGACGTATTTCGTAGCACCAATTTTGTTTTTTGTCTGCACAGGTATAATAACTGCGGTGTAGTCGCACAACGTGCAGTTTATATAAAGACGCGTGTGTTTTTTCAAACCGATTTCATAGTTTTGAAAAAACCCTCACGGAGACGCTCAATATCGTGGTTACGCTTTATACGGTGTTGGCACACGCGGTTTGTTTCGAGGAAAAAGAGAAAAACGCGTCTAAAAACGTGTCATCAGCCAGACGTGGATCGCGGTGAAAATCTGCATCGCATGTCATTGATTCATTAGTTTTTTCTCGTGTAACAAAGTTTGAAAACTTGTAAATTTGTGTGGACGCGAAATAACCGTCGCGGAAATGTCAATTAAAACCGCTTCCCAACATGTGTGCGTGTGATTTCATTTCACGGGTACGCGAGTTTACCATCGAGCCCGCCCAAAGAACGCGTACCTTTTGTGGCGGATTTCGGTTGATAGAGAGAGACACTTTAAACAGACTTAGTGTGAACGTTATTATATATTGCGCGGTTTCACATTATAATATTTCGATTATTGGACTACTACTGTTGTACGCGAGAAAATTACACACTGTCCTGCGGTCCGTGTGTGTAATAAATTCGAAGAAAAACGATTGTGCGAAATCAACGAAAAGCCCCGTGTGTTATAAACAATTTTCTTTGTACGTCTTGATACTGTAGTAGTACGTACGTAGGGGAAAACAGTTTCAGCGCTGACAGCGCACACAAGACAGTGCGTGGCTATATACATACATTTATTGTAATTTGTTTACACATCAAAACGTTGTGTAAACAAACAGTCGAAAATTGATTGTTATTATTATTTTTTTTCCGAATCGGCCGTACAATATAATAACGTGCGTACGAACAGTTTTTAATATACGTTTTTTTTTTTTAAACGATTTTCGCGACGTACGATTTGTGTGTAAAATTCTAGTACACGCGCGTTCTCCGTGTGTGTACTCCGCCCGGTGGCGCTATGTATGAAATTGTTAAAACTCAAAGTATATCGTTTCGCAGTCGTTTGAAAATGCAGAGCTGACAGTTTTGTACGCACCGCAGCGCATGAAATTAGTGTTTTTTTCCCCACAAAAAACAATGATTTTCATACATTTTTTCCACGAAAAATTGTTATCGAGATTTCACCGAACGATCCGAAATCGTTTTTTCCGCGTTGCTTTTGGCGACCCGACGCGTTATCTAAGCGGCAGTCCATAGCGCGTCTGTACGCGATATTTTTGCAGTTTTCGCCGTTTTTGAACACGTCCAACATTCATTTTTATCAATATCGTCAAAAACTCCAATTATGATGACGGCGAAACCGATCGATTGTTCGATTCTAAATGGAATAATGTAAGCGCAAGCGTATAATAAAGCGTGTAGTATTATATAGCGCGACCGGATGTTGTAGGCGCACAATATTCGTTAAGATATACTTACTTTGTATTTTATATATTGCTACTACTACGTATTCCGATCGTTCAAAACTGACCTACAGGTGTCAGCAAACATGTAAATATATATATTATAACGTGTACAAGTTTATGTTAATTTTGCCAGTTCGTTTATTATTTTCTCTATAGGTTATATTCGTTCAGTTTCTTACCGCAGCACACACGCACACGATACAATTTATACATTATATTTAAACGTTTCGTAACACATGACATACCGAATTCCACACTCGGCAACCGATCAATACGAATCTCTGTTTTTTTTTTTCTCGGGTCGTTTACGTTTTTTATAGTACACCAAGGGTGAGTGTCGAGCCGAGCAGAATATAAAAAATTTAAAAAAAAAATCGTTACGTCGTTCGTTTTCGATAACAACGCATTTGATTTGTTATCGACCGCGTACGTAAGTGTTGCGGTAAAGATACACGGTCTTTTACGGTATCTACTGCTTTGATCACGCCGATTTACTACTTTTTTTTTTTGTGTTCGCTCTATCGCGCTCTAGGAAACACACAAAAGAGCCCTTACTCTATAATACGCTCTACGATTAACTAATAATCTAAAAAACTAACGATTAACACTGATGAGTGTTTAAATGTGGAATGCGCCCGAATAATGCGCTAATGTTTTACAATTTGTCGAAAACTTATCGATTTTCTGGCCCAATAAAATGAAAACATAATCAGAATTTCGCATCCGAACCGAGTGCTGTCCACACACGTTTTAGCGCTAGACGTTTCGCGATCGGACGACACAAAAGTGCCCGCAAAAGTGTGAACGGAAAGAGAACAGTCTTTGCAGTAAAATCGGTACGTTCTTCACTGTACCTACAGGATAATCGTTTGTTGTGTTACGGGCACAGCAAAAAATAGGCTGTTTCGACGAAGCCGTGTGTGGACGCGTTTTGTCGCGAAAATCGCATTCGATTATATATTATAATTTAACATTATAATTGTGTATTACGATAGGATTATTATTTTTTAAACGGGTGTTCAACCGGGCGACAGCGTTTTGTGTTGATAACGTGCGCAGAAACGGGAGGAGAGCAAAAACCGTTTCTCGAACAGATTCCGTTGTTATAATAATAATAATTACCGACTGATAGCGGCCGTGCAATATAACATGTATATAATGTACGCGTTCGGTTTGAACCGATATGAGTAAACATTCTTTTGCTATTCGTCTGACAACTGCATTTTTCACACGTTTTTACTTATAGTATGGATTAGTCAACGAAATTTTTATGTTTATCGTAAGTATTATAATATTTTTTGAATTTACGTTCGTTTAGCGTAAACGCGAGCGTCGTGATATATCAATCGAGCGTATGAAAAAAAATATCAGTTTTGTCTCGATTGTGATATGCGCGCATTCCGTTTCGTACGGCGACGACGTGTGTGATTTACGCTCGAGTCCGTTGAAGAATTTTTCTCTCTCCTCCGTTTGTGCGTATTCAAAACGCGGCGATAAAAACAATATTATGTTAATTCGTGGTGATTTATAATTATAACCCGCGTAATTTACACGAATTAAACTGTTACGATAAATCACCGCAGCAGCCGGGACCGTTATTACGATAGTTTAATACAAAACTCGGCTACACCAGCCACGGTCTTACGATGAACCCATAAGAAAAAATGTCCGGTTAGTTTTAGCCGGTTAATTGCGGCTTAAGAATAGAAATTTTTCGTCGTCGGAATTAGTCTGCACCATCAAACGTACACGCGTTCATATACTGTCGTAAGCCGCATTTTCAAAATCGATTTTTTTAAAGTTACATGTATATGGGGTTTTTCAAATCGACCGCGTCGTCGAGAACGTACTGACGATTATGTGTTTTTTTTTTTTTCAAAATCACTAAACCAACTCGACACTGCAGGTATTCCGAACGTACGAATCATCCCCCTTACACGTGTTTATTATTGAAGTCGGCGATTTCCACGCTCGCGCGGTGGTTTAGTGTGTGTCGATCTGTCGACGTTTCTAAAACTTTTTGTGCGTAGAAAAATTTTCATCATTCGGTCGCCGTCGACTTCGATTTCGGGTTTTTAACATTACGTGGAAACGAAACCGATAATTTAGCCTCGCTGGCAAAACTAGTGAAGTCCGGCCGCGGTGTATTTCCGAAACTTCGTGAAAACCCCCAATGACGAAACGCGCGTGATTCGTTTTCCGAGTTGTCAACGAGTATTTTTCGTTGTTGTATAGATGCGCGGGTGAGAATTCATCTCGAACGGCTCACGTTTTGCCGATTTTTAAACTGTGTAATGTTTTTATAACGTCGATATCGTATTGTAAACGCGGGTCGTCGCTACAAAACCGCGAATTCGGGTAAACGAGCGCCCTATATATAGTGGAAGTTGCTTGTTCTGCTCTTTCAAACGATTTTTTTTTTTTTCATAACCGGCACATTACACACTTTGAAAAGCGAGTTTTAGTATTTTTTCATACGAATTTTAGCCGCACCTCCTATTGAGGTGTAAAATGATGGTACGTTCTATGATTGACAGCACTAGTACCAATCGTCGATCGACTGCAATAATGAGCTATGTATCGCGTAATATTGTATTATATAAAACGATATTGTGTGGGCAATACAACAGGGAATCGACCGACATCGTTACGGAGAAAACAACGATCTCGTAGGGAAAACGTATTATTCGTCTCTGCTGCACCAGCACCTTATACGCCGACTTTACAGTCCATATACGTGTAACGATATGTATAATTTGAACGGCAAAACTTCTAAAACGGTCTCTCGTTATCGTCGATTGTGCGGGAGTCAATCATATTATAAAACGGCTGCTTTTTTTCAAAATCGTTTCTCTTTTACAGGTCGAAAGTATCTGTTTGTGATTCAACGCAAAGTTCCGCCGCGACTATTTGACGACGACAACAGTGTTATGAGATCGCAGCGTTTTATAACACGTAATTTAACGGTGAATACTGTTGCGGCTTATAATTTTAGTGAAATTCGTAGCGTTTGTCACGTGAATCTAACGATTTTTTTTCTCTTTTTTTTTTTGAAATTCGAATGACGTTTATGTTCTTGCCGTTTCGGTCGGGGTCGTGTCCAAGAGGCCTCCTCTTTTCATCCGGAGGATTCTCTGACGCCACCAAGTGTGTGACCAACAGCGGGTTCTGACCACGCTGTAATCACGTACTCTCTGTACCATATTAAAAATCACTATTATCGTTAACAAAATATTAATATTGTTACTGCGCCGCCCCGTGTGTGTGTGT
>CM029358.1:35648458-35663889 GCA_017140985.1 Hormaphis cornu | reverse complement strand
TTTTTGAAGTCTGTTAAAAAGACGCACATTTATGCGTGTCTCGAAAAGGGACACAAACGCGCCGACGACGCGGTTTCCGTCACGCGGCGTTTGACGGACGGATGGCGGCGGCGCCTTGTGCGGTGTCGTATAGGTGCACACGACTCTTCACCGTCAGCGCGATAATACTAACACTACAGGGTGTTTGGCTTGAAAGTGTTAATTTTTGCAAAAAAAAATTGTTTGAAAATAAACACGACGTGTAATCATTATGCCGCGCGGTATAATTCACCCTAAAGGGGTGAACACGACCCGTAAGCGCTTGCTGCTGGCGGAAAGCTCCCCCGGGTGAGCGAGCGAGCGAGATCAAAACACCTGGGGACAAAAAGATGAAATCTTTGTCACACCGAACGAGGAGGAGTGCGGCCAACACCGAATAGTTGGGGCAGGAAGATGCTAAAATATTACGATTTTTTGCCACGTCGCAAATGCCGCCGTATGTTCACTCGCTGCGGCTCGAAACGGTCTCTGTAATATTGTTGAACGTGTCCGTTTATTGCGCTTTTGCGATTGTGTCGGTCGAATTGCTCTTCGCATCGGCTCGTCCGAACCGCGGTGACGTGCGAAAACTCCCCCATGAAAAACGGCAAGAGATCATCGCATCGCGGTCAATCGACAGATGATGTTCTTCGTGAGACCGAAGCGTGTTCCTTCGAGAACACCCCGTGTGTATTGCACAGCTTATAGAAAGCTTTCGGTTTTAACTGCCGTCACTTTGGCGGCCGATCCCTAAACGCGAGTGCCGCTATAATAACGACGCGCGTTATTTCCGACATGCCGCGATTGTCGTTTGAATATTATCGAATAAAATATTATAATATTATGCGAAACGATTTACGCCGGTAAACACACCGCCCGGTTCGATTTCTCCGATTGAAATTCGCTCAGCTGCTACCTCGCGCCGGCCGTCGCTGTCGTCGCAGCCACGAAACAACAATCAAAACACGACGGCGTGTCAGCGGGATAACCAGGCGCAGCGCCACGGAAATGGCAAAAAAAAAAAAAAACGTTTAACGCGTATTTAGTTCCGCGATCGAATATATCGTAGTGGCGCACGTCGAAAAACGATTCGCCGATGATATTGACTAGTACGAAAACCGAAAAACGGTGTGTTTTGCGAACGCTCGTAAAAGCTATCTTTTCGAAGGTCACGCTGTAGTACGGTATAGAGTTCAAAAACCTGCCACTGTCGCCTGCATAGAAGCGCTACAATTTGAAAGAAGTGAGATATTTCGGTCTTGTGATAAGCCATCGTTCGGAATCCTTCGTCCGCGCTTAAAAAAGAAAAAATTCGTACCCTGTATCCCCCAAAATCAAGCACCGGGTCAACTCGTACACACACATATATAGGTGAAAACGAGGGAGAATATACGTACTAGTGATTCTCGTAAACTGTTCAGTAATGTAGTGTACCGAACGCCCCGAGAAGTTTCGACTGTTTTTAGAATTTTTTAGCGTTATTCTTAATGAAATTCCAATCGTGTTTGCAGCGCTTACAGTATTGTTTCTGAAGCGAGGAGATACAGAGAGAGAGAAGAAGAGAGTGAAACCCGTTTCCAATTATTGAGCCGCATTTAATGGAGAACCCAATGTCAATAAACCGTGTGTTATATTATGTAATTTGAAAAATTCCTTATAACGTCACTGTAACGGTACGGCGTGTTTATCCATTCAGTTATACGCTGCGAACTGTTGTTTTACGACGAGTACACCGACGACGACGACGATATGAATGAACTGGCGACGAAACCCGTAGAACAGATCACCACCATTTTGTGATGATGATTAGTCGCAAATTTTAAGTTCAGATAAATAGGTTAGTTCAGTAGCGTAATTGACTATTTCGCGATGTTTAATCATGTTGTAAAACGCGTGTGTAGTGAGGTTTGGCGAAAAACTGTTGCGCAAACGTTTCATAAATTACTGGTGCGGCAACCACTGCCCGCGAAACAATTGATTTTGTAAGGTTTCGACGTTTACTCTCTAAAATTTATTAGTAAACACAATAAATCGGGTTTTTTTTGGTTTTCTGAAGGCCTTCCGAGATATTTCAGAGTGCCACCTTACCTTACCGAAAAAAAAAAAAATCCGCCCTACTTCGTGGTCCACGCGAATGTTCTCTCCGATACTTTTGTATTATTTGACCGGCAAAACAGAAACCGTTAAAATTTTACCTTCAATATTCCGAGAAGCTATATTACACTCGTATTTACCCCGGACACGCCGTCAAGAGCGTTTCGACTTGAAACCCGAGCGCTGCGCCCATAAAGCGAAATCGTCGCGCGTTATACCTATAATGTGTAAAGCCTTTACCAAGTCTAACGCTGTTCGTAAATTATATGTATAATTCATTTTGCGTTGGGTAAGGATGGGTCAACAAAATTTTTTTGAAAATTCGCGGTATTTCGAACACTTAGAAGTACGTTTTGATCGTGCGCACTATTTTTTGTAATAGGTCGCGTTTAAAATCAACGAAACGGCGTGTTTCGAGAGTGTACGAAAAAAAAAAATGCTCCGATAACGAGCTCCGATCAATAAATTTTTTGCCCGGGGCGGTCGAGGTTTAGCAGTAAAATAATTTCAAATTCAATTAAAAAAAGTCAGTACACCGAGTGTTGTGTATCGTTTATAGGTTCGAGCCGTCCCTTTTTATTTTCATCAGTTTACAGTCGTTACGTGCGCGTATAAACCCCCTTTTCACACGTTCGCGAATTTTGAAAAGTTCATCTTACCTACCTCACGTATGGAATTTCCGCGCAAAGTTTCAAGTCTCCACGCCCGGCGGTTTAGGTTTGGTGCGTTTATTCCTCGGTCGGTCGGTTTTCTTTCGATATACATTTTAACAACGTACAATTCATTTCCATCTGCGAACGTCTGTTTAAATGCAGCTTCTGTTTTTTTCAATTCTCTGCAGGGTGTCATTCTCGGAGCGCGTGGCCGCCATCGCGAAACGATATTGCGCGCGAGCCCTCGGTTCGCGGTAAAATCCGCCGCGCGTTCAATAATAATAATCGTTGACTTTTGTTACGTCGTTTTATTCGACGTAATAAATCGGTAAACTATATATTATGTATTATACATTAGCAATAATAGAACAGAATGCGGTAATAAATCTCGTACGACTCGTGTATCGTACTTAATACATTAAGTTATTGCCAGCCGATCAATGCAGCAGCAGATCGTAGTAGCAGGTCTTAGAGGCACCAACAGTGTTATTATTATAAAACGCCCGAATCTACTGCTTCAGATCGATTTATTTATGAATACAAAAAATAATAACCATGTACATTGATAAAGTTTTCGTGTGGGTTTTTCTTTCGAAAAACTCTCGCGGTTTCTCGCTTTGTGCAAGTTTCCGCATCACACTTTGCACGCTTGATAACATAATAAATAACGCACCCTCTCGAGGTCCCTCCGCACGTTTTGCACGTTTTCCGGCGTGTTGCAAAATACGTTTGTTTAGATCATATATTTTGTAAAACTCGCTTTGTTTTAAACAGCGACGAACGTAAATTAAATAATATTCGTTGGGCGCATCAGAAACATTTTTCGGTTTTCCGGTGACTCCTCGTGCGGCAAGCCCCCCGCCGGATCCCGCGAACCGCTGAACTGTTAAATTGGACGATTGTTATCACTTCCTGCGGGGTTGGCGCGTTTAAATAATAATGTTTTGTTATTTTTTATATCCGTCAACGACTTTTTTTCGTTAAGAGGGAACGCTCGGTTTTTCAAAGTCAGTACCAACCTCTTTTTTTTTTTTAAATATACTTTTCGAGTCTTACAAAACGAAAATCGAGAATTTCACGGCGAAAAATTTGTAATTTTCAGGTAAATTGTAAATGACGGTCGAAGGAGCGAGTGCTTCGTTGAATACCAAAGTTGGGGGAAACATTTTTCGATTGTTTTCTTCGGTACGGTGTGCCGAAATTGCGCGAAATCCGGAATCAATATAAACCGTCGTTATAAAAATGTGTTCTATGTCGTTTTCAAACTTTCGTGTGTACCAAGTTGATTACGTTATATAGAAAAAAGTTTTTGTTAGGTGTTCGTTAAAAAATTCATATCTTTTACTATATATAATATAATTACATTTTCACTCTCGTTTCGGAACTACTATAGTTCAATTGAGTTTTCTCTAGTTTTCAGTGTATGCGTACACTTTTTGAAAACGGGATTTTGATCGTCAAATTTTATTTTTTTTGTTTTCGTCGAGCTTGCGTTTAGATTCAATATTGTTTGCGATTTTTTTCTATCCCGCTGTACAAATATTGTATCGTATAATGGTGTGCAGTCGATTTTTAGAAAATAACCATATTTTTGTTCGCGAACGGATAATATTTATGAAAAACAAAAAAGCGTGCAGGATTTCGCCGCAGTACGCTATTTATTTATTCTTGTGCGTTTTTCCACGATTATATTTATTATTATCGTATACTTTTGGAGTATTACACGCTATTATTAATCTGTACAGAATATAGGACTTGTTGGGTGCAGTCGGAAAGCACTGCGAATAATACGGTGATTTTTTTTCCTACCTACCGGTTTGAATCGTTCGCGTCTGTTGAGAGTAAAACGTAGGTTCTTCATCATTCTGTTCTGTAATACGACGTTGGATAGCGGTTTGTCTTTTTCTTGAACCGTTATAACGTAGTACGAAACAGCAGCTGCTTCTGATATTATATTTTATGTGTTCATATTATTTGATTACTTCACATCTCCTCGATATGCTTTACGGTTAGATCGATCTGCCATTCGAAAATGAATTCCGTATATTAATTCGAAACGTAGTACAATAATATACGACGAATACACCCACAGCGTACAGACATAATAATAGTATTGTTGTATGTTATATTATGGGAGCCGAGTTTTCGAAACCGATCGCTCTTTTTGTTGAATGTCGTTCGTATAGGTGTTTACGTATTTACCGTATAAAATATTTCTGTTTTTTTGTTTTCAAGTAAGTATAGGTACCTATAGGCGGATTGGACTACCTTTCTCTGTCTCATTACGTTGCCGGATAATCCAAAGGCCGCCTCCACTTTTTCGATTTTTTCGTCTTAATACTTGCTCGAAAATTAAGATAGGTAGGCAATATACATTTTATCGAAAAAAAAATGTACGTTTTTCAAATTTTGTTTGTGTAAATAAAGGTGATGAAATGATAAAAATGACTTCGCGTGGATTAAAATCAGTTTAATCGCATCGCCGACGAACGTATGAATTTCTGTACGATTTCAGGGTGATGGACAGAGAAAGGTCCCCTTGAATTCGATCGAATCGTACGCGAGTTTTACCGAGTGTCAAGTGGACCTCATACGTATATCCCGTTTCACGATTCCGCAACGTCGATTCGATGAGTTTTTTGCGCACAACTATAAATTTTTTCGCGAAGCCACTCGCAGTTTATCCTATGTGTTATAAACGGCGGACGGTAAAACAATGGATAGGCCTGTATCTGGACTGTGACGGGGTCTTTTTCGAAGATCTCCTTCTAGCGCAGAGTACGTGGTAGTTATCCGGAGCTCCTCTAAAAACACCTTCCTCCTGATTAGTTCTGATCCGTTATTTTAGCAAAATATAATACAGTACCGTCCTGGGGCGTTGTAAAATTGTTGTAGACTGTTGCTGTTTTCGTCGTCGACATTTCCAAAATCTCGCGTGTGTGCGTAACGTGGCTTTTTGTAATCGGACCGATCGGTTTTGGAACGCCCAGTATCGCGTTGTTTCGCGAAAGCCAAAGACGCGTCTCGCTCGTTTAAATACATAAAAATAATAATAATAATGATAATACCGTATTATACAAAGTCGAATCGCCGCTAATATTGTGTTGAAAAGAAACTCGAAATGCTGCGGGGCCTAAAGTGCGTTCGGCGTTATAAAATCTACGCGAAAAACCCGCACGGTACGGCCGTGGGCTGTAATTTTTAGTCTTTCGATCGTCTGGTGTATGTCCATATGCGTGTGCTCGACGCGAAACAATAATTATACAGTCTCGGGAAGCGTCTGTACGACGAAAACTATATAAACGGCTAGACGGGTATAATAATTATTATAATTGTCTGCAGCTCGGGTCGTTAGTGTTCGAATTTCATTTCTTTGGACCAGTCGTCGTGTTTGCATGCGAGGTGTATATGTACACGAGTAGGTATCCCTTTTCGCCCGTATCGAACGTATATAAAATTAAAGACCGCGTGTTTTGAAACATAACAACAACAAAAAAAAAAAAGGATAAATTATCCCCCATCCCTTTGTGGTGCCACACCCCCGATCGAAGCAATTACAATGAAACCGCGGTTATAACGCGATATACAGCCGGTAAACACGTTTCGCTACCGCACGAACACAGTATTAAATCTAAGATATGCTTTAACCAGTCGATCTATTATTTTTTAAATGTTCGTCCTATTGTTTTACCGACATGTATTATGTACATGTCTCCTCATACATTTGGACATTACATTTTCTCACATTACATTAAAAACATTTTCTCCTCTGACACTTTTTTACTCGAAGATATTCATATTCTTCGGGTCGCTCCGACAGGTATTGCCTTCCTACAACTCGTGTCCATTCCTCTTCTATCTTCCTTTTAATGTCTACACGTGTTAAGCCCAGTTAAGCTTCACGTGCCTGCGATGTTAAAATTTGTTCTTCCTTATTTCCCAGGGACAATTCGTTCGGGGACTACTTGTACAGGACCGCCGTGTCTCAAAGTGTGTCCTAGCCGATGTGATTTTCTCACTTTGATGGTGGTAGTTATTTTTCCATTTATTCGTTGTAGTACTTCATCATGTTTTGATTGCTCTATCTATACGCCCACAAGTAATCTTTTGCGTACGTCGGTAGCACCCAAAGCACGTCTCAAAGGTTTTTATCGGTTCTTCTTTACTCCTCGTGTCCACCGCTGAGTACCATTCTCTTTCTTAGTGTAGTGTTTTTATCTTCTTCGACGCGAGAGTATGTGTTTTTTTAGTAAAATGCAATTCCAATATTCTTCTCCCAACTTCTATTTTACACACATCTTGCAGTTCTGTCCTGCGCACAGTTCCATCGACCGAGATTTCCGTTTCTATTCTTCTTTTTGCTGTTTTTTTTTGTTTCGCCGGCGTTTACTATTTTCATTGTTATTATTAATTTTTTCAAGGCCTCCGAGACCATCTCGCCGTAGAACAAATCCTTCTCCGTTTTCCGCTGCCTCCGTAATCCACTCCTCTAGCGTTCGGGAAATCTTTTTTTGATTCCCAGTGCAGCCTCGGTCTACCCAGCATTAGTTTCGCTCCTCGGGTTTTCTCGCCCGCACCCACTGCAATCTTGCTTCCTACACACGTGACCTGCGCTCATTCCAACCCACTCCGATCGATCTCGTTCACAATACGTCTATCGGACCAGTTCTTGGTTGCGTCCACTTGGACTCTTGGATATCTCGATCGTGGGTACATTTCGCGCGGTACCTTCCGCTCGTAAATACGCAATCCGTCCAACGTCGCGTGATCGTGTCCGCTGAAGCAACCGAGTTTTGACCTCCTTCGAACGGATTTTAGAGCTCGACAGTTTTTTTTATAGAAGCGTTCGTTTCCCGTTTTCGTTCACCGTCGAATTCTTCCTCCCGTAACCTCCACGTAATACGCCATGACACTTTGTTATCCGTTTTTTTTCTTTTTTTTCACAGTATTGCGACGCGTGCGCGGGCTGGCCGCTCAGCCACGGCCGGCGCGGCGTGCTGACCCACCTGGTCGAGCCCTGCTGCTGCCGCGCCCGGGACGGCGCGCCGTCGGACGACGCGTACCTGTCGCTGGACGTGGCCCGTGCCGGGCTGACGCTGAACTGGGCGGCGGCGGGCGCCCGGCTCCGGAGCCGCCTGTCCACGGACACCGAAGCCATGCTGGCCGGTGACCTGCAACAGCTGAGCGCGACGCTCAAGCACCTGGTGGCCGTGGTCGACCGGTCGGTGCAGCGCGTGCCGCTCGACCGCATCGCGTACCCGTGCCGCGGGTGCCACGACAGGGCTTGCCAGGAGCAGCAGCCGCAGACCCTTCCGGCGGTGCCCGCGGCGGAAACGGACGCGGTCGCCGAAGAAGCGGACGCAGACACCGACAGCTCGATACCGCACATCGACTCGGACCCGGAAGACTCGACGGCGGCGGCGGCGACGGACGGCGACGGTGAGAACGATAATGATATAATGTTATACAGGACTTTTGGGGGGCCCATGCCTGGCGTAAACAAGGATCCCTAGTTAGACAGGTAATAGAGAATGAACCAATAGGAAAAAGACCTCTGGGAAGACCCAGACTGAGGTGGGAAGACTGTGTTAAAAAGGACCTAAAAATGATAGATCCAGGAATCGAATGGAGAGAAGCTGCAGAGGATAGGGACAGATGGCAAGATTTGTATTTAGCGGTATGGTCTTAAAGGCCGGAACCAAGGAAAGAAGAAGATACAGGACTTTTGAGCGTTTGCGATGAACGCGTTGTTTTTACAATGGTGTTTTTTTTTTGTGATCAAAAGCTCTTGTAGAAAAACTGCGGCAATCTTAACGCATCAAAAGATAGACGATGGATCCGAGATGGTGCTCTATTTGAAGCGCTTTTTTGAAATTTTGATTATTTTCCAAGTTTTCTGCGGAAAACGGGTTAGGTCTGGTTAACGGCAGACCAATTTTTTTATTTCGAATTGAAATTCATATGTTTAGACGGGTATTATGAGTGTTCCGCCGAAATTTCAATCATTTTTGAGGGAACTTTGAAATTTTCGTTGATTTGCAGGGCGTGTAATTCCTTCGGGAGGCACAAATAATCACGGGAAACGTGTTTTTTATACATGTCGATTTAGATTTTTTCGATCGCTTTTTCCAGTAGAAAGAATGCTCCGATTTTAACGTACGATACCTCAAAAGATAGACAGTTGATGGACAGATATGGTACTTAAAAATTGAAGCGTTTTTTTTTTAAATTTTGATTATTTTTCAAGTCCTGAGGAAAAAACGGTTATATTCTCAAAAGTTTGACTCGAAATTTATATATGTCGTTAGTAAATGTTTTAACGAATTTACTGCTTCGTTTTCAAGGGACTCGTGGAATATCGAAATATTTTAATTTCACGCAGTTATTGTTCCATAAAACATCTAGTTTTTACGTTCAGGTTTCTTTAACGCAAGATCTGGACAAGATAGTTTTACACATTTAGAAATTCGGTCTACACGATTTCGGTCCATAGCCGATTTCGTCGTAAAACCCGTCATTCCGGGCGGCCGTGTATTTCTTACCGGGGGGAACAAATAATTACGAAAAACGTGTTTTTTACACATCGATTTAGATTTTTAACATCCGAAACAAAGATCAAAACTCGATACACAATACCGAAATAGCAAAGATACAGAGGAGTGTGAACTCTCATCACTAATTTTAAGGTCAGCCCAACCAAAAAAAAATTCGGAATACTCATCTCGCGTTTGTCACGAGGCGCGTGTATCGTAACGAGTTGATACTAGAGTTACTAGAAAAGTTTACTTGGATTTTCTATTATATCTTTCTGCCGTTGGACTGTACGTTTTTATTTGACAAACTCGCGGACGAAAACATATACCGGTCGAGCGCTACCTGCTTGTTATCATGTGTTCCGACCGAGTGTGTCGTACTCTTTTCGATAATTTTACGAACAAGAATCTCAAAAACGGATCGAAAATCGATTTTATTGCACCCGTGTGCGTACCTATCGTTTCTATATGCACACGTTCTATACAAAAACGTAATGTTCGACCACCCGAGTCGAACCGACTGTCACTGTAAACTCTATCTTATCGTCTGTACAGTATTCGTCCGGTGTAGAAATCCCTGGGCTCTCCTGTAAATAATAAAAATCCCATATCTTCTCATTGTCTTGCCGGCAGGGGCGCCTTCCCGCACCGCGTGATTTATAATTCCCGAACACCCGCAGCATATATATATATATTACGACGTACCCTCGGGGGTGGTGGTGCGTTTGTTGTTGGAAAAGACGCCACCAAAATATCGTAAAATTGTTTACGACCGTTTACCATAACAGTACAACAACGCAGCAGCAACATAACAATATGCGTATTGATATAATACAATACAATAACAATACGTATTATTATCGTATTGTGTTTTTTCGGTTCGTGAGGCGAGCTCGTTGGACGGTTCTCGACAGTTTTTCACCTTTTCTTCTCTCTTTTTTCTTTTGCCTCACCTACAAGTGGTTTATTTATTTTTTTCCACGTTCAAAGACGTTTTCGGCGCACACCTATAGGTATCGATCGATACATTGATGGCAGCTCCGGTGGGGTGTAACGAACGCGCGGCGAATCGCGAAATCGCCCGCGATGGACCCCACGACGATACGACAGCGTCACACGAGCGAACCGTTCGCTCGTTTTTGTCGTCTCCTCCGAATATAATATATTACGATAGTGTGACAAAGCAGTGGTTCTGGGTCCGTGTTATTGAAATATTATTAAAATCGTACGTTAAAAGTCCGATGACCGTCCGATTTCGCACGTTTGTAACGGGAAATTTTCAATTTTTTTCCCCCGCGATCCATAAATTTGATTCCAGCGGGGGTTTTTTTTGTTTCCCCGAACTGTTTCAGAACACAAACACGCATTTTAGTCCGAGTACTGTTGAAACGTGTGTATTCTTTTGAAACGGCTCGAAGATTTAAATAATAAAAAAAAGGCACTAGTCAATAACGAAAACGTATTTTCTCAAGCGGAGTATTGTATTTGTAGTCGATTTCGGCGATATAATAAAATTTCCACTTGTTTTTCAATAACTACCGAGTTGGTTAGCTTTGTGCGCGTGAAAGGTTAAAATGTATAATATTTTAGAGAAATTGATTTTAAAGATCAAACCGCAAATTGCACATCTGCAGTGTGTCGTATCCTCGACTGTATATGTCAGTATCGTATACATTCAAGTACTTTGATTTTCAAAACGATTTCGTGTCTTAAATACCGCGTGTGTCGAAACGCCTTCGTTTTGTCAGACATATCGATTCAGTTTTCGGGCCATAAAATCCATCCGAAATAATGATCGGACTGAAACTTTTACGTAACATTCAAATAGGTATGACACGGGTTTGATCACATTTTCAAGTGATTTAAAATACTGTTGAGCTTAGTATAGAACTAAGAAATTCTCGAAAAACTACCGGGACGTGTAGGTACAACCGAGCTCGCTCAGAATCGTTTCTTCGAACGCAATGGTTTATCACTGTTTCCGGTTGATACGTTTGAACCACAACTTCGAAACCCACCCAAATTCGGGTACTCGCCGTTTCGTCAAACCGACCCACGCGACCCAGACCGGCTTTTTTTCATTTGAATTATACGGATTTGATCGGTCAATAAACTTAGACTTTTTATCAATACCGAGCGTGTTTAACGCATTTTTTTTTTTCATACAGTCATTAACTCTTTTCGATAGGTTTGAACGTTGCAGACATATTTTCTGTACGGTCGTTTCACTTTTCGTTTTTTACGGCTCATTTGTTTTCGGTATGATTACAACACACTATGACACTATTCGATTGTATTACTTATGGTCTCTGTGGTTAATTCGTTTTAGTGCATGCGTTAACTTCAAATGTATACACATTGACCGTGAATGAATTCACTTTTACTACATCGTATTATAGATACGGTGGCCTCCTTGGCGATATTTTCAGCATACTTCCATACATTATAATACGTATTAGAATGGTCGCTGTGGTGCTGCACTCCTATTTTATCTACTAATCAGTCGGGGAAAGTTTTTTTTTTAAGATAATTCTCGTCTCGTTCTTAATTTTCTCGTTTCAAACGTATGTACAGTTTAACGTGTTACGTTTTTTATTGGATAATCCGAAAAAACTTCGGAACGTTCTCCGAGACGAAATGAAAATATCTGTAAAGCAGAGCACTGCAGCAGATTCGCCGCACGGTCTGCGGAATCCAGAGTAAAAGTGGTGTTTTTTTAACCGTTTTTCAAACGCGAATTTCTGCGTATAAACAAAAAAAAAAAAGTTAAATGTGGTGGTCTAGGGCGGCCCGTCGTGTCTTCAATAAAATATCGTTCATGTCGATCGTGTTATTTGATTAACAGATTCGTAATGTCAAGCGTACAATTTTTACAATTATTTTTTGAATATTGCTCCGACGTTTTGGTGTAAGTGTTTTATATGTAGTTGTTATGCGCTGATATGTCGCGTAGCTCGAGTCGAAATGTGGGCGGAGGGAAGTAAATATTATTTTATAATGAGAGACTGTGTGTGTACATCACTACTGGAATTAGACTTGAACGTGAATATCTCACAAATTTTCGGTAGCTATATTTATGGTTTTGAGGAGGTTAAGTCTCCAAGACCTTCTACATGTGTGAATTGCAACTTTGCACGAATTACAATGGTTGTACATTATCTTGTCCGCCTTTTTCCACTAATCACGATCATTCAAATACCCTACACACACACACATTAACAACACTCCTATCCGATCTTTTTCAATTATTTCCATCCATCTCTTCTCCGGTCTTCCTATATATCTCTTTTTCCTTCAATTTTATAACTGCTCTTACTACTCCTGTTTTTTCTCGCCTCGTCACATTACGTCCGAACCGTCTCGGCCTATTTTCCCTCTTCTTATCCACCATCGATGCAATACCTATCTTTCTCCCGTAAACTGCTTAACACTGCTTGCTTCGACTAAAATAAGTTATTTTTTGTTATTAACCCTATATGACAATGTTGTATTGTATTCTGTTGGTTGAAATCAATTATATGTGTGCACACGTATAACTGTTGCGAGAGTACCGATTATACCTACTTTAAAAGAGTTTTAGGTTCGTTTAACTGGCACGCCCTAAAGGAGAGTTTCACACTCGGTATCTTTAAAAAATAATAATAAATAACGTAATAAACCACAAAATTCACTTACGGTATAATATTATGCGTGTGCACACGTGGCGCATTCCTGTACTGTTGTACGTCGTGGATTTTATACGAAGTCATTGTGTAGGAGTGTTGATTGCTTTTTCAAAATAATAACAATATTACACGTAAAATAAATGCGTACGCGTTTCTCGTTCGGGTTTGTGTGCGAGACAATAAATGAGAGATGCGTGTGTCAAACGGTTAATGGTTTCGATATATGTATACACGTTTTTGTTTTTTCCCGCGTCCGCTACGATTATAATACATTCTTCTACTTCTTTCTCTAGGGGTCGGCCAGTGTGCGACGGTTGCGTATATTTTTTGAGTAAGAAGAAAAAAAGAGAAGAAAAACAATTTGTTTTCCTCTCAAACCCCATCACGCCGACGTGATTATCGCGTAGCTTCCCACCAGTCACATCCTCCCACTCGTATATCGACCGACGATCTGTCAGTCAGCAAACCAAATATTTTACGATAGTTTTTTATAAACGATTGTGCTGTCGTTGTAAACCCTAACCACTGTGTGGTGCGCCTTAAAAAATATTTTCCGACAAAACGTGTTTTCGGTCACGAACGGAATTTTCTTTTGATAAAACACACACGCCCCTGTTCCCACGCCCGCCTTCAATAAAAAAAAACCCGTAAAAAAATGCCCTTCAAACGGCGGAGAACCGTTCATAGTATAAATAGTTTTCCGGTCCGAATTAAAAGAAAAACGTAAAGTACGCCGTTTCCTCGATACTTTTTCCACAGTACACGATAATAGGCCCGACGAACGAATTTTTTAATGTTTTAACTGTTGATAAACGTCGTATTGTAATAATGAAACGAATGTACGAATGTACTATTTTTTCTCGGCCCATCTTGAATTTTTTAAATTTTTTACACCGATATTTAGCGCTTCACTCCTGCCAATTCCCGCCACCGGTCTCGGGATTCCTGCACCGCTCGGGGGAAACGTTTTTACAGTCCGCGGTTTTTTTTTTATTTATTTTGCCGTGGCCGAGCAGGAATTTCGAGACCGGTGGCAGGAACTAAATCTTTTCTGTTCTATTCAACTTTAGAAAAAGTCTTCAAAAAGTTTAATTTAATTTTAGACGATTTATAGCCACGTTAAGATTTCGAGGTTTTTTATCCGTAAACGGGTCAATTTCGGGTTTTTCGACTTGAAATCAGAACACAACATCTGTCCGGCGTCGATCGATCGCCGTATAACAAAAATTTTGAAAATCGCAAAATTTTTTGATCTTCCGCTGTTGGTTTTATGATTTTTAACAAAAACGTATCTTCGTATGTACTGTAGAACTGCATTTACAAAAAGTATCGTTTAATTTGTATTGTCAAATTTCGGTTTCGCCAGGACCTACTAACCTACTCGATAACTGAGCTAGCTCGGAAACGTTTTTTCGAAGGCTCTCGGATATTGAACGGTTTCGTTTGAACCGCTACATCCAAAACTGCTGCGACCCACCCACGCGACCTGGAGTGATCTCGGCTTCTTTTTTTTCCTTTGTTTTTTTCCTTTTCAACTTTCAAAGGTTCGCATGTAGCTCGTAACCCGATCGTCGCTATTTCCATATCGTCGTTGTAAACAAAAACGTCCGGCGTACGGGGTTTTTTTTTTTTATAAGGGTACCCTCATCCGTTCGACTTATATTGCCACCCCGAGTAAAACATATGATGAACCGTATATCGTTCATGTGTGGCGGTGAACAATAAACATATTCCATATGCAAATAACCTATTACTTATATTGTGTATCGACTGAGAACCACGCGTCTGTTTGTTCCGATATCGTCCTGCCGATCGAACGCGAGCTATTTTTCGTATCAATCTTTAGGCGTGTACGAGTGAAATCAATGTATACAAAAATCGACAGACGAAATTCGTATTGAAAGTATGTATCGTTTTCGTTTGGTTTCTTTATTTTCGCCATCGTCTCTCGTCGACGAGTGTGTTGGCGAACCCTCGTAGAGCGCCGTAACACGCCATTCTCGTTGGCCCGTTTGAATTTGGCGCCAACATTGACGCGTTATTATCACAATCGCAGTAGGTAAAAAAAAAAATATTATTTTATCGAAGTAAATCCCATTTAACAGGATCGTTATACCGTGTCTTGCAAGTCGGTTAAATCGAATAATACCAACTTGGTATAGGGTGAGGCGTTTGGACGCGATAGGCTGTTATTTGTTTAGCGGAGCGAATCGAGTGCCAATTTTTCTGTACATGGCTCGGTTATAAAAACGAAATCCGGCCGGAGAAAATTTTAAAGTCGGGGTGCGGCGGTATTCTTCAAGTTTTTTTAATCGACAGAATGTCAATGTCGGGGCGCCGAATCCGTAGGGGCGTCCAATGAATATGGTGGTGGTGTTAATATCCACACGGCGATCGCTCTGCTGGGTTCGCTGAATACGACGTGAAAACGGCCGTTTCGCTCGTCGTAAAAACCGACGAAGAAATCG
>CM029358.1:35586504-35628458 GCA_017140985.1 Hormaphis cornu | reverse complement strand
AAACGGCGATTCTATACTGTACACGTAAATACGTTTTTCGGAATATGTGGACCATTTTTATTTTCGGTTTTTACGTGTACTAGAAAGACGAGCTCACTCGGAATCGTATTATCGAAGGCGACGACGGATCCATTGGTTTCGGATGAAAACGATGCGTTTGAATCACGACTTTTAAACTAAGATCCCAAAGTCTAATGATCTAATCGAACAAACTACCCACGCGTGATCCCGTTTTTGGAGTATGGGTCGTTTAGAGAGTCCAATCCGTTGTTTTGGTTTGAAAATCCTACGAGACGATAAATTTCTGTTTTAACCGGAAAAAGAAAAGAAAAAAAACCCCCCCGTCTAAAACTCGGGCGTGCAATTTGTTGTCATCCGTGCAGCGCGATTTTCGTTATGGAACACCGGCGGTCGTGATGGCCGTGTATTGTAATATATTTTAATGTAGTACATAGGAGACTGCAGTGAGACACGACCCGCAGCTAGGAATGCGAATTTTATCGCACAATTTTGCTGCGGAGACAATTCATACTGGCGCACGCTTATAAAACGTTTTTTTCTTTACTTTTTTCCCTGTTTCGGCGTTGGCTGGTCACTGCAGTTCCATTCCGCTCGGAGACCACACAGTAGTGTTTCTTCAAACTCGGTCGGGGCCCAATTGACGTTGCCGAACAGATTGTAAAGAAATCGCTTTTTCGGGTATGTTTAGAAAAAAGTCCGGAATCGGTGCTGTCACGCTCGATTCGGCAAAGTTCTCGTTCAAACGTGTTGTTGTGCGAAAGCGATGTTCGGAAAAAACGATTCCGAGCCAGCTCGATCGGCCGGTAAAAACGTCCTGGTTCGAGAGTTTCAAAGTTCTTCTTAGCACTTAGCTCGACAATTTTCGAAATCACACGAAACTCTCATCGAACCAGTGTCTTACTTATTCGAGTATCGTGCAAAATTGTCAGCTTGTTCCGCCGACCGTTCGATTTGATGTTATGGCCGAAAAACCAAATCGATGTGTCTGATTTGGTGATTTCGACACATAAGTGTAAACACGACTCGGACGATCAAAACAGTGTAACGGAAAACGCATATAATCCTCTCGGTTTTGTGGCCGAAAACGGCGAAATCGCCATTGCAGAACGGCTTAATCCATCGTAATAAAAAAAAAAAAAATTCGTTTTTTCGCGCATTTGCGGAGTAATTCGCGATATTTTTTTTTATTTTCACCCGAGATCAAAATATATTACTCGCTCAGAATCGTTTTTTTTTTCAATGCAATTGTCTATTGTTGCCTTTATTAGATTACAAATACTACGGATAAACCGGCACTTTGAAACCGCCCGAAACGATGTCGCTACTGCACCTTTACCGCGGGTGTCGTTGTTATTTTTTATTTATTTTTTCGAAAAAAAAAAAAACTTCTCACCGAGAAATTCCTATCGTTTCCTATGTAAACTTGTACAATCAAACAAACGCCGCGGCTTATAGGTTCTGTCATATTATTATTATTATTATGATTATGTACGACAGTCGTTTACCTTGCTCGTGAGAAGAGTGTATTCCTCTGCGTGTTGTTTACGACGTTTTTTGAGAATCGTCCACGTTAAAGCGTTGACACGTCAAAGAGATAACGAATAATATTATATCGAATCCTTGTAACCGCGCTCAAGAAACAACAATATAATTCATGTCGTAGTCGGTGGCAGTAATGTAATAATAATATTAATAACGTTATGTGATAGTCATCGAACAGGCATAACGGGATAAATTTACTGATTTTTTATCCTTTAACACACACGGTCAGCATATAAGAAGAATTCGAGAATTCGAGCGTCGTCTCGTTTATAAGTTTTACCCGATCGTACATGATACGCTGTACGCGTCGTCAATAATATTCTAAATGATGCGTAATATTTTATGTTGAATGAAACCTTACCGAAGTTCGCTTTAACATTGCTGCAGTAGATATAATATGTTACTGTGTAGCATTTTGCAGATCTTGGTTGATTTGCACGCATTTTCCGTGAAATCGTTGTGGATTTACGCTCGGAGAATTCGTACGGTAACGAGAACTCAGCGGCGTGGTGTGAACTCGACGAAAACGCTCAGAGGCGATCAAATTCAAACGCCGTCATAATCTTTCCTCGTTTAAAAAAAAAAAAACACAATTTTTTGACCGATATAGCTGGTACGGAAAAAATTTAAAGTCCTAATGGAACGTACGAATGTTTGTCCTTTATTCGTTTTTCTCTGGGAAAACGTATACATGTTTCGCCCACTGCAGCTGGTAACGATAAATTTGATCGCGCGCGATAATAATGTAGCTACAGATGTATTATGTTTTTTACGGCGAAACGCGATTACTTTTTACGGCGACGTTTTTTAGCACCGTCCGTCTGCACGGTATTGTGACCAAAGTTGACCTGTACGTTTTTTGAACAGAAAAAAAAAGGACAATTTTCAACGGTTAGGTTATAGTGATTGCGCGTGTGAAACTTTTTTATATTTATATTATTTTTTGCGATCGAGATTTCTACATCGTATCGTACCCAGTTGTATAATATAATACTAATCGTTATCGTTTCGTATTGCGTTCGTTTACATGTTAAAATATATACGCGTCATAGTACCTGTGTTCAATATATTAAAATGTAACGACAAAATTGTACAAAATGACTTCTCGCGTTTCGTGTATCGTTTCGTTTACGCCTACACGCGCGATACTGTATTAACGTGTGACGCGTCCGATTGAAGAAAAATAAGGAAAAATAAGGAAAAATAAGAAAAAACAGCGAACATTATTCGACAAGAAAAATGTCGGCCGGACCATAATGATAACTATACGATAGTAACGTGTCGATACGTATTATTATTATTATGCGCACCTTATACACTTATATTGTGGAGACTTTTTTTATTCTTCGTGCAAAAAAAATGGCAGCCGTTGTTCACCGCGAAACAGAATCGACGAAAGCTCTCGACGTTCGAACCCGTTAACCGTTACCGTAAAAAAAAGAAAAAATCGTTTTATATTTCGTTATGGTCTTCGACGTTCGTGGATTATATATTTGTTCTGAAAATGGTTCTACAACACGCTATTTGTTTTTCAAAACGTCATTTTGTGTTTCCGTGATTTTTTTTTCGGTAGATGTAGTGATGCCGCCGACACTGATGAAAACAAGAACACCGTTTTTTTCACGCGGACAAGTTTTCGTGATTTTATGATAACCGTTCGGAAAAGCTCTCGGAAATCGTCGTACAGTTCCGATGTAGAGTCGTCTCGTGTAATAACAGCGTAATAACAGCGACGTAACGAGTCCAGAATTCAATCCTATTAATTGTATTTACTGCTGAGAAAATTTGCGTGCGTATAAAATCCGGTACCTACCGTACGTCATTTTACGACAAACGTAGGTCTTAACAAGATTATTATTAATCTGTGTGACGTGATATACCCGGTTTTTATTATAATTTATAACAAATACCGACTGTTTTGTGTTTCAGAGACGAGACATCGCCAGAAGCAGCGTCAGTTGCAGGTCCGAGTGCCGATGTCCATACGCGACTTGTCGGAAGATGTTCTCGCGTCAGGGTTACAATTCCCAGGTGAGTCGGAAAAGAGTAGTGTACTTTAAAACGTATTTTTAAGAAGACGAATATAGAGAGAACGTCTATATCTCTTTCGATACTCGGCGTGTTTACATCATAGATTGTTACACCAGCTGTGTACGCGCGAGTTTTTCTTTTTAAATCACAAACCGTGTTCCTCTCTGTTTCGCGTAAATTAAATCCGATGTGTTAGAAAATGTTATTTTAAAATACGCGACTTGGTTGGCGACGGTACGATCGATAAAATAAAACGAACGACCCGTTTGATATTCGTTATTATTATTATTATTTTATTTAAAACGTGCATGTAGTGTAGGAGCTGTGGTGTTACACTGCAGCCGTGTGCGGGTGCGAGAGAAAACCAAAATATATTTTCGCCTTGGCCGGAAACGGCGAATAAAAACAACAAAAAATAACATAAAAAAAAAACATAAAACAAAACATAAAAAAAAACAACTCTCGGCCAAACGTACTACCGCGCGTGCGAATGAATGTCCGCGTCCCTCGTGTGTGTGTACGCCGTCCCAGCGTTTTCTGGCCGCAGTCTGCGTGGTGTCGCCGCCACATTTTCCGGAGGCCAAGGTCGGGAAAAGTCTGCAGGGAATCAGTTCTGGACCATCCTGAAAGTCCGGAATTCGGGGGCTGGGTCCGCGATAATCTTGTACATTTTAAAAGCGGTAGATTGGGGGTCCCGGGGAAAAAAAAAAAAAAAGATAGCGGGTAAATTGCGAAATACCAAACCTAACCTGTAGAGTGTCACAGGCATAACATGTACATTCGTTAAATATGCATTGCCCACATTGGCTCATTTTGAATTTCGCGCCACACAAATTTATAAAACGCGTTATCCATCAGAAGACTGGAAAAAATTAATGTCAAACCGAGCAGAAATACCGCGTGTTTGGCACTCGCCCTATGCTCCGCTAACAGATAATACAGCCTATTGCATCCGGACACTTAACACGGTCTAAATCCTTTTGAAAATTTTTATAACGTTTTTTATATAATAATCTAACGTATATATATATATATTTTTTTTTTTCCCAATTCACCGAGAAGAGTTTATAAGGGACCCAATTTTCACCGACTCCCTGGAATTCTGTGGCGTTTTAATGTTTTGATTTGCGGTTTTCGCATAACGGTCTATTTATTACTATCCCATCGGTTTTTTGTTCACAAATCGATGACCCAGAAAAATATTTTAAAAACGTTTCATTCGTTTTTCGGTCAGTCACTACGAACGCTTAAAAGATCGAAATGTTCCGCGCTAGTTTATGTTTTGTGGTTAAAAGTCGGTTATTTTTTCAACGTGTAATCTCTGCACACATTGATGATATATTGGCCAATTTTTTTTTTTTTTTCAAAGTCATTATTAGGGTTTAAAACTGTCTTTGTATTGAACACATTAAATTTCGTGATTACTTTTTTCGATAATCGAAATTCGATAAAAAAAAACTCAACTACACAAATCAAAAACAAAAATTAGTCAATTATCTGTGACGGAACCAAGATGATTCGGTTGTAACGCTATCGGAAATTAAACGAATAATTTTTCAACCGTTGATTAAATGATACAAACAGATTAATGTTCTTCTAACGGTTGTATTATTCAAACAATATACGTTTAAAATTAATGACTGTTGCTGCTCCCGTTGGAACGTGTAGTGTGTTATAATATTAGTCGTCTTTCATCACGATTTGCTTGCGCGTAAAAGATTTGTACTGTGCACTGCAGTAATGGTAATAAATTTATCAGTTTATGACTGCCTCGTTTGAAACATTTTGGCACGTACTTTTACCACCACACGTTGAAGTAGTTGTTTTTCGTCGTCTGTTTTGTACGTTTCCGTATAACACTTTCTCTGACTTACGAAATGAAATAAAAATAATAACAATATAAAGTACCAAACTGTTTAATCCGTTAGCAAGATTGAAACCTACGTCGCAGCTCAGTGCCAAAATATACTCGCTTTTGATCTTTACAATGCAGTATGAACCACGTGTGCGAAACCTCGTGGAAATAGTCTATTTTTGTGTAGTTACGCTCAAAAATAAGACCACCTCTACAATACGTACAAATGCCCGTATAATATACCTACCCTAAACCGTGTCGTCGTTTGTTAAAAACAAAAAGAATATTTTTATAGCGACATTTGCCGCCGGTCGCAATAGTTTTACGCTTAATTCGCACGTGCAGTTACAAAACGTTATTAAAAAAAAAACAAAAAATTATCCACGATAATATGTTCGTAATACGAATAAATTTCTACGTCCTATTTTTTTCCTTCGGAATGTTTTTTTCGCATTCTGCTTCGAAATAACAATATTATCACGGCGTGTTTCGGTTAATTATATTTTACGTGCGTGCAACAATATGTATTCCGCCGTACGCTGCAGCTGGCGGCCGTGAAACGTTGACGAAAATTATAATTAAAAAATAGCCATTACGCTTTGGAAAGGGTCACTGCCTTGGGTAGGCCAACGTTTCGGAAGTTTTAAACGTATTGTTTTATATATATATATCTGAAAGCGAAAAAACGATTCTGATCGAGCTCAGTAGTCATCTAGTAAACGTCCTGGTGAAAACCAAATTTAACAAAAAAATATCAGTTTTATTAAACTGTTCCCATAATACGACTTGTTTAGGTACGATCGGAACGCCAAACAACTCCGAACTCAAATTTACTCCTTTTCTTTCCTTCCTTTTGTTATGATATATATGTATAGATACTGCATGAAAAGGTCGGACTTCTCCATCGGAGTTTTTGGTCGGAATTTCTGTGTTTTCGGATCATAACTCGCTAAACAAGCAAATGTTAAAAATCAGTTTCGAATAGCATCTAATCTAAATCAAAATTCCTAATTTTTTTTTTTTTTGGTGCTATAAAGACCATTGTTCAGGTCGTTCCTTCCACGCGAAAACACGAATAATCGAATTCGGCGATGTTTCAATCCTCGTCGTTTTCAGCAGATAACTCGGAAAATAATCGAAAGATGTATGTCAAAATCCAAATTCTTTTGTGACATTCAACGCGAAGATGCCACCGGCTACCCGTAAAAGTGATTACAAACGTCGAAATTTCTAGCGATTTTCCGAAAACGGTCGAAACGTGTTTTGGTTTTTTCGATCCAAGTTCACTTTCCAAATTCTTTATAATTCCTTCAAAATGTTTACAGAAAAATAAATATAAAAACAGTACATTCTTTGATGTATCTAAAATGTGTATACGACATATTTACATCGATGGTTCTTTCCCGCTTCCAAATTTTATTTATTGTTTCTGTGTTGTAGGAGCCGTAGATCGACAGGGCAACGCGGTGATACTGTGGGTCGGCGGACAGACCGGACATGACGGCGACACATTGTCAGACGTCAACGCAGCGGAACTCATTTTGTACTACGCGTCGTTGAGAAACAGGTAAACGTCGAAAAAGCAGCTGCAGATGCGCGTTCGCAGGGTTGCCACTCTTTCTGGAAACCGGGAAAAATTGGGGAAATCAGGAAAAAGGCTGCAGGGAATCTTGAATGTTTCTTAATTCGTCCTGGAAATTTGACAGCGTTTTGATATTTCGTTTTATCTACAGTACACACCCCCCACATGATCTGTATAACATTTTAGAATAGAGAAACCATACTGCATGAATTGAAATAAACGCTTTCTAATTGTTAATTAAACGCGTTTGCGGTACGATGTTATCTCGATTCAAACCAAATAAACGTACTCGATTGATTAAAAAAAAAAATCTGAACGTTTTGAAAATTTAGCTTTAGAATTATTAGATACCTATAACATGTTATTATATTTTTTAGATAGATCGTTACCGCGTAGTAGTTATAATGATTATTTGAATTCCGAATAACGCCTGCGCGTCCACGCATGAAAACTTCGTTTTTGAACTTTTCTCTTCATTCGTAGAAGACGTAGAAAGTCGGTTGATTAGACTGAAATAATTGGTCGCTTATAGTTATCGATTTTAAATGAAAAAAAATTTTAATAATAGATGGTGATTATTATTTATTTTGTTGTGAAACGAATCAGTATTACGAAAGTATTTCAATGTTCGCGTTAAAGATTTAACAATAAAACAAACTCTCAATTGATTACTCAAGTTTCTGAGTATAAAAATTCATTATTAAAAAAATTAACAGTGTACAAAGTTTAGAGTACGCAATTTTTCTTTTTTAGAAAACCTGGAAAAATCGGAGAATTTTTATAATTCAAAAAGAGTGGCGGCCCTGGTCTGGCCACATCGGGGCACAAATAGGAGCCGCCACAACTGAAATACAATGTAAAAATTTTTTTTTTTTACATGTTTGTATAGGTTCCTATAAAAAAAATGCTCTGTACCTATCACAAAATTTCCTACTTGTAGGTGCGAATCAAACATTTTTGTCGGCACACTTGTGTAAAATCGGTTTTTCTTCAAAGCCTTATAATATTATCGTCATTACTACGCATTCCTGCGAATAAAAACTAAATAAAACTTCAAGAGACAACACAAAGAACCTTAGTTCAACAAAACGATCACGTGTATATTATACGATGCGAGAAATTTTAAAAACAAAAATTTTTCCTTTATACACATATATATATTTACTGCAGAGACATGCGAGTTTTTTGAAAATCCCACGTACAAGACGCATTGAATAATACCGTATTGTGACACGTATTGTGCGAAAATAATAAAAACGTGTATAAAATAATTCGTCCTTGCGGGTCGCGCGACAGTGACTTATATTAATATCATATTGTCGCTTTTCGTGACATTGGATTATGTATATTATATTGCCATACACGTTCGTGCCACGGTGTTATTATCATAATAATAATACGTATTTAAAATTTTTCCACACTTTTTGTAAATTACCGACTTAAGAGACTGCGCGCGCGATGACCGTGTCGATATCGTACCAATTTAAAACTGCGCGCGTGTGTCACACCCGATCGAAATCCAGCATCACAGCACACGCTCGTCCGTGACCCACCCACTGTGTGGCATCGCACGGAGAGACTTTTACTTCTGCACACGCGCAGCAAAAAAAATTTTAAAAACGACCGGAAAACGCGCTGGATTTCTTCGTGTCCGGCCGTTTTTAGTTTAATTATTTGCTGCTCGTCTGACTACGAAATAATACGCGTCAAAAGTAGGGAAACCACTTGATTATTTAAAGGAATCACTGTAATCAAAAAAAAAATCACGTAAAATATCTTCTGTCGCGTGCACAGCAATCGGTGTAGAATGCCAAAACAAAAAAAACCGCAGTTTAAAAAATGATATATAGGTGTTAGAAATAACTATTTTTTTTTTTTTTAGATAATCACAACACTGTGTGTATCTGTGCAGGTTACCGGTTTTATAACACATAAAACATATGGTGTAAAAATATGTTTCTTTTTCATACTTTGCTAAACGCCGAACCGCTCTCTTAGATCTCGAATCTCTGGAGCCGCCTCTGGTTGTGCTGTGAGAAAAGCGTCTTTTTTTTTTTTCGGAAAAAAACGATACTCTTTGGGATGTTCAGGACGCGTGAAGCAGTGAAGCAAGTTCAATGTAAAAACTTCGAATGTTTGTAAACTTAGTTTTTTGGCGTAGTATATTAGAACAATCGAAAAAATGAAAGATCCGTTTGATGAGCCCGGGGATAAACTGTTAATTTTTAGTGATTTTTTTTTTCCCGCTTTAAATGTCCCCGCGTCGGCCGTATGCGGTCAAATCTGTTCTTTGAGCGAGCGGCTGGCTTCGAGTCGAAAAACTCATTAGATCTGCTATAAAAATAAACGATTTTATAGGCGCGGTTTTTTCAAAAGTTCTTTTTTTTTCGAACCGAAATCCTGTTTCAGAATCGGTTTTTTTTTTTCACGATTTTGAATTACGTAATAATTTTGATGTGTTTCATTAGTTTCTGTCATAAGCGATTTACGAACTGTTGTACAATATATTACGTTCGTTCAAGATTCACGTATTATTATGTAAAAAAAAAAAAGTAAATAAATCTGCGTTTATGATGTGTTTTAGTTACTCGATTAGACCACCTTGCATTCCACACAAGTCCCGTACGGCAATCGTCTCCGTTCTTATGAATCGTTATAAAAATTTTAATTTGTTTTACATGATTGTAAGATGTGGTGATGGAGATTATTCTATATTAGTATAATTTTGTTATAGTGTCTTTTGAAATGCCGTGCAGCAATACAACGTCTTGCAACAAACAGAATCTCGTTTCTCTGTTTCGGTTGTTTGTTTTTTCTCATTCTAAAACGCGCGTTGAAGAATTTGATGCACCAGCCACAATATATAAAATAACACGCGTCGTTGAAGTGTTTTGGAAAATCTCAACACGCTCGTTTATTTGGTTTTTAGAAACGATCTGTGTAACATGTTTTTAATGTATACAATAAAAAAAAAAAAACCGATCCTGAAAAATTATCGTTATTATACTTGAAATAAAGTTAACGTATTGTATGTAAATTATTTTAAAAGTATCTTTCGTCGCACTTACGTACCATTTTACACTCCGAGACAGCTCGACTGACTAGTTTTTAAGTATAATTTCGTGTCGCAGTAGATGGATGAGATATTGTTGTTGTTGACACGAAGCACGAACACAATGATAATATTATCGTATATAAAATAATTAATTTCTGGATGTAGTATCCGTTTTCCACTCTCATATTATGTGAAGACGTGTAGAAGGCTGTCCAATATCTTTTGCCGTGGTCGTTCAACACGTGCTGCAGTACTCGTAGCAATATTGATATTCGATAGGTACAATATTGTTTATAATTAAAACAAACATTTGATTCTGTGTAAGTATTTCGACAGTATTTAAAAATGCAATTTTGTCCATCGAGAAACTACCGAAATTCAATATAATGTGCATAATGGGATTCGATTACGGTTTATCCCGGTGTACTTGCGTGGTGTATAAATTGATTAGTCTGATAAAGAAAAAAAAAGCATAATACTTAATATAGCTGACCGGAAATTTAATCTGCGTAAAGGATGACCCGATTTTTCTTACTTTTCTATTCTTAATATTATTTACATAACACTATATCAGCTCGTAGGAGGATCCTAATATTATGCATGTACACACGAAAATCATACTGAGAACGAACCGAATTTCAATAATATTATATATACGAAATCAACCTTTGAAGAACTATAATATATTAATTTACTACTAAGGGGAACAATTTATAAATATTCATTTCAGGGGTTAAATTTGGCAAAATATGCTTTAATAAAATCGATGATAAAACACAAACAATTGTCTCAAATCTTATAGAAAATATTTTTTACCCATACCGGTTATATTTACTTTTCTGCCTTAAAACACCACTCGCATTTCACCAAAATACCACGATCGTGGAGAAAAATTACTTTTTAAGCTATTACCAATAAATCTTTTTTTTTTTTTTTTTTTGGCGAAGAAAGGTGTTCCCTGAATCGCGCTCGTGTTTTTTATTTTTAAAGTCGTGTTTGAGACATAAAATAATTTCGTTTGAAAATTTTGCAAATTTTTTCATTCGTCTCAAAATTCAAAAATCGGCCCTACAGTTTCCTAGAAGAGTTATTTTTCCTTTCTAAAAAAAAAAAAGCCTTCGGCTGCACCGTTCCCCTTAACTCGATCCCTTCCCGCACACATTATTGTGTAAATATCGTTACCGTGTCGTCCACACGGGTGTTTGCGGTATTTACTTATATGTTTTGTTACATCGTTACGACCTGCGCACAATACCGTGCATTATTTATTATTGTACGTTTCGAATAGTTTGTCTGTTTTTTATTTTACTTTAATTGGTTTTTGTCCATTTTCAGAAATGAAAGGACCTCGTCGTTGACCATCTTGGTGCGCGAGAACAGCTGCGCCAGCATAGAATTCGTCGATTGTGTGCTGCTTCTGATAAAGGTAACGTCAACGTTTATAATATCAATCATGACCATCTGCATACTATCGTAATGACGATAATACTATTTTATTAGACGTGTTGAATACAATTTCACCGCTAACGATCGTGTTTTATTTAATTTCGTGTTTAATAACCGTGTGTCGTGTGTTTCGCAGCAGCAACATCGAGTCTCGGTGGACAAAGTGATCTTTTGCACCAAACGGCACGCGGAAGGAAACCGTCTGAAACACAGCCAAGTTAAGGTGAACATCGTAGTACTGTATTTTTTTTTAAATAAGGGAGATTTTATGCGGCGAACGTGTAATAGAGGTAGTGTTGGGCGTTAGGTTAGGTTAGGTTGTGGATGCGAGCGAGGAGAAAACGGGCCGAGATGGTTTGGAGAGGAGAAATCGCCGGACCAAAGAAGAGATGGATGGAACCGATTGAAAAAGATACGAGGGTATTTGTTTAAATTATTTGAACGATCGTGACAAGTGGAGGAATAGGACGAAGGTGGAAGACCCCGAATAGTTGGGAAGAAGACGAAACAAGGGATATTTTGAACGCGGGACGTTTCTAACGGGGGTGTTCTGCAGATCCTAATAACATTAACGTTTTAGCTCGCCAACGCCATTTTTTTGTTTTCAACAGTAATAATAATCGACCTAATTTGATATTTTATTGTTATAACAATAATAACCGTCGCCGGTCTTTCGCAGTGTTACGCCGTCCACTCGTACAACGGTCTGCTGGAGTTTTTCGAAGACAGTCAGATCCCGTCGGCCTGCGGCGGCCCGTACGCGCACAGCCAACTCGAATGGATTGAATTCTACAAGGTATAGATTAGAATTTTCGATTTTCGTCAGTTAAAAATACACACGGAGAAAAACACGACGCGACTGTCAACCGAACAATTGTTAAAATCCGACACACACAATCCGCGTGATACGTTTTGTACAGTGATCGAAAATTTCCTCGTCTTGTATATCGTGTATTAATATGTTTGTAAACAAATCTTTTTCTCCTCTTTCTTCTTCTCCTTCTTCTCCTTCTTCTCCTCCTCCATCTCTTCCTTCTTCTTCTTCTTCTTCTTCGCCCTTCTCCCGAGTATTTGGAGTCACCCTCGTCCTATCCGCCGTCCACTCATCACGATCGGTCAGATCTGCCGTACCTACGCGCACGTTAACGACCCTCGTACGCGTGTTTCAATAGTTTCCGCCAATCGTCTTTGGTCTTCCACTAATTTCCATTCCTTCAACGTTTTCATAACCGCCCTTGCTGCTTCGGTTTCTCCTCGTCGCTCAAACCACCATCCCGCAGTCGATATTTTCCCTCGTGTTTGTGGATAAATAATTTTTTTTTCTTTCCATTCTGTGCGTTTATTCGACTCTAACCGTGGTTTGCTCGCCAGGAATCCGAAAGACTCGCGCGGTTGTGCCAGACGGTCGGGAGTCGGCTGGTGACGGCCATCGCGGACACGGGGCGCGCGCAACACGAGCGGAACGCGATTTCCAAGTTCCTGGACGACGCCGGCATCAAAAACCTCCTGCAGGACGCCAGACAGAGCATGGAGACGCTCGAACAGCACGCCCGGTGGTTGAACGAGGACCGATTCGTAATGTACGTGCAGGGAAACGATACGTCGACGAAAAAAAATTTTCCGTGACACCGTGAATGACAGAGCGGTGACGTGTTGTCCCTAGGGAAGGGCTGCTGCAGGATACCAAAAAAAATGTTTTTCTTTTACTTAAAAGCTCTCGTATTATTCGGTGTGCGTGGGTCAAAAATGAAAACGGTGCATTCTCACGTCAGTTTCGCAACAACTGCGTCGTACGCGTTGTCTACAAACAGTAGTAATAACAAGACTTTGCCGCCAACCGTGACTCACCGCAATATTCTTTCGCGGGGGAGTGTTTGACTTTTCGATTAACATTTCCCTTTTTTTCCCCGCAGGTACGATCCTGTTTGAAAAAACCCGGGAATCTTTTCCGAGCTCCTCCCGGGACGCGTCACCGCCGTAACGTAGTAACGACCGACCGAAAAACGGTGTTTAAAATTGATTGTTTCCGACCGAAAAACGATTGTTCTCCGCTGCGTTCGTCTCTCCCTTTGGAAACCCATTGCCGCGATGATCGTCGTCGTCTCGGCTTTCTCAGTTCTCGTCGCATAAATCGTTTTTCCTGAGATTTTCAACGAGAGTACTGCACCCCGTTGCTCTGATGATTGCCCACGCGCGTCCACGGTTTCCCGAGACCGTCCGATTATACTCGTAATTAACGACGATGTTTTTTTTCACTCGACACACTATAACACCGTTGTTACAGATAGATTATTGACGCGCGATGAAAATGCCTTCTCTCGAAACGTTAACGTTAACGTACAAGCGGCGGTTGTATTCGCCCAAAGTAAAACAGCTGTTCTTTGCGTTCGGAAAAAAAACAACTGCGGTAATCGCGTAATCACGTGTAACGATGCCATATATGCGACGATAACCGTCGCGAACCGATTTTTTATTCGTTTTTAATGACGATGCGACAGGCGATTGTGTTATTATTTGTTTTTATCATCGCTCCGTTTTCGCCAGTCGTCGTCTCATACGTACGGGCGGTCGTTCGCTATAACTTTCTACGCAGCGCGTTTAATTCGCGAACCGTGATGACAACACCTTATATACGTAGGCGTGTGAATAAACAGTGTAAAAACATGCATTTTTTTTCTTTATAAACATTGCGTTTTTGATAACGTCCGTTTTCGTGCCTGTAGGTCGAGTTTCGAGGACGTGAAAAAGTTCCACGGCGAAGTCGAAGGCGCCGCGATCCGGTTGGAGGAGCTCCTGTCGCAGAAAAAAATGAAAATGATACAGGCGGCCAGGGTGCACGCGCTGGAGACCGAAACAAACGAGGTGAATGAAAAAACGGGGAGCGGTCGCAGTCACGTGTCCATAAAACGCCGCTATATCACGGCGTGTGTAAACCCGTTTTCGATTCATCGTTTTTTAAAAAAGAAAAACGATCGCAAACGAGACGGGAAAATTTTGATCAGAGGCACGATGTAGTAGGTCCGTACAGTGTCCTCGCAAACCGCCGATTTTTAGCTGTTTTAGGCTTCTTCGTATCGCAACAACGTATCGTTAAACGACGATACAAACTGATTTCGAGTATGACCGATTCGCGTTTCAAAACCGTTGTGTTCCGTGTGAATGAACAAGAACGTATTAAATCGGTATACACAATTATTTAACCGATTTTTCCCGGGGCTCGGCAAAATCTTTGCGCGCGCTGTACAACCCGTAGATAAATCTATCTATCTTTGATTTTTCAACTATTTTTGATTTTGTAGACGGAATCGGCAGTCGGATAAAATAATAGTCCAAGCGATTTGACACGAAATAGGTTTTTAGCGTTGTCATAGATACCCCCGAACAAATCAACAGCGTCAAATCAACAAATAAAATAGATAGTGTACAATACACGTAACGTCTGTTCGTTTTCGATGGTATTGTACTTCAGATGAATGTCCATCGATAAACAAAATACACTTTGTTTTCGTTTGATATCTGGGCGCACAAACTCGTTAATTTTTACTCGAAACACGTATACAGTGTACTGCACGTGTACATTGGAACGAGTTGTTTATTAAAACGTCCTTTTCTTACACAGATATACACTTCGGACGATCGAATTCCATCGAGTAAACGTGCGAAAAATTATATTTTTTTTCCAAAAGTAGAGTTTTCGTTTACCGGCGTACAAAGTGAATCTTCCCAAACAATTTTTACTTTTTTTCACCCATTTTGTTACTTCCGCACGGTAGCGTAATTTCTCTTGCACGAAAACGAACGTATATTGAAAATATTGTGCTTCATTTTTTTTTTACGTAAAATTTACTCGGGAAAAAAAACCCCCTTACAGCGCGCGGTCTTCTCCGCGGCGGACATATCTCGAACCGTCGCTGGCGGCGGATTTTTTTCGTGCTCCTCGCCCGCTGTTGTTAATAACTTCGAAGTGCTTAACGCGTGAAATTTTTGAAATTACACACACACAACCTCGCAGTGCCATAATATTGCGATACACGTCGTTAAGTCGTCGTCCTATTATAACCCCTTGGCCCAGTCTAATGTGGATTTAACGAGAGTAACTGGTCACAAGGAAGTGGTCCTCCACCTAACCCACTGGTAGTACGGTGTCACACGTCTGTGGAGGAACGAAAATAGAAACTCATTATTCCGCTTATTGTATTGTGTTACTTTCACGCTAACGCGCCTTAACGGGCCAAAACAAAAACAGAAAACTCGCGAAACCTTTTTTTGGTCGATTTCTTCGCGTTCGTCGTCTGCAATCAAAAAATAGATTCGTTCGCGTCGATAGAGACGAGAAATTTACGAATTCGTTCCTTCCTGTGCACACAAAGATAATGCGACGTCAGATGAACGTTTTTATTTATTTGTTTTCTAAACCGGCTGAATTACTCTCCAGTCGCGGCTCAAGCAATCCCCTAAATTTTGAAACCGTCGATCAAAACCAATTTTCGTCCCTATTTTAATACGTAAATTGAAAACGCTGAGCGCCCGTTAAATGTTTGCGCAGACCAAGACTCGACAGTAGTAACGGTTCAGTGTTTGACTACCCGTCTAAAAAAATTGTTATTTTTGTCTAGAGATCGAACTTTTATTACACTGTTTTCCTATTTAAAACAATACTGTCTAGATAAATTCCCGCGGCGTACCGGTTGTGTTATCGGTTTTTTTTTTTTCTAAGGTTCTCTCTTGGCTGACCAACAAAGGCGAAAACGCTCTGACGTTGCACGCGGACTTGGCCAACAGTTTGCCGGCGATCCGTCAACAGGAACAAGACTTTGAAAAATTTTACTTCGTCTCCATGGTAAGCAACGGGATTTTCCAATAGCTTTAATTTTTATCGCACATATTGTGAACACTCGCCGATAAAAATGATATTATGGAGAATTTGCCGGGGATGTGTTTCGATTGATACTCAGTTGAAGTCTCTCATTTCCGGAATTTCTTCAAGTTTCCGCCAGCCTACCATTAAAACGCGGTGTAATCTTTTTTTATAAATATAGTTTTAAAGAAATTCAACGGTATTTTCTTCGCTCGTCTTACACGAAAACGGCACACTCGTCCTCGGCACTGTCAAAACTGTGAGCTGTTGAATTTATAAAGTACATTCAAACTGTTTATATACGTTTTGCGGGGACACCAATTTAATATATTGTGTCCGGTAGGGATCTTTTTTTTTTAAGCAGTCAAGTTTTTCTTTTGCATGCGTTGAGTTAATACTCTTCTTTTGTCTTTCAAAATGAACAGTTGAAACCGTATGGATCGTCGAACGATGATCAATCGAGAAAATGTATAATAAGTCTGTTTGTACTCCAAGCGTAATTCGATAATTACAGTTTTGGATAATGTTCAGTGCACTATAATGCATGCAACAGTCATTTTGTGTCGAAGATCCTTTGTTTATTAGTTTAAGTTTGTCTTAGTTCTGCGAGACAAACTTAAATTATTGTTTTGTTATTGTTGTACTACGTACTAAAGTCTATTGTTTGTATTTGATTTTATATCTGTTGATTGTTATTTAGTTTACTTTGTGTTACGTTGTACCCGCATGTTATATTGTTTAACTGAAACGTTTCACAACTCATCATTTCGTGTGCTTACAAGACCGTTTTCAATCGATTCAAAGTTTTGTATTATTTGAAAATTTAAACGATTTGTATCTAGACTAAATTACCGTTTTTTAAGTGTTTATATGACTATTTCGCCGTGCGACGAAAAAAATTAAATTACTTGAACTCGGAGTAACAAATTTCAATGGTTATCTCTTGCCCTACATCATTGTAAAATATAGAATATATGTATTACTTTAGTGTTCTGATGTTGACGAATTGACTAACGTATTGCCTATTGTTCCTCGGTTTTTTCCTCCGCTCGACGACGACGACAATGAGTGAATACAAAATGTCAACGAAAATGATACGAGAATTAAATATCGAATTAAACGTCATAAAAAACGTAATTTGAACTATGAGTTCCACGTATTATCGATACACGCGTTATGCAAGTCGTTATTAACAGGAACTCTAGTAGATAAGTGTGTAAAACGATTCATCGCCGTACACGGAAGTTAGTAGTTCAATCGGAGACTGAAACTGATGTCAATATGAAATCACCGTGCAGACTTTAATAATAATGATGGCCAGTTATAATAACGTTTTTTTTTAAAAATATAAAACCAGTTTTGGTTATGACAGTTGCATGTTGAGTCGGCAACCAAACAGTCTCGCGGTTGTCGCTATAGTAGTCTACACGATAGCACGTTAAGGGGCACTGTTTTTGTTTACAGACGCTTCACTAACACGACTAATTTTAATTTAAACGATTATTTTAAACATTGGTTACTCTAGACTTTGCGAACCGCAAGAAGTCGAAGGAAAATTATAACTTTCAACATTCATATACTTCGTGCGGTTCTTAAATGTCTAGACAATAAATAGTGTATGACCATGTTTTCCGAATAAAAATTAACGCCGTTTCCTTTTTCTGTGCACACTGGTCCTGACAAAAATTATGAAAGTTTGATAAATATGAATAAATATAATGAATAAAATATTCATTCGCACGTTTTACGACTGGATATATCTTTATTTTTGTCATAATTTTAGAAATATTTTCGACGTTACATCTAATTCAGTTGAGGACGGATCAACTTGAAATCGGACTAAAAAAAATCCCTTTCCACACACGCTTTAGCTTGTAAAATTTTAGCGCCAGCACGCTTTGCGGGAATAGTAAGTAGTTTCTTGCCTCGTTGAACAGTATTTTTTTTTTTTTTCATCAAAAGTTAAAAACACGAGTCGAGTTCGAGTTTATTTTTTCAACAGTTATAAACAACCGTCCGGTTTGATTTTTTTTGTGTAATTATTCGATGTATTCGTTGATTCTACGAGACAGCTGCAGAAGAGTAGCTTTTCCCGCGTGTGAAATACCATAGAGCCCGGATTTTGCTACACTCGATGTAACCGTTCAGCTTGCTTTTGAAGTGTAAACAAGCAGCACATTGTTATTCAAACGGCCGTTGCAGAGCATCGATTTTCCGTGCGTTTATGAAGCATCGAGCGTCCCCTTATTTTTTTTTTCGGTCAAAAGGAATTTTCGTCATTTTTACTGCGGTCCGGTAAGCTGGACTTAAGAAGGGTTTTAAGGGGGTATTCTTAATTAGGGTATCGCGAAAATTAAACGTTTATTTGTACACCGTTTTAGTACGGGGTTGTTTTATGTACCGCTGCTGTGTGGTCAATTTTTTCCTCCACTCTTTAACGGGCGTTTTTACGTATGATTTTTTTTTTACCGTCCAAAAACGTCCTCCTACCCGAGTGTTTTCAGTTAGTAGCCGCCACTGCGTCCGGCCGTTCTCGATAGTTTTCACGCCTGCACTGGCGCGCCGTGGGTCATCGAGACGCGCGCAAGTGTATAGTCAGTGGTGCTCAACTTTTTTTGATCCACGACCCCACCGACATCGTGTAAGTAGCGCACAACTTTTTCGTTCGGTGGAAAATTATTGGCGACCCCTAATAAATTATTCGCGACCCCCCCGGGTTGCGCACCACTGCCTCGGGTATTACGATACATACTGGATAGGGCCGTGGCCTGTAGTCTGTGCTTGAAGCGTAGCACTCGTTTGGCCCAAAACTGCGCACGTGTCAGAAACGAAACAGATAGTGCAGGACACACGGAAGATACTTTTGCTACATGTAACGGCCTATGTATTGCGCAGTGGTGACGTCGGGGCCCGGTTGCTACGCTCCTCACAAACCTCTGTCCATTACGTGTTGTCTAAAGGCGTACACGGCGCGCTCTTAGTCCTCCCTTTCATCCGCCCGTCTTTGAAGAAAAAAGTGTTATTCGATCCTCTGTCGTATTCTCGGAATATTCATACTGCGTAAACAACGAATTTCCGTTGTTCTTTTCCCGCCGACAACGGACAACAGCTTATATATACATATACATTATGTACATCTTCTTAACGTGCGACGTCGACACCGGATTGTTTTTTGTTTTCGCGCGATACCTGGCGTCATCCCTACCGCGCGCGTCCCTGGCGCCCGCTGCGCCGCAGGGTTCCTGGGAGGGATCACCGCCGGTGCCGCGAGTTTACACGTGGTTCGTCCGGATCTCGTGGGGAGGGAGGGAGGGTTGGTTGGTTCAGTGCGATCGCAGCGTCCGATACGAACGGTGTAGTAGTGTTGCGCGCGCGTGTGTGTGTGTGTGTGCGTTGACGATAAAACGGTTGAAGGTAAGTGATTTTCAATTCTTTCTCTCGAACAACACTTTGTTCTTCTTAAACCCGTTTCCTACCCGGTTGTTGGGTTTCAGGTTGACGATTTCGTCAAAGGGTGCTCGGATTTTAAACGATCGGTGTTATATGTTTTATCGTTATTATTACACCTGTACCGCAGTCGCGAGGATATCCTTTATTAATTCGTCAGTTCTCGCCTCGCGCTCCGTTATCCTCGAATTTTCCTCGTAACACGAGCTGTGTGTGGCCTACCGTTGCGCTCACGTGTTCCTTTATTGTTTCTCCTCGTCAGAAGAAGAGTTCACCTTCCGTCCGTTCCCGTCCAGCACACGCTCCGAATAAAAACACAAATTTCGTTAACCGTTAGGTTTCGAACTTTGTTTGAAAATCGTTTTTTTTTTGCTCAACGTAGTGTATCGTGTGGTCATGCTCTCTCGATTCGGGGTGGTTCGGCGTTTAGGGGGAGAATTTTCAATTACAAAATACAACATAATCTTAAAACAAACACCGCTGTGCTTCGGATGCGCGCGAGTTCGTAATGTGGTCGAACGATTTAAGAAAAAAAAACGAGAAACTAGAATAAAAGCGACGGATTCGACGATCTCTTCGTGAGCGCGATAAAACTCCAAAACGTCTACCGTACGTATCTTATATCCTCCGTTGATTGTGTTCGCGGGCGGAAAACAATTCTCTACAGTCGTCTACGCCGTACGAAAAAAAATAAATAAAAAATGCGCAGCACGTGCGACGACCACGGTTAGGGGACGTGCTGTGCGTGTACGTTTGCGGGAACGGAAGTGATTATTATTATTATTATTGCTGTATTATAATCGGTACAGGAATGGGAACGGGGCCGAGGGATGTTACGCACCGGGTCCCCCGCGAGCACAGGGACCCGCCGGGTCGTGTTACCGTGTCTCGTGAACGTCGTTGATGAAAGTGTGCGGAACCACTACTATTACTCGTTACTTGTGCTGCAGTCGTTTAGTACGAAAAATAACGGGGAAAAAAAAGAGCAAAGTCGTTGCACACACACACACTTCTCCAGGATAAAAATTACTGTAAAACGTTAGTACGACGCCTGCTTCTAAGATTTTAAATTTTCTTCCTTTTTTTTTTTTTTATTACTTTCATTATTATACGATATAATACTATGATACAGGCCCGTTCTGAAATTGAACCCGCTACGTCCCTGCTACGCGGCGAACCGCCGAACACTGTTTTTACGGACGAAAATTCAGGCGGGAAATGTATATTTTCCGTCAAAACGCTTCGAAACGAACGCTGTTCTAACGACCACGTTAGTCGTATAACAATGTGTGGTGAGAACGAGCACCATATGCGATTTTTACTCGTTTATTCGACTGACGACGGCTGCAGACCGTTCGGTTGGTTTGTTGTTGTAAAACGTCGTCGTCGTCTCGTGTTTGGCCGCGAAGGACGACCGAGAAACGTTTAACGCGTTTTACACCCGCCGCAGCTCAACTGAACGGTGTATCGTATTTGTGTGCGTGTTGCGTGTAATTTCTGGACCGTACGCTTTTTGTGCCTGAAGGATTTCATGAAATTTCGCTCGTTTTTCAAATCCTGTCGTCGCGTGTCGGTCTATCAGTTCTTCGAGAATATCGGCAGCACTCGTCGTAATGGTAAAACGAATTTTTGCATCATAACTCCGATTTCCAAACGATTTTCACGACATTCGATGTGAATCGGATACTCTCCGAATTCGTCGTCGACCGTTGGCAGCTGTTTTTCGTTACTGTCGGTTCTGGAATATTTTTTTCGGACGGGCCGCCCGTGTGCACAATGATGTTTGGGGCGTCAAAAAGCCAAAAGGAGCCGTTTCCGAAATTCAAAATTAAAAAAATTCTTGGAACACACGTGTGAAAATGAACGCTTTAATACCGCGGGTAGAGTAATTTTGAAAAATTTTTTAAGACGAAAATATAGTACTTGCTTTAATACTGCAACGCGATTTTCATGCGACTTCTCTCAAAACATTTTTGACACCGTCCCTTCTAACTCAATTCTTTCGTGTATTGGCGTCGCGAATACGAGTTTAACCCGTAAATAAAACGCGATCAAACTATTGTTATCTTTGCGGGGTAGAAAATTCGACAAGTACAGCGGGAAAAATACTACTACGTACTCGGCGAAAAAATCCCTCTAAACGTGCCGGCGGTTTGAGCCAACGAGAGCATCGTTTTTTCTACACGCGACCACGTTGATCGTGCATAGTGGTGATCAGACTAAAAAATGTGTGACCTCTATAGTTTTCAAGTCTCGAGACTTTTGTGTACAATCCGAACAAGACGGTTTTACTACGCGTTTGGTCAAAACATTTGGAAAAATCGGTTCTCACGATTTGTAGCCGATTTCACGTCGTCATCTTGTCGTCGAACCCGTCGTTCCGGGCCGGCCGTGTTACGACAAATAATCGTGTTTTTTACACGTCGATTTAGATTCTATTGATCGTAACGTCCGAAACGAAGATCGGACCAAACACAACACTAAGATCGTACGGGAACGACACGGATTCGACAAAAGTTTATTTGACGTTGAATCAAATGTTTTTACACCCGGCGGCTCGCTCGGTATCTTCGAAGGCAAGATGATTTATCGCTGCTATCAGACAACGCGTTTGAACTGTTCTGAGCTGTTCGCGCGACCTTGAGCGATTCCGGCTTTGTTTTTTTTTGACGTTTTCGAGCGTTGAAGAAAAACTCAGCCTGAAGGGTGCACGCTCTCTCCGTGTCGGCCATGCTGACGTCGTTTGTCCTCTAACGACATGTTTTATCGTTTCGGCGTGCGACACAACGCTCCGGAACACGTGCTCGTCGTCGAAAGTGTGCGTGTGCGTGCGCGGGTCGCTCGTGTTTCGCGAAACCGTGTGCAAGGTGATATTAAAATTGTTCTAAAGGTGTACGCCATGTGTCCGCCGTCGGTTCAATAAACGTATTTATAGCACGTATTTTGTTTTCGTACGGTCGTATCTTTGTGGCGGATGTGTGTTATTATTATTAACATTATTACGATGATGATGGCGATCGTTTTCGGCCGAAAAAAAATCGAAAAACGCGTATGCTTTTGTTTAGTGCGACCGACCGCTGCTGACCCGCGGTGTGACGACATTGCGACCGGGAACACGATACGTGAACTTACGGAACGCGCTTGGATACGCGCGTATAGTCGTCGAAATAACCGTAGGGCGAAAACGATTCAATTTGATCGCGATGACGAGACCGGGTACGCATAAATCGTTGTGTGTGTCGTGGAAAAAATTTATGAAAATCGTTTCATCCCGGATAAAATCTGTTCGCTTGCGACGATCATTCAAAAACGTGGCGCACAGCCAGGGGTTGTGATAGCAAGGGGGTTCCATTGCGGCGCCTTATTTTTGTTTTTGTGCACGCGCCGAGCTCTCCTTTTCACGCGCGAGTTTCGTTGTGTTTAAATTTTTGAAGCGTACTTCACGAGATTAAAGAAAAACAATCACTCTTACATTCCGAGCGCAGGAATGTTTTTTTTTTTACAACGATGTATTTTTTTTTCCGTCGACAACTTTTCGTACAGGAGGAATGCTCAGAAAGTCAGTGCCTCGAATTTCTATGAACCCCGGGGCGGTACTTGAGTTTTTGAAAATTTGTTTACTTTTTGAGTTATACCCGAAAAAAAAAAATCGACAGTTTTACTAGGAGAAATTTGAAATTTTCAGTTTTGTAATGACTCGTTTTCGGGTAGGTGCTCCAATCGTTGTACGCCGCCGAATAACGCGTACGATTTGAGATTTCAGCTTTAAATTTTACCCAGAACGTATACTAGAACGCTGTGCTCGCTCAGAATCGTTTTATCGATTGATGAACAAAACGCGTTTATTAAACCACAACTTACGAAACCAGTGTCCCGCCCAAAGCGACTATAGAGTCCGTCAGAGACTACCCACGCGACCTATTGAGTGATACCGGTTTTTTTTTTAAATACTTAATAGCGTATTCAACAATTTTTTACTGCTATATAATTAACCACGATTGACGGTGACTTGAACGCGCCATCCGCCTGCTGCGCCGAGCATTTTTTCCTTTGTGCATCGTGTTCCCGACAAACGTAAGAAAATACGTTCGCGTTTGTCGCACTTACACAATGCTTCTGTTAGGGGCTGGAAGCAGACCCCCGAGAATTACTGCGACGCGTGATGATACACGGGGTGTTCGCGAAAAACAACGTCTGGATTTTAAAAGTTCGTATTTCACAAAAAGTATTTGAATAGTAACGTAACGTCGAAACGACGGTGTTGTTTTCTGCGATCGACTGTTTTTCGATTTTTTTTTCGGCTCGTCCGAAGTGCTGCGCGATGGCCGACGGCGGTGCGGCGAATAAAATTAAAAAAATTAATAAAAAACACGGTCAGATAGTTCGTACTGTTTACAAGCGGCCCTTGAAGAGAACGACGTTTCTCTTCGTGTCAACCGACCTGACCGAAACACACTTTTGTCAACACCCTGTGTATAATACAATGGCAACTGTTGCAGTGACGCTGCGCCCGATTCCCGTCGCCGCGCAACGACTGTTGTTCTGCGTCACCGTTTTTACTTAATTTCGCCCACGTTCGTCGTAATTTGTGTCCCATTGTTACGAAGGGACGCGCACACTAAACCGTGTTTTTGCATCTGAAAATAAACTATTGCGTACGTACCTGGGTCGTCACCGAATACACACAACGTATTTCTGTTTAAAAACGTTTCTTTCGCGGCGGTTCCGAGTAGAAACCGGTAAGTGTGTTTGTGCGTTTGTATTCGAGAGATGCACGATTTTCAAGCGTTACACGTAATCGCCTCGTTCGAAACACTTTCTTTATCCTGCAGTTCGCGTGCAATCACGTCGATTTTGTAGTATCATTTGGAAAAAAAAAAATTTTTGAAGTTTTCTCTATTGACAAACGGGCGGGTCGATTGCCAGCTGTACCCGTAGAAAACGACTTTCCGCAGTGGCGAAAATCCGCGGTTCTCGTCGTTTTCTTCCTTGGTCCAAATCGTCGCAGCCGGATCGGTTGTTATCGGCCAAATGAGCAGTTGATGAAAAAAATCAATATATATATATGTATACTATGCATACATGTATGCATAGTTTCATTTCAAAAACAACTGGACGCGTCGATCACCCTGTAGGATAATAGCCGTACAATCGTCATAATGCAGCCGAATATCGTGTTTTTATGTGGTCACTCGATCTTTGTTTTTTTTCCCGTATAGAAATAACGGCGTTTATCGACGTGAAAAATTCGAATGAAAAATCAACGCTTCGAAATGATCGATACGTCAACAACACCACGGTGTTTTCACCACGACCTACATAACGAGCGTGTTTAACATACATTTCGGCCGGACTGTTTGTTTGTCGTCCGTGATAGTGGTCATCGTTTCGTACTGAAAAACATTATTTTATCAATGTACACGCAGGCATAGACAGTGAATGATGAAAAAACGAATTTTCGATACCTATGGTTTGTTTGGAAATATTTTCGAAAACAAACATCGATCTTTCGAATCATTTTATCCGCTCACATTGTATTATAGTTGTGTCGTATCTGTACGCACGTAGTTCCATAAGAAAAAAAATTGTTACTCAAACATCTTGTGCAATCTCTGTACACTGCCATAACGCGTTTTACATTAATGGTAAAAATCGTTGGGTTCTGCTTCGAAAACGCCATATCATACGTGTGTACAAAAATGGAAACTATAATGGATTGATGTTGTATAAGTTTTTTTTTTTTCACTTTCAGATTTTCACTGCAATCGCAGTATTTTTACGCCTCGAATAAAAATCGTTTCATACCGTTCGCCAAGATCGTGAAAAATCTTAAAGAAAATACGGTTGCGACATTTATCAAAGTTAAAATTCGGTACAATAAAACGACCACCACTTCGAAATTTTGTTCGCACGTTCTCTGCTGCTGCATTGACTCTCGCGTGTCTACCTATGCCTTAAACTTTGAGTCGTTCAACCCGGTGTGGTATCGCGGTGGGAAATTTCCGTATATCTGAGGAATTTTTTGAGGCTCGAAAAGTCAAAAAAGGATTTTTAAGCGTTTTTAAGGTTTTTCGAACGGCAGAAAATCCGAGGATTTTCGATGAACGGATAGGTAGGCACAAGTTGAAATCTAAATACTCGACCACGCCTGGCAACACTGTTTTGAGTTTATAAAAAAAACTGTTAAAATTTTATTTTCTTAAAAATAAGTATACCCTAAGTTGTTATGTACATCGTTCGATCGCCGTTGCTGTTGAAAACGAAATACAATAAACACGCATCAAAATTGTTTTTAACATCGTAACATTGCATAACCTTGGTTGACTGTTGCATTTATAACACAATACCTGTCATTCCCTACATGGTATGTCCTCTTTTTTATTTTTTTTCTATGTAGAGTGGTCATTACACGTATATTTTTTTTTCGTTTCAACCCATCTGGTTTTGGGAAGATCAAAGTCATGACTGACACATCGCGTACATCGACGTTTCAAAATTCGAATTACTCTTGACGTGTTATTATTAAATTTGTCGTTTCAAATGACATTGAAACTCTAGTGTACTAACAGTGCGGCGATAAATAACGAATGGAAGCGAATGGCGAGGCGTTTGTATAGTAACGAATGAGTGTCAGCGAATTTGTAAAAAAAAAAGCTATTTACTTTTCTACGGCGTCCATGCAAGTACAATGAATTTGATCGTTCGCGCCTTTGATATGTCGGTTCGGGCGTCATCAATTTCGAACAGAAATAACGTCAAAACTCAGTTTTAAAAATAATAATAATTGGTTTACCTAGTGATTTTCGGCTAAACAATGCGAAAGCGTAACTTTCAAAAGTCTGTTTTTTATTTTTACTCTTTTATTATTTGCTGTCTGACGGAATTGCTTTTCTCTTTAAATACCTACGTGTTTAATATTTGAAGATTATAATTTTTACCCGAAACGTCGCCCGATTCTCAAAACTTTGTTCATAATATCGTAACTGTTTTGATTCAAAATTGAATCCGGCAAAAAGGTACACGTCAGGTACAATTCGTTATAATTTGGATTCCTTGGGCATAACAGTACCGCAAAACAGTACCGTAAAACATGAACTGCGACTAAAAATGCCAGTAACTAGATAAATATAGTATAATCAATGAGAATCACACTTCATTTTCCAATCCGGTCAGCCAACGGATAGCGTCCTCTTCCAATGCACGCAGACTTTTGATTCCTCCTGAAAAACGGTGCACCGCGGTGTGTCGATCATTGCTCGTATACGATATAACTGTTGTGTCTAATTTTATGGGTTATCGACTAGATCTAATTTTTGCCGAGGAAATCCTAAGCGACAAAATCGAAATCCAAGTGCGCCCCGTAGGAAGGTCACTCATTTTCTGTAAAAAAAAAAAAAAAAATCATTCGAACACGTTGACACGTACGAGACCTGTTCGCCGCAAGTTCGGCCCATTCGTTTGTTTACGGAACGCGCACGAACGACGTTCAAAATAACAATAATGATGATATGTAAATTTAGTGAAAGTCGTCGTGTAAAGGCGTAGATATACGTACGACCATTGTACAAACGACAAAAAATAAAATAACTAGGCCTGTGTGTACGTAGGAATTCGTCCGGGCGCGACCGTACATCATATTCACATGCGACACGCGCCCCGGTTTTGTTGTTACGTGTATTGTTGTTAAATTTTTCATTTTATATTTTATTGTCACTGCGAAAATGATATGTTTTTCGCTGCAGGCCCCCCGAGTATATCCGGAGAGTATCTTTTACCAGTTGGGGCTAACGTTTTCTAAAATACGAAACGTATTCTATTGTGAAACACCGTGTAAAAAGTAAAAGAAACAAAACCGTTCGTTCAGTCATATTGATGATAGTTTTATCGAACACTTTTGCTCGACCATTTTGCGCGTCGCACAATTCGTTCGCTCACTCCACTATGACACGCGACACCCGTTTGTTTATGAAGATTGTCCATGGATCTGTGAGATTATCGCTGAAAAAGTTGACGAGAGAATTGTCGACGTCGAAAACGCAAAATAAAAACCATCGAATTCAATATCAATATGGTTTTACCGGCCATACTGAGTGTACGTCTGCAGGTTTGAAAGTTTGCCGCTGCGCTCGCCGGTTGAGTTTTTTTTTTGTCATTTCTTACTTCTCACTTTTATTTCCTTTTTAAAAACAGTATTGCTCTTATGGATATCATAGGATCATTCGTTTCGAGTTTCAATAATCGCGTAAGATAAGAAAAAATAAAGCGAGAAAATTGTACGATTCGTTATGAAATTTCGATTCACCTAGCTTATACCTACCGTGTAACGTGCAAACAAACGTGCGCGATTTTATAACAATGTTGCTTTAAAAAACTTGCGTAAGTCTACATCTAAAATCAATGTTGTCAAATACGTGTATGGATACGTTTCGATGTATCCCTAAACACTTTTGAACTGGCCGAATTGATCAACACGTTACCAAGATCGTTTCATACAAAAAAAAAAAAGTCCACATTGACGACAATATTCGGTTTTTACAGTGTTTGAAAAACCAAACAAAAATTTCGCAATGATCACCTATTGCTGCTAATCGAATGAATACGATTTTAGTCCGAAATGTACCACTATTTTTTTTTTGTGCTCCAGCTGGGGAGGATATGCCTCCGGATGATTCCAAACAGAATATCGGATCTTCTTCTTTCGCCTTCTGGCACATCACAACAATAATTTTTCTTTCTTAATCCCTCGGACTAACCACGGTGGTCACATTTTTTTCACCGTTGGGTGTGTCGTACTTGCGGGTGTCGGGTTTTCGGAGACCAACAAACTTTGTTTGATGAGTGTTATTTCAACAAACACAACATCTCGTCGTGGGTACGCGCGTCTTTTGTCAAACCGCAATAACAACACTTTTCATCGTTCTGCCAGGTATTAAATACGTATTTACCCCAATCCTCGTGTAGTAAATCAGACGAAATCACGTCAACTGCTCGAGCCGGTTTGTTTGTTTTGTTTTGTTATTATTATTTCGCGACGGAAATCGTATACGTAAACGAAACGTAGTATACGCAACAACAAGGTGATTCGTTTCACCGTACATTTGCCGTCTCGTCGGTACCTATTTATATAATATTATGTTCAAAACAACAACGATGCGCGTGCCCGGCGTTCGTATTTTCTACTTAGATATACGTCATATATAGTGACATTCTTCTTCGTTCTATCACCTTGTTGTCTCGCGAATCTGCACTGGGCAGTTTGGATTATCATAAGCTACTAAAATAAACATTCACGCAAACAGAATGTTATATTAATCTGATGATCACTCGTCAATCGAAATAATATGTTAAAAAAATTTTGTTTTAAACCTTTTTTCGAAACATTTAATCATTTTTACTCGTTGCGTTTCAAAAGTGTTTTATCGCGACCGTCGAAATATTTGTATACCAGATTTTCTATTGTTTCACGCCACACTTTTTTTCACACTCGAATTGTTGCGTTATTTCGTCGTCGTCGTTTTTTTAAAACCGATTTGAATCAATTTTCGCAACGTTATCGGAATGTACTGCAAAGTACGCATACGCGAACGTGGTAAAAATTTCGACTACACTATACTTTAGCAACGTATAAAAGTATAAATTTTAAAATTCGTTGAGTTTGATATGATGATTCGTGGAACTTTCGCGAGAACGACCTTACAAATTCAGTATAAAAAGTAGCGTCTAAACCTACTTAGTGGTCCACCAGCGAGATCGCTACAATTTGTTTTTCCGGATAGAAACATACCCAACTTAACCTAACCTAGGTGATTTTTTTTTTTTTGACCCGTAGGAAATACGCAAGTTGCCCAAAATAAAAAATGCAATTTGGGGGAGAGAGTAGGAGGACAACCGCAACCGATCCCCACTGTAATTCGAGAGCTTACAAGTAATCTTTAAAAACGTGATCATACAAAAAACATAATTTTTGGCGGAATAGCTTTTCACAATAATATGTTCCGCGTGTCTTTAGACCGCATATTTAAATTTTTCCTACGCGAAAACATCGGCTGGAAACTATTTTAAATGTACAAACGGCGTTATGTTATACACATTTTATACCCATCCGTTTACGACGTAAAAACTACTTATAATCAGTGACAATTAAACACGTCGTGTTCGTTTAATGAAGATTAACAATAATAACGCTACCGTATATTATGTTGTTTCGAACACTATTGTTCGAAAATATTGTTCCAGAATATTTCCCAAGTGCCGATTACGCGGATAACGTCAAAAATCCGCGTATTCACTTGCTCGTCGTTTTTTATTTCATTATTTTACAGATTTTCGTTCTTATTGACGAGAATACTTATCCCCGGCCGAATCGTAGTATGTGTCGGTGCCGTAGATTTAACGCGCGGCGATTACGAACAGTGTAAATGGAATCAAACCTTTGATTAAAAATCAATCAAAACTGCCTACTCAAAATTTGTGTTCGACAAATTATTATTTTCATTGGGTACCTTTTTAATTATTCTACGTAGTAAATGTTCATCGGCTGTATGTATTGGCGGATAAGTTACAACACATGCGGCCTACTATGCAAAATATGCGTTATGCAATAAAGATATGTATCGATTCGTTTAGTTGGTCGAACGTGACGTGATCGCAAAGCAGTCGGTCTCGTTAAAAAAAGTCTCGTATTTGTTCATTTTTTTTCTTTTTCTTCTTCTCAATTAACTAGACGTGTAATATAATTATGCACAAACGATTTGCCGACTATATATTATACACATATATAGGTACTCGTTATTGGGTAACGTGTTTGCTCCTGTTACGAAAAATGTTTCGAGATAATTACGATTATTTACGTCCGATTATTATTCCGTCGGTTTTTATGTTCTGAAATTAGTTTTTTTTTTGAGTATACTGCAAGCGGTCAGAAACATAAAGTGGACTACCTTGATGATTTTTCGGAAAGTGTTTTCTTCGCTAAAACAAGAACAAGATGAGTTAGAGCGTGTACTTATACTACTTGAAACGTGTTATCCGTAAGAGTTGAGGTTTGACCGCGGTGTACACGTAAATAAACCATATAGTTAAAAAAACAAAGTATGCGTAGTGTAACTTATAGTTCGATTATCGTACGTAATAGTCCGTTCGTTCACGAATCGTACAAGCGTATGAGGCTAACTATTAATGATTGTTGTACTTGTATGCGAGTTTTGGCGATTACGCGATCGTAAAGTGATCCTTACATGTTTACAATTTCTTAAATGGGTAAAGAAAATAACCGTCCCCGCGTAAAACGCCTTCGTAAAATAATTATTGCAAGCAAAAACTGTATGCTCAGACGATTGTCTCGCTTTTTGCAAATTTAAGTATGCAACACCATGACCTATTCTCATACCCGTTACGTTCAGTAACTGAAAATCGTCGAGATTTGTTTATTTTTAATCAGTCGAGTGGATTTCACTTCCGCGTTGACACGGCTCGAATAATTATATCGCAGGTAGCGAATAATATATGTACTGATTTTTCTTGTTATTCTAAAAAAAATAAAATCAACTCGGGCGGGTCGACTTTTTATTCAAATGACTTGTGTTGGAAAAAATTTGGTCGGCTTACACTACAGGTTGAAAATAATTATCGCATTAACTTGCCCGGTCTCGCTGTTATGTAAAATTTCCCGTCGATATACCAATGCAATTAAAAAACGAAATGATATATAAAAACGCATGCGATCGGTGCTGCAAGTTTGCGCGTAAAACGTTGAGCAGAATTGTTTTAACGAATAGCGCGAAAACAATTCGTTGATGAGACCCAATTTTTCAGCCGCAATTAACGCGCGGAATGTATCTCGGGAGACGATTATTGGTGATTATTTGGAACTGCACGGAAATATTAAAAACGTTGCGGTCGTTTTCTCGTATTCGTACTATTACTACGTCCAAATACTGTAAAACAACAGTTTTTTTTGTTTTTCAATTTATAAATATTTGCTGAAATAGGTGTACGGTAATTTTTTATTTTTTCGTCTTGACAGCGTAGTAGTAAATCGTTGAGCAGCGTACGTAATTCGGTAGAAATTTATAAATGATATACCGTATTATAACGCACCGGATGTAATGTGGCTTGTGTGTATGCTGGAATCGCTGCAAACAATACGCTAAAAGAGTTGTGTAAATGTAAATTTTATCTACGATCGCGGACGTACTCAACCAGAATAATTTTTTCATTCTAGTACCGCAAGTCGTTTTTTCTTTTTCGAATGACATATCAAATATTCCGTCTCGTCGTCGGGCACAGCGGTGTGGGGCATTACAGGAAGGTCCCTTTTTTTTTTAATTCTCGCATCCCTCGCCACCGTTGTTTTGCCCGCCAAAAAGACCTTTTATTTTTACGTACAATTTGTCATTTTTTCGCCGCATTTTTTCGCGACGCCATATCTTATACGGCTGGACTGTTTCGATGATCGCTATTTTCCGTGTAGGCGAATATTGCGGGGTGCCACAAGCTCCGTTTTTTTTTTTTAACTTCCGACGGAAAGCACCGATCGTCCCGTTTTCGCCGTCTTCTTTGTAAAAGCGTCGTATAACATACATCGCGACACGATCCGATTCCGAGCGATACGTTTTTTAACGATAATAACAATTGATGGCGTTTTTTTTTTAAATTTACGAACGAAATTCTTGTTGTAAGTTCTTATTCCGTTAAATCTGTTTCTACCGCGACGTATGTATAGACCATCCGCAGAACTCGCTCAGAACCGTATTTTCGATGGCGACCGTTGCTCTCGGATGTAGTAACGCAACTCCTAAGCGCAGAGTGAAACTGTACCCGCGCGACCTAGAGTGATCCCGGGTTTGCTTTTTCTTTCGTCCCCGTTGTTTTGCCTCTCCCAGTGACGTTTTTTTTTTTTTAGATCCGATTGCGCGACACGTCCCGGCACGTTTTTTGAGATTTCGGGGGAAAATCTCTGTCCGCCTGGCAACGTACCCGTAAAAGCGGCGGCTAACGTTTTCTAAATATCACGTTTGCGCGCGTGTTATTATCGTCAGTCGGGCGGCGAATCATAAAAATAAAAAAAAACCCGGGCACGACCTTGCGCGCCTCCGCCGAGCGCTCCGAGGAGGAATGTCGTCCCGCGGCGGCGGCGGCGGTGGCGGCGGCGGCGGCGGGGCGTCCGTATTCTGCTGTAGAGTCGATGCGAACAGTCCGCCGCCGCCGCCGATCAGTCCGGTCACCGCGCGGCGTCCGTCACCACCGCGTTCGTTCCGTCGTACCCGTGATAATATTTCGTCGCGCTGTGCGAACGTCGTCGTCGTCGTCGTGATGTTGTCGCGCGACTCGTTCCGCGGCGGCCGCGGGGACGGCCCTTCCGCGGACGGATCCTCGTCCCCGGTGGCCCTGCTGTCGGTGCGCGTGTACGACCGTCCCGAGCTGGACGTGCCCCGCGACGGCGCCCGTTGTCACTACCGTCACGGCCGCGGTCCCGTCTGCGGCTGGTCGTCCGCCGGGACCCGGCGGAACGCGGCTCACGCGCACAGGAGAGCGTGCGCCCGGAGGGGAGCGATGCGCAGGGCGTATTCCACGCCGCCATTGAAAGTACGTCGCGCCGTTCGTCGAAAAGCGTAGTGCTCGAATGAGACTTTGTAAAAAAAATTTAACGATCGACCCTAAAAAGGTCTGAAAGAAGGGCCGCTTTCGGAATATAACAAAAAATGAAAAATTCAAAAGGAGATCCTTTCCCCAATTCGAGCACTGCGTGTACCGACGATCGAGACGTTTTTTTATAATCGAGAGATATTTCGAGATGATCGTTTTTAATGATACTCGATCAAAATAACGGAAATACTGAATGATGTGTAATGCGCTAGCGAAGGGAATTATCGCTCAAAACCAACGTAGAACCCATATGGGCCACATTTTCATTTGGTAGGAAATACAGATTTTCGTCGCGAACGTCATTCGAAATATTTTTCATTTACGTTTCGAGATCAAGAACTGATCGTTTTCGAATGAAATATCACTCGATTATATCTCATGACCGTCACTAGTGTTATTATATCTAGTATTACACACGAAAAATTGTATAAAATATTACGCGCGTCCGGGGCCGCAGTGCTCGACCCGGGGAAATCGAAAGAAGGGACAGGAATTTAAAAAACTGCACGTTTATTTATATTTGAACACGTCGTATTATCACTTTCGTGTTGGCCGCCAATCAATTTTTACATTCGATCTGTACGTTTAGAATGTGTTCCGATATAAAAATGTGTCACAAACGGTATATCAATTTTTAAGACTAAAATTCAATTCAAATTTTATCTCGTATAAAAAGAGCCGTTATGACTGAAAAAAACATGTTTCGAATTATAAACGAACTCGGTGCGAATTGAAAATAAAAAAAAATTTTACCGCGCACTCCGGGCGTTCTTTTGTAAAAACGTAGTGTACCTATGGGAACGCTAATTAAAACTAAATGCTAGTTTTTGGAGCTGAGTTCCCGTGCAATATTATACGCTTTAAGTTTGTGCCACTAAAAAACTCCAAAGTGTTCTCTAGAAGTTCCAATACGTGGCGAAAAAACGCTCTATTAAAATGTCTTTATCGCGATACGGTTTTTTATAATACTTCCCGCAGGAATTGTTTTTTACCGCGTGAAAAAATTAGGAAATACCGAACACATTATTATACCGGATCGACCGGGAAAATGTAAACAGCATTTATAAAAAACACGCGTTTCTCCAACTAGATGAATGTGCAAGTTGAGGAGATTTTGTGTTTTTACAATGTTAATCGGACGAAACGGCAAAATCCACACGGTGTAGCAAAAAAAAAGAAAAAATGCGTTGAATTCACAGCCTTGGTTATTGACAAAATATCAATGATCAAAAGCTCCGCGACTTTCCCAATAAGCTTCTTCGACGGCTGTCAGAGACAAAACACTATGTACCTGATAAATAATTTCGGTTTTTAATTTTACGATCTATAAATAATGTTGCGCTTACTCTTGATTCCGTTTTCTTGATGAATAAAACCGTCGCGCACACGTATCCTAGATTAACAACAACTTTTGATATTCGGCAGTGCAGTCAATGCGGTTTAGATACTGACTTATGTGTATAAGACGAGCTGTTAGACTAGTTTCAGCTCTCAAAAGTTTTTGTAAATCTATAGAATAGAAGATAATACCGCAGTTTAATTCGACCCGAGTTTGTTTAAACTGAAAAACTTCACTCTATACCAGTTCTTATGGGGTTTTTTCTTTCTTTTAAACGAAACGCCAACGATATGACCTAGCAAAGGTCGCGCGACTCGATTATCTCCGGTTCGACGCGAAAGCGGTCCGCGGCAATAATGTATAATAACATGGTGGGACGATCCGATTCGCCATCATCGCCGCGCGTGGGATTTTGGGCGGATTTTCGCGTTTCGCACGTACCATAATAACAATACTTGAAATCGTTGTACGCGTTACGAGTACAATTTTTATTTTTTCAGATCGAAAATAACATCATCATAAATCTCTCGTAACTCGCCCCGGGTAAACGACCCGGCCGATCTAACCTCCATGAATTATACCCACGTAAAATCAAACGTCATTATTTATTAGTTGTAACATACTCGAGTTCAGGGGGGAAAAAACAAAAATAACAGTACATTAGTATAGTCATCTCGTGGCGAATTTCAGAAATTCCTGACCGCTATTCGTATCGTACACGCAGGGTGTTTTGTCCGAATTCGAAAAATCCCACTGAGGATCTATCCGGTTAATCGGGTCGGGATGAGTTTTACGATTTAACGGGTCAAGTTTTAGATACGATGCCGTAACACATCCAAGCGACGATCCTCTAAAAACCCGTCGGATCATTGAGAATGGCTGCAATCGACGAGTTGATGGCGTCTGTAAGGCGACTTTTCAATTCGTCAACAAGTCTTTCGGAAGATCCGGTAAAGGGACCGTGGACCATGGACAAAATGTAGCTTCTAGGCACCGATGTGGTCAATCTTGAAACGAAATCGTCCCCGTCGGCTTGCATTCGCGGCGATCTCTTTAATCGTAACTGCGAAGTTCCTATTATCGCGTTCCCATCAGAGAAAAACGGTTAAACTTCGTCAACATCTTTTGGAAAGTGGAGGTTACGTAAACAATACGCTTTGTCGAATTCGTTTGTCGTTTTCATTCAAAGTTCTCGGTACGCCTGGTGACTGCGCACGAGCAACCGGTTTCTTCGAAGGTGCCAACTCTGGGCCGTTGGAAAAACAAAGTTGTGAATTCTCGTCGAAAATCACGGCGCTAAACAGACTCGCATTTCTCCATAGCGGAGCACACGAGACGCCTTTTGTTGCTCGGTCGACACTTCAATGAAGACTTTAGTTAAATTCGATCGATGAAAACCCCACCGTTCAGACGGTTGGTTTAACACAAGAACTCGATTTATATATATATGGCCTACTAAAATCGGATGAATCGTTTTTGATCTGTGTATGTTGGTCGACACCGATATTGTATGGGTGTTGTGTATTACGTCGCGGTTGACAAAAGTAAAATCCGACGATGTTGTTATTCGTCGGTACTGCTCGTATAACAACAATATCGTACGCGGCGGTGTATCATACTGTGTAGGTAGTTTCTATTTTATTTTTTTCGCGTATTGTTAAAAAAATTGATTTCACCGGCTTCGTATGATGATATTTTCGACGACGGCTAAATACACGCGCGTGCGTGTGTTTTTTATATTTTTCATTCCGTCATCCAATTAAAATGTAATTAGCGATCGGCAAACAACAAAAAAGGAAAACCTCCGAGGACGGCTGTTGGAGACGAACGATTTCGGTGCGAAACAAAAAATCAAGTCGAGTTAATTTTTTTTTCATTCATTATGGTAAAAGTTAAGTAACCGTCGGAAAATAGAAATGACTTGAGATAAAATCCATATTATTTTTAGTTTGCGCGGTTTTTCTCGTTTCCTCCGCTTCAAATAATTTTTCCTTTTGAAATTTTCTATTTTCTACACATCTAATACTTCATCAAAGTTCGTCAATTAAATTTACCTTGACTTTTCAACTTATTTTCTACTTTTAACGTGTTAGTAGTGCTGCCCGGCCTTGCAAAATACCTGTCGTACAAAATTATATACCCTTGGACGTCGTCATCCGTGGCCGTGCGTACCCGAGGCATTAACCACCTGGTCAATGTAGTGTATTTATATGGTGTGTAAGTCGTTCTGGGTGACCCTATAACTACCGAATACTTCCATATTGGAACGATTCTAGCGCGATCGTCTATAATTTCTAGACCTTCGTCTATATACGGCCCGCGTTTCTTTATTTCGTACGAATGATTGCACTTTTTTCCCCCGTAATAATGTACCTTTAAAAATGTCGCTATCGTCTTTGCAAAAAGCGAAAAAATAAACTGCACGAATTGCACACTTCTCCGGTACCAAAATCAATATCACCGTACGACTCGTCTGTAATTATAAAAAATATGATAATCCAAGACCGTTGTATTCACGCATTCTTATCCATCCCGATTGATGATCCACGGACTGTTACTGAAATACCTATTAAAATGTTTTTTTAACTTTCCGGATCAATAGATTATTTTCGGGAAATCTTTATCCTTCATGGCTCAAATGATAGCCGGACTCGAACCCAGACACCTCCCACGTGCCGGCCGGAGCGCTCTCCCATCGAGCTACCCGACCGTTTCGTCACCGATATCCGATGCTCTTTACGCGTGCGAATACTAATGGTCGCCAACAACAATATCTATAATATTTTGCTCATGTCTACACCGCAGCAGCGATGGTATTTTTTATGGCAACCTTCGGGAACCGAACTTTTTCGCAAACACTGGAACACTCCGTCACTCACGTTCCTGCGTAACGATTCGTCCACGCCCTTTCGGCTTAACCGAACGTCCTTGTCCCGGGCCCGGTAGCGATCGACTCGGCGTCGGCCGTAAACCCAATATAATCCTATCGCTCCGAGGTGTCACGAAGTGGTCACACGACCCCGTCGAATACCGCCTCCGTTCGGAAGGATAAATATTCAAAAAAAAAAAAACAAGCGGATTTTATCGAATACCCGAAAACGTTTATGCGAGTAACACAAAGTGTCGACGGTCGCAGAGACCGAAACAAAAAAAAACCGGGATCACCCTAGGTCGCGTGGGTTGTTTGACGGAATGGCGACTAGGCTACGGGGCGCAGGGGTCTCTCTGGTTTGGAAATTGTGGTTCGAACGTGTTATATTTAATATCTGATTCGAACAGCGTCCTGGTAAATTTTTCGAGAATTCCAAAGGCCTATACTTTAAGCCGTTTTAAATCAGTTTAAAAACACAGTATCGGTCGTACGATTTCGTACATAACGGACACGCGTTTACAGAAGTGTGATGCTTCTCGGTGTATCGGCGATAGAAACTCGATTTTTGTTTTCACCGCCCGCCCCCCCGATTCCGGCCGATCACGGAGAACAATGGTTTCGTTTTAAAAGTCCGAAAATACCGCGGTCGATTCGACGGAATCGTATAAATATTTCATAACTGATCGAATGGAGTTCCGGACCGGTGAGGAGGAAAACTGTAACCGTGTTTCAATAATATTAAGCGTGTATATTTTAGTCTCCTAAAGCTATCCGGACACAACCGAAAGCTATGCGTACCCAAAAAATGGAGTCGCTATAGTTTTTATACTGTTATTTACGAATGTATGTAAACCGCGCACGTACTGAATTTCGCGATCTCTGAAACCGACACCATCCGCCTGTCGTACGTCGTCTTCCCCGACGGCGTACCGCGCGATGTTCTCAAAACAAAATTCGTTCCTCCGGGTCTTGCGACGCACCAGCCGTTGTATCGGCCTGTAAAAAACGCTGCTCGACGGTGTTTTTCAATTTTCAGTGCAGTTTGTGCAACGACCGAATTCCTCATTTTCCTCGCTGAAATTCGTTGTACACACACCGGTTGTGAGGCGAACCGGCAAAAGTGCTGCAGAACGTTTTTCAATTCAAAACGATTTTATTTTTTTACGCCGATGTAAGACTGTACAAACGTGGAATGGAAAAGTTTTCGATTTACACGCGCTGTAAAAGTGCTACCGCCCCACAACGTTGATATTGTTTCGAATAGAAACGAAAACGACTTTTTCCGTCCGCTCTTGTGACGTTATATTTAATTAACTGTAGTTTTTGTGCCGAAAATGTGATTTCGCGCAAAACGCGGTGTTGACAGACTGCAATATTTTCTTAATTAGCGACGAAAACGATTTCGAGTTTGTCCGGTTCAATATCGATTATTGTTGCGCTCTTTGCTAAAAACATCAACCTGAATTTTAATTTTCACTATTTCACACACGAGAATTCGCGTCGGACCGGGCAGAGTTTGTCTGAAACGCATTACACGTATTATTTATTATTAGTGTGTAATACACAGGCGTATTATATTGTACACACTCCGTGTAAAAAGAAAACCTTGAAAAATTACACACTTGTTTAACTAACCCACACGTCCCCGCGCGAAAATCCTAGCACGGCGTTTGTGCCAAAACAATGTTTTTATCGTAACAGCGGCTGGTGTACGAAAAAAAATAACAAAAACGACCGACTCTCAGATCCTCGCCGTGTGTGTTTGTGGTTCGACCGAGTGTGTGTTTTTGTGGTTCGATCGATTAGTGGTTTTTTTTATATTTTTCGAGCTCGCCGAACCGACCGCAGAGCGTTACAATAATATTCGCAGTGCAGTCTCCGGTCCCGAAAACGATTCCGCGCGCGCGTCATGTCGGCGGGCGAGCGATCTGTGCACCAAAATGTTTTATTTTTAATACTGACGGTCGGTATTAACGTATTATAATATAATTCAATGTTTTTTTTATTGTGAATCATTATTTTTCTAAATTTTCTTAGTGCATAACAGTTCAACGGTATCCGTCTGTGGCCGCAGGGTGAGAAGGTTCGCAAGAACACGGCATGTCCAATATTCAGTGGCGTGGTGAACACGTTGGGGGTCAGCCATTAGTATACTTTTGCGACGCCAGAAATTTTATCGAAATCGTTTTCGACGGATATAGCTTTTTTTTTTCATTCAACAATATTATTCGTGTAGTTTTTTCGTACTCGAGAAACTTCAACACAAAACAGTGGTAGTTGTGCATCACCGAGATAGTATATCAATAATAATACGCTTTTTCATATACGTCGAGACGACAACAAAACGAGTTTTGATGATGTGTCGGGAAGTTAGGAGTTGTGGAAACTTATTTTTGCTACCCGTTGCGAATCGGCCCGACTACACAGAGTATGTTATCTCAAGGGGAAGACAGAGTTACTCCTATCGAATTCCGACAGAGTTACTCCTGTCGAATCCCGACAGAGTTACTCCTATCGAATTCCGACAGAGTTACTCCTGTCGAATCCCGACAGAGCGCGGTCTGCGCATTATTTCTACAGCAATAACGTGTAATTTTAATATACAGTCGGGGGAATCTCAGTTCCTTCACAATAGTGAAACAACGAATGAATGATTTTCGTTTACGGTTCAGCTGGTGTACGTCGAGTTTTTTTTTTTTTTTCGAGATTACCAAACAAAATGATCACGAGAAAAACAACCGCGTATCGAGCAACGGGAGTCACAGGATTGCGACAGCGAAACCAGCGGGAAAGGAACGCGAAACGACTTTGATTTTTGAACCGCATTTTTAACTGGCTAGGAGTAAACGAAAATATTTTCAAAACGTCGTGTACAAGCCATAAGTTCACCCGTCTGCTTGCGCATTTTTAAAATTAGTGCGAGCCAGCTGAAGCAGCGGACGATTGAAAAACAACGCGAAACGTTAAACGCGTTGTAGGCGTGCGACGCGGTCGTCTCGTTCGCGCACGCCTCCTACGGACGTCGCGCGCCGCGTGTAGCGAGCGAACTCCGGTGTCAGTGACCCTCTCGATCACTGCCGTATACCCCGCGGTCGGGCCCGAGAGGATCTGATGAAACGCGCGCGGATCGCATATTTCGACATCGAAAGAAACGTTTCGAGGCGCTGTCGTGTGGAGACGGAGGTCGGTTTGCCGGGGTATTATTGGTATTGGTGGTGGATCACTAGATTAGAAGTTGTGGTTTATTTTACGTCTGAAATCCGACGATCGCCTTGGAAAATGCGATTCTGTGCGAGCTCAGTCGACCCGACGTGCGCGCGGTCCTGGTAAAAACAAATTTAACGATCCCCGTATCTTGCCTGTTTTAGTGTTACGCCAAAGTTTCAGCTTGGTCCGACCTCTGTTTCGGACGAAAAATCCAAATCGATGTGTAAAAAAACAACACGTTGCCCGTAATTATTTGCGCCCGTATAAGAAATACGCCCGGAATGACGTGTTTAAAATAAATAACAACGCTAAATCGGCCGTGTACCGAAATCGCGTGATGCTGCAAGTTTTTTAACTACGTGCGTAAAACTGTCTTGTGTAGATTGTATTAAAGTCTTGAGACTTAAAAACGTAACAACCTACAGAGGTTTTATGGAATGAATTCGATGATTTCAAAGTTCCAAAACTCCCTCGATCAAAACCGATTGCGGTTTCAGCAGTAAACTCACGAAACACTTGTTAACGGCGCGTATAAGTCGAACGGAGCGATTCCGAAAATCGGGACGTTCTCGTTTTTCGCTTCGAAAACAATCAAAATTTCAAAAAACGTTTCGAATAAAGTACCATCTCGGATTAAATCCATCTCGTTAGAAACGGAGCAGTCTTCGCTACTTGAAAAAGTGTCCACAGAATAAAAAAACAATACGTTCCTCGCTGACGATCGGAATCTAACATTGGTTACGATTGAATTTCAGCCTTAGTTTATACTAGCCGTAGTACTGTGAACCGCGTACAGACCTCGCTATTTTTTTTTCGGCGTCAGAGATCCATTACGATAAAAATGCTCACGGGACGCTATTTATAGGACAAACCGCCAACTCCAAAAGCGCCATAACTAGATAAACGTGAAAAATTATTGTTTTCGGCTATTCGAAAATAAATTACCGACATAGCGTAAACTAATTCAAAATTAAAAACACGAACAGTTTGCACGGATTAAATGCCGCCGAGAGTCAAAACCGCGTTTCGCTCGGTCAATTACGAGTACGTTG
>CM029358.1:35527576-35586104 GCA_017140985.1 Hormaphis cornu | reverse complement strand
GCGCGTAGAATTTTATTTAGAATGTTATAAAATAGCACCTACAGTATGAATGAACGTTTTCAACGTTAGTTTTTCAACCGACCAGTACCACTCCGGCCATTAATGATTGTAATAATCCGTAGTAAACCACGCGGCGAGGTGCGTCGCGCAGCTCGTCACTTCCATAAAAGGTGCCGCGCGCGCAGATCCGCTCTCGCCGTGTAACAGCGAGAATTCGATTACGATCGCGGATTGTCGCCCGTCACCGTAACACGTTTTATCATCATTCGTTTTGTCGAAATCGAACACCGCGTGTTTCCGTAGGCGAAATCACGGACCCAGGCCGACGACTATAGTAATAATACTAGCTGCAAAAGTTTAAAAAAAGATTAACGCGTACAAAAATCACGTGAACAGTTTAAAAATTAGGCTTATAGTTTAGGTATACGCGCGTAACGGTACAACTTGGATCTCGGTCGAAAACGTCATGTACCAGGTGCGTTCGAGCTTTAGTTTTGCAGATTTTCGGAATCTCGATCGGGTTAAATATTATAATACTACTATGTGTATTAGTTCGGAGGAAAGAAAACCGTAAGAAAAATCACGATTTTTTTTCGTTTTTTCGCTTAGGCGGTTTACGTCCGGTTTCGCCTACTTACGATGATAATATTATTTTTATGTGTGCCGATATCGACGTGTGAATACAATATTACAACTATTCGGCGTCTCGTCGCATGCGACGTTCCGGCGCCGCTCCTCGTGTGGTGGAGTGCTCGATCGCGCCGTGTAACGGTTCATTTTTTTTTACTCTTTTTAGAATTTATGTTTTATATACCTACTTACAAATATCGGTGTGCCGGCAATATTGTTATTGTTGTTACCGGACGACCGACTGGAGATATTGGCGGCGGCGGTGCCTGCAGTGACGGACGAGCGATTTCGTTGCGGGCAAAACGGACGTGCCGAAGACATTGGTCTTAATATTCGGTCTTAATTCATAAACCTTACGAATTTTTTTTTTACGTTAATTTTTCAACCGTCGCCGCATTTTTGATTTTTCGTAATTGTTCTAGTAGGTATAGTAACACGGGTGAAAACGTCGAGAAATTTTTAAAGAACGATTTTTACAAGAACCGTTATGGTTTTTCGGTTGTCGTACACCTAACCGTTGAAAATTTAGTGGAACAACTCGACGAACGAAAAAAAAAATCTCGAATAAAGTGTGTTCTACGCGCAAGCTAAATAAATGATCACGGGATCACATTGTCCGTTTACTATTTTCTATCGTATGACGGGCGTTATTACAACAAATAATTGTAATTTCGTCGTGACTTGTTTTTACGTTACGCTGGATGTTGGATCCAATATCAGCCGACGTTTACGCGTATTCTGCACGTACACCACAAATTTCAGTGTACATAACTCTCTTTACTATGCACACACAATACGTGTCGATTCTGTTTAGATTTTGATGAAAAACGCGGACGAATCGTTGAAAAATCGAATTCACGCTTTTTTTTTCAAGACGCCCTAAAAATCTGAAGAAGAGAAAAAAAATCGCGGTCACCGCGTATTTCCCGATGTCGACCCTGTTGTATATATTTTTTTTTTTTGCTAAAGAATCGTTTATTCGAAAACCACCACCATCCGAACCACCGGGAAACGGCCGCGCTCACTGCGAACGGTTTTCAGTATTCCGAACGCGGTTAAACTATTCCGAGTTTCGTGTCTCATTTGCCGCCCGCGCGTTCCCGTTATAATTTTTGGGCGTATAATATTACCTGCGCCTGTACGACACAACAGCAGCGTGTATTTTATGCGCTACATCGTCGTTGACATCAGCTCTCCAACTCGGAAATATTATATCATCAACATTTTAAACACGTTTTCCCCCTTCCGTTTGAACACACGAAAGTTTGACGTGACGTGTGTATGTTGTGTGTGTACAGGGCGTTCCGAGTTACGGCACAATTGTCTCGGAAAGTGTTGAAAACGGGGGAAATTTGTTTCATTTCTGTGGTCTACTATTACAGTATTATTACTATTATTTCCACGTGTAGCGACTCTTTTTTGGACATTTTAAGAGTGCATCATCAATCTCAACAAGTAATTGTACAAACAATATAGGGATCCTACCACGGTTGAACTTGTTTACAGAACTTTTTAAATTCCTCATCAGTTATTGTACGTCATGTACCTTTAATTTTCAGTATAGAATCTTGATACGAGATCTGAAAAGCGTTTATCGATTGTCGTACTCGGGACTTCCGCGAGCGTTAAAAATTGGAACGAGTCCAAAACTGCGAATTAATCGCCACTGGTCAATACGATTAAGAACGCCGATCCCGTTCCAAAAATATTTGGAGAAGTAGAACGGCTGCAGACACGTCCAGTTTTAGTACTTGTGTGTATATATATACTTAAATTGATTTTCGCGCTAAAAATATTTATATTCCGTATACCGAACCGAGACGAACGAAACTCGTGTACTCTGGAGTTTTTTTTTAAACTTGAACCAGAAAATGGCGAGTGCCGCGGTTAGGACCTATCCCGAAGTTAAAACGCGCAGAGTTTGCGGGAATTAGGTTTTCTGACATTGCAGATTGCGTTTCCTCTTGTTTTCACTCGTGTTCACACGGCAAAAATCAAAACCGTTGTATACACGGGTACGTCATTCAACAGTTGATGGCGAACTCGCCGTAAAAACTAAAAAACCAAACAAATGACTCTTTTCGCCGAAACCGCGACGCGATTAGTCAAACGTGTCACGTGCGGCGATGAGTATGTTTTTATTTTGTGTACCTGTAGGTGCACGAAAGCCAAATATTTTTCGTCGTATAGGGTCGACGAAACTGTATAAACAACAGGACTACTAACCCAATTCAGTTCTAATTCTAGCCGATGTTTTGGAGCGACGCGCTAATATTTCTAGTACCTACCGTTCGTATACGGTTACAGTGTATTGGCAATGGATCAACAAAACCCGATCTTAATCATTCACGTGTACATACATTTATACATAGTGATTATAGGTGTTTTCGTCTAGAGCCCGGGCCGAAAAAACTGGTCCGATACGAAAATTTCGAAGTACGACTCGATTCAAAAACAATCTCTCTCTATTGTATGTATACATTTACTCGATTTTCAAATCGTTGAAAATTAAAAAACTTTTTTATAGACTATACGATCTTTTGATCCTTTTTTATGGCCTGAATTAAAATCCGAACATATAAGGAGATGCTGGCCCGAAACTGACCCGATCCATAACGAACCTTGTGTAAGTCCGATCCGATGCGAACACGATTTCATTAATCCGATCAACATGACCCGAACCATCCGACTTCGGATTCGTGCAGGACTCAAGTGTTAAAATGTCATCATGAATTATATACTGAGACTTGTAAATCCGAGTGTGTAACTCGGATGAGCTGATTATTCACGTCGTCCGGCAATATGTAGTATAGTTTTTGAAATTTCGTGAAACGGCGTTCACGCAAACATAGTACAACGTACTGCGTCATCGTCGTCCTATTCGCGTCCTCATATTTCCACCATCTCCTACGAGACGTTTCGCTCGGCGCGGCGTTTGCGTGCCGATATAGAATTTTATTGCCAGCTAGTCAAAAACGAAATAAAAAGTACCTACCACAAATTGTATTCGCCGCGTCGCCAACGTTTTTCGAGGGAACGTAAAAAAAAAACACAAAAAAAATCTCGAAAACGCGCTTGTGTTGCGGTTTTTCGCGCTTGTTGGTAAGACGAGTAGTCAACAAAAAAACATTTTTAAAAATTCTCCACCGTCTCGAAGCGATTCAAAACGAATCCGGCCCACGTGCAGTCCGCGCGTAATCGCTAATCACACGTTCGCACTCGTAAACACAGTGTTGCGTTTAGTTATTTACCTATCGTTTTTACCCCGAAAATTCGGTTTAGTTTTTTCCGAGTTGGTATTCAGTGCGAATAAACGAATAGAAAAGATCGTTCCCTATCAACAACTGCATACTACAGCAAACCGCGTGCAGGTAAGACCAGGTATATACCACGTATCTTCTTCTTCTTAAGTTCGTCTTCAAAAAACGGAAGTTTGGTGTCCCGTCAGTTGACGTTAGCAACAATCCCTTTCCAAAGCTCACGGGTTTCTGCCGATCGAATGGTCTCTACCAGGGGATAGCCTATAGTGACGGTCTTGATCTGATCTACCCAACGCATATTGGTGCTCTTCCGCGGCTTCTTTTGTCTTCTATTTTAGTGTTTTACCTTCGATTATCTGCTTCTCCTAGCTCGACCCGTCCCTTCTTATGATGTGGCCAAAGAACCTTGAAACCCTCCGCTTGCACACCACTGCCAGTCTTGTTTCCACATCAAGCATGGTCAGAACCGATTGATCGGTCCTCCTTTCCGTCCAGGAAATTCTCAACATCCGTCTATAAGCCCACGTAGAGATGAAATTTGTCTAGATTCTTCTTTTCGCATTTTCAACCCTTTTATAGAGTTCTATAAAATATTGTGTTTAGAAAAATGTTCATCATACGTTGGTCGCGTCGACTTTAGGGTTTTAATAACGTGTACAATGATGGCGCCATTGAAAAGAAATTGATTTTGTTTTTGTGTTAAAACGGCGCGTCGCTTTGCCGACAAAACTATAATCTAGTATAGTGTAATCTAGCGGCGTGTTTCTAGAACATTGTCGAAACCGCCGATTAAATGTTATTCAGCAGAATTCATTTACCGAGTTAACCGCACTCAACGTATTTGTTTTTTTTTTTTTTTTGGATGGATAAAAATATCTTAAAGGGCACACGTTTTGCCGATTTTTACCGTACAATCTCGTTGTCTAAAAATATTGTAATGTTTCAAACTTCAAACGGTAAACACGTATCGCTACAAAATCGCGAAGTCGGAAAAACAAGCGCACTGTATGATGTCTTCGAACAAAAATTTGTTTTTCAAAATCGGCCCATGTTATTCTACACCTACGTACTTTGAAAAGGGAGTTCTCGTTTTGGTATTTTTACGAACGCATTTTAGCCGCACCAGTAAAATCGATATATTTTTGGTTTTTTCAAACGTTTCTCGAGCTGAGGGTAAAAGGTTTGAAAAACCAATACGCAATACACCGCGTGACCGTCCGCAATCCGTCTGTCGCGGTATTTGGACGCCTAAACCGTGTGCAGGTATCCGGTGTGTGTGTATGTGTGTGTGTGTGTGTGTATGTGTGTGTGTGTATGTGTGTGTGTGTATGCGTGTATAACTTTTACGCGAATCGCGTACATACGTGCTGAGAGTTTCGAGTGTTGACCTTAATAAGATTACAGTGGTATATATAACGTTTGTAAAGCTCCAGTCGGGTCGGGCGTAGTAGCGCAGCTGTCCTAAAAACAAAAAAATTCAACGATCAATTTTACGTTCAACGATAAACTGTAAACCGATTGTAAAATAATATTTTTCGGATGTTTATATCAACCCTCAACTGCATAATGCTTCGTTATCGTTTCGCGACGTTTCGTTGGGTCAACATTTCTCTCGCCATTTTACCGTTTAGCGTTGCTCGGGCGCATCGTTTTTAAAAATTTCTCGGTCGTCGAAATCTCAAAATTACGATTTTTTTTCTCACGTGGATTTTTGAAATACGCGTTGGTGCTTTGCCATTGTCGTGACACCCCGACGTACTAACTAAACCGCGTGAGGAGGACAAATAACCGATTTAAACAATGACTAAAAACGCGTTTCGATAATTGTGTATGATCATTGTGAAATGTTTAAAACCGAACCAATCTTCTTCTTCTTCTTCGCCTTTCTCCCGACTAATTGGGGGGTCCTTCGTCCTGTTTCTCTTGTTTATCAATCACATCCCCTACACACACACGTTAACAAACCCTCACATCTTTTTCAATCGCTTCCACAATCCATCTCTTCTTTGGTCTTCTTCTACCTCTTTTTCCACCAACGTTCACAGTCATAACCGCTCTTACTGCTTCGGTTAGGTTTCTCCTCTCCTCGTCACAAACCATCTCGGCCCGTTTTCTCTGTTCCCTATTGATGCGACACCGATACACAACACTACCTCTTGCGTACTTCTCGTTCCATCTTCTCTTGTTACTCCGCATCCGTCCGAGCATTCTCGTCTCCGCTACACCCTCTCATACTTGTATTTTCCGCGGTCAACCGCCCAACACTCCGAACTATGCAGGTTGATCGCACCGTGGTTTCATCCATAATGATTTGGCACGTTGGAGGTGACACTCGTGCAGTTCTTTCTCTAACGGCTGTATACGAATACGGCCAATGTGTGGGGTATGATGTATCCCCCTTAGCCCACCCGGTCATTGTGTGCGCGTGTGTGTTAATTAAACAATATATTATGTTCGGGTTTTATTAATCGGCAAATAATTTAACCGATAGTAAAATTATTGTTGTTATTTTATGTACGCACGTGCAGTGCGCGTGTTGAAAAGTTGTTTCGGACCGGTAACAGTATGATATTACACATATCGTTATAACATTACATAGCGTTGGCGGGATACCTGTAACGTCCATAAGTACAGCACTCGTATAGCACTCGGAATCGTTACTTAGCATAATATTACGAGAGCAGTTTATCGTTTATTGCGCAGTATCTACGCGCTCGTAGTGTGTCACTCTCCCCGGCTTTCGCGGCGCCATTTCGCGATGTAAATCGTATTCCTCCGTTGAAATTCAACTGGAATAATATTGTAGATATCGTAACGGTTAGGCTCTCTATTCTATTTGTTTTTACCATCTGAGGTCGTTTATCTGTATTTTGATGAACGCCTTTTTTTTACCGCTGTAGTACGAGTATACACAGCTGGTGCGGTTAGGTTATTGTGACGTGATCGTTACGTACGCGTGGTTTTTTAAAACGGTTATGAAATTTAGAAGAAAAAAAACGGCGATGCACGTGTTTTTTTTTTATTCTTAACGGACAACGTTTTTACGATTGCCCCGAAATGCTAGCACGGATTCTTGTAGTCCTGATTTTTCCAAAAACTTTTACGTTCAAATAAACGTAAACTTTAGTTCGCCGGCCATCTAAACTCTAAGAAGTCGCACCAGCGTAAAAGTGTTGACGATGTCACTTCTGCTTTTGTAACGGATTCTTGTACGGGCGTTGTTTTTCTTAAAATCGGATAGCGTGTACAGTACGGTAAATCTGTTCGTCTGCAGAAGCTATTGTGTACACACCCGTAATAACCGTACCGAGTTTTTTTTAGTAACACGCGCTGATTTTATAAGGAATCCCTGCGCATAAACCGTACACCTACCGATCGAAAAATGTCTGAAAGTCGATAATAAATAATATTACAAACACGAGGAAATTTATAACGCGATTGAGTAATCGTAAAATTAGTTTGAAAACGACCAGTTTTGCGCGAATCCGCCGAACGTGCTGCCGGAGGTCGGTCGTGATCAAATTTTCACTCGATATAGAACACAAACTTTACCCGTGCCGCCGTGATATGAATAATATTACCAGTGCAACATACGCAACATAGTATATAATATGAATGCTTAAAATATTAATTTTCGACTGCAATTTGTATGTTATTACGATACTCAAACGTAACGATTATAATATACGTTACACAATGTACCCGCTGTTCGTGAATTATTACGCTCTGCGGGTTATTGATCAATCGTTATTATTATTAATATTCTCAATTATTATACGCTGAACTGTATGAAAACAAAATACCAATTTCAAAATGGAACAGCAATGCGAGCGTTTGAGCTCTATTTCATATTTACAATAGTATACCAAATACGTTCCAACTATAGATATCATCCGGATAAAATTTTCCAGTCGGATATAGAATATTGTTTTACACTAGAATACGGCGCCGCCTGTCTGTCTTTTTCAGGCGTGAGTATTGATTATATTGATTTCGATGAGTATTTTATCATGATGCATTGTGTACGCGAAAAATTGAAAAACTATACATTATATACACGACTATAAATCTTACGAGCCGTAAACATGATTTTCCAAGTTTTTCCCGCGCTAATTGTGTGAAAACATATATCATCATAAACATGAGTGATGTGTTTTTTTTTTTTAAACCATTTTCCATACTTTTTTCATTTTTGAACTCAAGCTAACGCAGAAATAAAATAACGAACTTAATTGCTGAATGTTCACCGCGTCTTGTTTTCGTCCAAGTTTCACCAGTTTGCTCTGCCGTATAAGAAACATTAGTCATTACGTTCTACGAGCTTGTCGTTTGAGCTCCGTGCATGACTATCATTCATTATTGTTTGGGACATTTACTTCCCAGTTTGTAGGTTCGTACTCACCTAACTGTATTAACCGCATAGCAAAACATATCGCAGGTATATAGAAAAAGGTTTTCTCGTAGAAAAATTATTCTTGCGCGAAAATCTTAAAATCTGTATCGCCGCGGTTGTACCGTCGAAAACACGAACCAAGTGTAGTGTCAAGACTATGGCAGCATAAAAACGGTTCTCAGATCTTGCTCGTTTGCTGCGATCGTCGCGCGTCACTGCAAAACGGTGCTGGCGATTTGGACCGATCGTCGTATTTTCCGATACTAAAATCGCAATCAGTCACTATTGTTTGAGGTGTGTAAAACAACAACAGATAAACGTTTGAAATCGAAAATCTGAAAAGCCGCATAGCTTCGCGCGCACGAATCGTTTACGGCGCGTTTCGATCGCGAAGATTGTGCGTTTAACGACCCGATCGCGCTGCAGCAGGCGCAGAAAATAATAACGCCGCGCGCGACAGACGCTCGTCGCTATTCTCCGTCATTTCGTTTAACGACCGTGCAATAATAATATACCATCATCAACCATTATATTCGTATACACTCGTATAGTTTACAGACGTATAAAAAAATGTGCGTTCCGGCTGTATATGTATACTGTCGGAAGACTACTGCAGAACGAGATATAAAGACACCCGTCTGTTTTCCCAACAAATCGTCATTCTCAAAAAATCACTGTTAAAAACAAACGCGTCGAATCGGTGAAACGCCTAGGCGTCCGCATGGAACCGGAATAACTACGCGCGATCCAAAAGGCCAAAATATCGATATTAAAACCCGAAACCCTTCTTTCGATCAACGTAAAACGATTCACACGAGACTTGCACATCCGCAGCACAATCCAGGCTGAAAACGTCTCGGACCGATTGGTGTCCTCGACGCGTCGTCGACGTCCCGACCAGAACATTACGAACATTTTTTAAAGTCCGTTTATTGCCGCCTTTCCTTCAAATTTCTCGTCATTTTTCAGACTACTTTTACTATGCGGCGCTGTTGTGCGCCGAGACCACACACGGCATGATAATATCACGGAACAATTGATCTTACGTCGTTAATATCTTTCGCCGAGTAACGTGTTTCCAAGCTCGGAATGCGCGAAACTCGCGTTAGCCGACAAGCCGCTTCTTACGTACACGATGCTTTGTTTGTACACATACGTACGAGTTATATACATAGTTTGAAGTTTCGTACAGGTACTTATTATTAGAGTTTCGTCGGACGATTATAATAATTTTTTTTTTTCGTCTTTTTCGCTTCTCACGTTTATAATCGCGATTGCGCGCGCGTCACAAAAGCGGTTTCGCTCCGTCGTCGTCGCTGCTGCAGACTACATATAGGTAATACACAACGTAACCGTTTGTCCGTTTTCGCGTCGATCGCATTGTGTACAAAACAGAGTGTATAAACAGAGCATCTATATATATGTTGAGGTGTTTTATCGGGGTCGACGAGTGGAAGTTTTGCTGTTTTCAGACGCGAGCATGTTTTTGGGTGACAAAAACCAGTACCATATACACGCGTGGTCGACCGCGGCGACCTGAAAAGTCGGTCGGTCGGTCAATCGTTTCTTTGCCGGAACGATCCTTATACGATCAGGGGCGTGATCGCGATTCGCAGGGTACAGCAGTGTTGGTGTACCTTAAATTAAATGTAAAAGTTGTTGTTTCGTCGACGTATCGACTGTGTTGGCTGAATTTTTGTTTACAATAAGAGTTATTCTTTCGACATAACTTCTATACCACCATACCCTGCCGATGTGTGTTCAAAAGCTGTCGCGTTTAATTCCTACGGTTTTCGACTCGTGAAGAGTTTTTCACAGCTCGTTCGGTTCGTCCCTGATACCTAGCAAACAACGTTTTTGAATGTTTTGTTTTTGAAACACCTTCCACACACTAACATCGAGACTAATGAGTAGCTATAAATTAAGTATAGGTAGTCTCGTAATTAAAGTTGTCAGCATCCAAGCGATCGTACACCACACATTTACACGTCTATGCGGTGATTATACGTGTGCTGCGTGCGCTGAAACGATTGCAGACGGGATAACACCTATGTCGATACGAGGCGAGGGAACAACGAAAAGTAAATCCGGTCGACAAGAGGTAGATCGAATTTTTTTTTTAAATTTAATGCAGAGCAAACATAAATCCTAGTTTAGTAGGTAACAGTTTATGTACGCTTAAAACGTGGTTTTGCAAAACTAGCTGGTACCGCGCCAAACTCAAATCGTTCGATACTATGTACTTTGTGATCCGATCTAAACATAATAATAGCGCGTGGTAAATGTTGTAATTATAATTTTTTTTTTCTTTATGTACGACCGGCGTTAAATCCACCTCATTTGAAAACTAAAAACACGTTACTTTTTGACATTGATGACATACTGTTTCGTCTATTGAATTTGTCAAAACTCAAGTGAACAAAACAATAAATACCGTACAGTCAGTATAAGTAATATTGAATTTTTAACGAGAGTATTAACGATGTTTTACACTTTTAATTTTCTGCTTACACTATCGTTAAACGCGACAAAATGTCCTTGCATCGACATAATATTTTACATCGTTAATAACATAACGCGCTAAGTCTTTCCCAATCAATCGGCCGACGCAGTAAATACAATATCCATCGACACACGGAAAGTATCTATGGGTTTAGTGTTGTGGTCCGTGGTAATGCCAACAGTAATAAAAATAAATCGGTGTAATATGTAGTTGAACGTGGAAAAATCATATTGTAACGGCTTTGTGGAACAATATATAACGGCCCCATCTGTACGTGCGGAATCCCGTTGGGAAGAAAAACATTGTGTTTAGACGAATATTTAAAAACGAGTTTCGTATGTTCTCTCTATACACACGGGTGTCTCCGTCGAAACAAGTTTGTTGTTACGCACAATACATACTATGCGTATTGAGCGACGATTGTGAACATCAAAAAATGCCTAAATAACGGTACATATGCGTACGTTTATAAGTGCCAAGAAACGAAAAATTTGGAACGAAAATTGAATTAAATTATCACAAGGCTGACCGACTTTGTGAACGTTCGTGGTGTATAATACACCCGTGTGTTCACGATAATAATAGCACCATCGATTATAATAATATGATGTCGGCGACTTGTTCAGAGCGAGGCAAACGGTGACGGACGACGAAAAAAATCGTTTGCGAATCCGACCAGCTCTGACCATCAGGTTGCGGTCTTCGTCATTTCTACTCACTAGCTGGATCACCACAGCTGGTCTGGCGATTGTTTTCTTTTCGTTTGATATTAAGTTCGGTGTACACTCAAAATATGTTAAAATTTTAGATAGAGGGAAAATTTTTTTTCTCGATATCGCGGCGTCGTGGACACTATATTATAACGCATACGCACTTAAGTGTTGGTACTGTCCCGTCGCTTTGAATCTCTCTGGTAACCGTATGAAAAACCGGGTTTTTTCTTGTGTCCAAGGAACTCTGGGTTATAAACAGGGTTTGTGTATAGTAGGTACAACAGAACGCGCTGGAAAAAAAGTGAAGACCTTACTAATCACACGCGCGCGGTTTCAAAAACCTTTCTTTGCTCTGTATGCGATCGATCAACTTCCACAGAATACTTTGTGCAGATTATCCAGAACGCCTACCGACACATCATTATAATTATACGTTATCCGATCTAACTAATACAGTACGAATATTTAAATTTTTAATATTACTAATTTTTGTGAGCGAGCCTCGATGGCGTCTCAAATGCCGCGACGTCTGCACGTTTCGGTAAAATAACGTTTTATTTAATAGAACGACAACATAGCCACGACTCGACTAAAATTACTGGTAATTGATGTTGAAACTAGAAACATTATAACATTACTGTTATTTAAAATACCTTGTTTACGTACAGCAGAGCGATCGAAAACCGTGCAAACCGTATATGATACATTGTGAATTTTGTGAAACTGAATTATTTGTACACAGAGTATATCCATACTATTCAGTCGTAACAATTTTATTTTGATTTCAAACGAAATTCTTGAACGGTGATTCATATTTTATTTTTTCGTTACAATAGTATAGTAAAAAAGTAAAACCCTGCACTGTTTTTAAAGTTTGTTGACGCGTGTCATTAAATATTAAATCGATATTATACTATGGGTTTACACGTGTGACAGTCAACAGAGGAAACCTATATATATATTATATAGTAAGGAAAATACTTATTTCACACAAATTTTTGTTCTTGTTATAACCTTAAATGTCCATGATTGGTGTACGTACATTATCTAGTATTTATATACAGTAATTCTTCGTCATAATAATATATTATACAACTGATATTCAATAACATACGTACCACAGTAAAAATAACAATTCTGTAAAAATCTCACGTCGTACCTGAGACACCGTTAGATGTAAAAAAAAAAAAAAAAGTACCTATAGAAGTCTTCAAAATCGTCGTGATGAAAAAAAAAAAATTTTTTAATTTATGGCAAAAAGATCATTTCAAAGTGAATTTTATACCGTACAACTACTAGTTGAGAACAATTCGTACGACAAACTCGTTCACCCTGTATACTACAGGCGGTGGTATCAAGCATATGGATACTAACTTGACATAATATACTTATAGCTATGAATTGACGAACCGCGCGCTGTGGCGAAGACGTTTATACAATATGTCAAATTACTTCTCGACTTTCGTGGTGTGTTATTAGCTCGAATGGTCGGTATCGATCATAAAAAAAAGAAAAAATCGCTTTCAGTTCCTAAATATTACGTTATATCCATATTCTTTACAGTCCGGCTGTGACTGTTTTGCAAGTCATTCACCACGTATACCTGCGATTCGATACGTGTAACAAGCTGGAAAACAGGCGGTCTTGGAATTCACAGTTTTAAACTGCAGTTTAGCACCCAAAACGGATTTCGGCCCCTACAGCCTCCGATTTGTCAATAATTTTGTAAACTGTTTTAAAGGAATTAATTTTTTCTCGCATCACTTCGTTGTTTCGAACAAAAAGCGGCAAATATTCGTTTTCGTTTGTATTTTTTGGTAAATATTTTGTTTTCACAAAAAAACACGCATAATCTAAACGATATCATATATTATTACCAACCGTCGCTTACAGTTTGAATCGCTCGCGATCCGCCTCTATGTATGACACGACTGTGCCGTAACTAAATTATTGTTACACATTTTAAAAACACTGTACGGAATCGTGTTGGTTACGAGAGGCGCTAATTCGTCTAATGATTCCGTTTTTGAATTCAAGATTGTTATTGATTTTTTGCGGATGTTGTCTATTGTTTGTCGACAATCTTTTGGGTTGTAAAACTAATAATGTTATTCGTACGAAAAACTGCAGCGTTCACAAACTACCTATAATACCTGCCGTTATGAACTACCGATTTCTAATAATTGTTTATTTACTCTTTAATTTCTTATAATACTTTCAAGGTATTGACAACCTTTCTTGTTGTATTAATTGTTTCTGTATGAAAAATCTATAATACGGGTAAAATGCGCGTTTTCTATGTATTCTATTGTTGTTCACCGCATGCGTGTGTGTACATAGTAATCGTCATTATTGCGAAAGGCAATTGTTGAATTTCCTACCGTATAATATTAGGTTTTCGCTGTATACACTATACTATAATACAGCTTTGTTTGCGAATTTCATCATCGTATATTATTATTATTATTTCAAAAACAAGAAAGACGATTAAGCAAAAAATATTTAAGAACATTATACTATGAACCGAACAGAACCGATTTTTACGTATGACGCTCGCGTGTTGTTAAAACATTCGTTCATTAAATATCTATATTATGTTATTGAAGAAAATGATTTTTTTTTTTTTTTTCTAGTAATATTTCATCAAATATTTTTGTTTATTTGCGTATACTATGAGTACGATTCATCCATTGCATGCACGTGGCTCTTGAAATCAAACAGCGCTATCTCACTTAAAAAAAAAAAAACACATCTATAGTGTTATTAATGAAAAAAATTTAATTAAGAATAGTTATAATTGCTGGTGAGTAATTTATCCACTATATTTTACTAAGCCCCGTGACCAAAATGAATACTGTTAAAAAAAAATGATTACATCGCAACGAATAGTTATAAAAATTTCTATAACTCTTAGAAAACGATTAATTAATTCGTTTTTGTTTTGCACTTTCTGCTTGTATATAATATGTTATTCTAATCATATTTCGACTCGCGTCTTTTTTTTTTTTTTTTTAATTGGCCATTATACACTGTTATATGTTTAGTACGTTTTAATACCGAAACCATAAACACACGATTCGCATATGATGAACTGATATAATATAAATTCAAAAAATATGGGCACCTACTTAGTTTTGTTATAACAACAATCGTGTTATATTTGTTACAGCAAAATCTCGACAAAGCCGGAGATTTGCTGGAAGAAGCAAGTCAATGCAGCAGTGGTAGCAGCTTAAAAGATCTGGCCAAATCTTTAAAGCAACATCTGAGAGGTTTCAGCGATCGGCTAGAAGAGACTCGCGAAAGACTCGAAGACACGTCACGATGTTTCTACTTACTCGATAAGGTATATACTATGAATAGCTGTTATTATGTTGTTATATTTTCAAATTTCAAATAAGAAAAACCAATACACAGTTTATCGCAAACTATCAGAACGTGGAACCCGCCACTGGCACAGGAGTTGGTACGGCCCCGTGTAGGTTAGGTTCGACGGGATTAACGGAAACAAATCAAAAATCATACGCCTTCAATATTATACAGAAACGAATATAGAGTTACTATCGTATTCCGCCTGAGCGCGTATTCTATATTTTATTTCTATAGCAGTATAGATAGGCTACGTATGTTGTTTGGAAATCTTATTTATAGTTCCTTCACAACTGAAACGATAGTTAACCGATTTTTTATTTTCAAAAATAATCGCGATGTGCGTTGTTTTTTTTTCTTCAGAATTTCGATTATTTAAAAAAAAAAATAAACGAGATTCAATTTTCAACAACGAGGTCAATTTAATCCCCCCATAATAACTTAAAAATAATAATATTATTTTTAAACATTTGCCAGTTGACGGTACATCGAGCAATATATTGTACGTTTGAAGTTACACAGACACTTCTAACTTCAAAACTTAAACTGTGCGTAGGTAACGGGGAATAAACACGAATTGCAAAATTTTGATTTTTAAACCGCAGTATAACTGTTATGACTGACTAAAAAGAAAAAAAAAATTAATCGTACCATATACTTCTCTAGGGTCAGCCTGGTATTGACGATATACTCGATCGAACCGTTTAAGCAAAAAAAAAAAAATCATGGGATGTTGTTTTCGCTTAAAATCTACATGGAAATAATATTAAAATAAGTACCTATGGAAGTATACGACTATTATGACCGCTGTTTTTTTTTTTTCCCCCACAGGCTTACGACTGGGCGCTGGAGTGTATGAAGTACATATCCGAAAAGCACGACGCGCGTAACGTCAAAGAGCTGCGAAGATACTTAATGGCACATCCGTCTCCCACCGCTCAACACTTCTCGGAGATGATGGCGCTGGCCAACAAGCTGGACAACGACAAGCTGATCAAACAGTGCAACGTATTTACAAAATTTACAACAATATGCGGCCGACAAACGCGTTACTTTTATTCTGTACGACGTTTGAACGCGTTTTAGATAAAATGTACAACGTTCAGAATGCTTTTCCAAACGCATCTGTGGGGGAAAAAAACCGAATCCAGTAGTACTTCCTCCTGTAGGACCATAACGTAGATTACCGCGTACGGTCGAAATACATAATCGTCACTCCCAAAAAATCGATATTGTATTTTTTTGTAGTTTATAGAAACGCCAGATAATAGTATTAAGAAAAGTACTGACGCGCGTTTGGCGGCTGACGCGGAACTGTCGTGTAAATTTAACCGTTTTTTTTTCTTTACCCGTTTGCTTCCAAACAGGTGGCCATGATAAGGTGCGAGGAGACGAACGATCAACTGAAACACCTGTTGGGCCCGGAAACGTTCCCGACCAGCACGCCGTTGCCGTCCAGGAGGACGTCCGCTCCCGAGCACCGCGCGCAGGCGAACGCGGCCGCCGGCCATCGTTGCGCGTGGCGGGACGACGTCGCGGAGGACAGCAGCTGTTACTGCGAGACCGAACGGCTCCAGCTCAGCCACATCCCGTCCGCCAGTTGGACGTACAACGACGACGAAGACGAGGAGAAGCTGAGCTGCTCTCACACGACCGAGGGGAGCGACGAGAACAAAAGGTGATTTACGGCCGTTTCGGCACCGTGATTTTTAGTTGTGTTCACATTATATTACGATAGGGTTCGAACTTTGAGTGTAGGTGACGCGAGAGGTTAGAAGTTGCGTGTAACAACGCCCAAGGCTTTCGTGTCTAAGAACCGATATTGTTGTGTGTATTAAACGTGGCTTACACGGTCGTAATCCGCGAAAGGGTGAAAAAAAAGATTCAAACACGTCACATAGTTTACACCGTGTAACAATAATAGCGCGTAATAGTAAATAGTGACGATAATGAAAAAAAATCGAACGGTTGTCACCTGAATGCGGCGGCCATAACGATTGTTCGTGAGAACATGACGTGTCACACCCTCTCACACAGTTAATAATCTGCCGAAAACAATATTCAACGTGTTTTACATGTTTATAGTATTAGTTTACTGTCATGGGTTACTATAAGCATAGTCTATCTATCTTGCACACGAAAAGTGATTCTGAGAAGAATTGACGACGCGTTTACGGATGCCGTTATATAAAGATAAACGATTGCGCCGTTTTACATATATGCGTGTATTGTGAACAGATAATATTGTGTTAAACGAAAAACGTCAACTTTTAATTTAAACGTTTCCGTCGCGTGTAATCGGGACCGTTACGTGGAAAAAACACTGATAATAATTAAACCGTTAGTAAACACGGGCGCGATAACAAAAAATGAACGGTTCTAATCGACCCGGACGATATACGAAATACAGTTTGTGTGTTTAACCGTGTTTGTGTCTGTCGCGCAGCAATGAAGAGAGCGACGACACCAACTGTGCCGATCCCGGGTGCAGCAAAAACCAAAATCTGCCGCCGCTGTCCGTCAACAGCCACTTGCACCACATGTCCAATCTACAACTGAACACGAACTGCGGCGCTCAGACGTTAAAGCTGCAAAAGTGAGTTTCGCGCGACGTAAACGTGTGTAGGGTAACTAACAGTAATTGATAATGGACCGTAGGTACGAGAATAATAGAATGTAGTGTTTGGCCATCATAAAAATTCACTCTTTGATAGTAATAATACAACCGTAAATGCAAATCACCACTCGTATCGGCGGTGTTGCTTGAATGTTTAGAATGAAAATCACAGACGTTGATGTGATAGCGTTATAAAGAAAATAAAACGATATTGCGTTATCATCATACTCTATACGGTCGCGGTGCTTTCGCAGGACTGTCAAGCTAATCATGCGGGAGATGATACAGACCGAGCGGGATTACGTCAAGTCGCTCCAGTACGTGATCGAAAACTACGTGCCGATGGTGCTCAAGGAGGAAGTACCGCAAGCTCTGCGGGGCCAGCGAAACGTCATTTTCGGCAACATCGAGAAGATCTACGAGTTTCACAGCCAGCACTTCCTCAAGGAGCTGGAGAGGCACGAGAGCTGTCCGCTACAAGTTGGAGAGTCGTTTCTAAAACACGTGAGCTCATACGTTACGTCCGTTGTGTCGTGTAAAATCGATCGTTTTCGACCTGACCGGGTATTGACGCATGCCGTTTTTCGTATACAGGAGAAGAAGTTCTATCTGTACGCGCTGTACAACAAGAACAAGCCCAATTCGGATTCGCTGATGTCCGAGTATGGTTCTGCATTCTTTAAGGTAAGCTAGCTGGCGTGCAGATTGATGTAGTATGTAGTTTCGAGTTTTCTACTCTAGACACACGTTTGGTGAACTAAGCTGAATGATAAAATCGCATTTTTTTGCGACTTGCAAACATAGTCCGCCTATCGAAAACCCGTTATTACAAAGGTGTTTTAATTTTGCAACGTACGCTAAACAGAAGAACTGTAAAACACGACGTCATGGAATGATTATTTCCATCAACTTGTCCTGTGTGATCGGTTTTCGAACAATGCTATCGATTTTTTCCGATCGATTGACGCCGCTTATTTCCCATTTGCAGGCAAAACAATTGGAACTCGGCGACCGAATGGACTTGGCTAGTTACTTGTTGAAACCCGTGCAGAGGATGGGCAAGTACGCGCTGCTGCTGCAGCAGCTGATGAAGATGGCCAAAGGCGACACGGAACACCTGCGGCAGGCCGAGAGCATGGTCAGGTTCCAGTTGCGACACGGCAACGACCTTTTGGCCATGGACTCGCTCCGGGAGTGCGACGTCAACCTGAAGGAGCAGGGCCGACTTTTGCGGCAGAACGAGTTCCTCGTGTGGCAGGGCAAAGGCAAGAAGTGCCTGCGACAAGTGTTCCTGTTCGAGGAGCTCATACTGTTCAGCAAAGCCAGGAGATTCCCCGATCGAACGGTTAGTAGTAAGCTGCAGCGGCACAACGCAGATTTATAATAATGGTCGTATAAAACGCGTCATATTGAATTATTCCTGAAGACCGTTTGTTTGTTTTAAATCGATCGATTACTACTTCGACGGGTTTACGGGTTCAACTAGTGCGGCGATCGAACGTTTGTTGTTTTCGTTGTAGCGCTAAAACGTTTGTATTTTGTAGTACGGGGCTCGTAACATACTATACCCCGCGGTGTCGTCGCGTCACCGACATTTTTATTGGCGTTTTTTAATCGTACGTTTGAGTTACGACATTAACCAGCTATGTTTTATCCGTCGTGTTCCGTTTATAGAATCTGGACTTGTACGTGTACAAGAACAGTATAAAAACCAGCGACATCGGGTTCACCGCCAAAGTCGGAGACAGCAACACGAAATTCGAAATTTGGTTCCGGAAACGCAAACCGGGCGACACGTACACGCTGGTGTCCATGACTGAAGACATCAAACAGGCGTGGACAGACGAGCTGTCCAACTTGCTGTGGAAACAAGCTCTCCGAAACAGAGGTACGACGACGGTTTTTACGCGTAGACACTTAACCGTGGGTACTAATAAAATATGGACCGTTTTCGTATTTTATTATTTCAAATCGGTACGACTTTGTTTTAAACGTATATCGAACGGTAAAAAAAAAAAAACCTGTTTTTTTTTTTTATCGATAAACACATTATTTTCTCACGTCCAGTTTAAACGTTTCGTATATTTTTAAACGTTCTAATTTAGCTCGTTTACATACCCATATAACAGCTATATTCACCAGTATTATTCTGTCGTTAGACATTTTTATCGTAATATCACGACACGGTTAAGAACCGCAACGTAAAAATCAAATGAAAATAACGGCGTTAGGATTACGTGTCGCCACAACAGCTCATGTTTATAATGCATTGCAGAGGTAAGGCTGGCGGAAATGTCTTCCATGGGAATCGGCAACAAACCGTGTTTGGACATCCGGCCGAGTGCGGACCAAATCAACGATCGATCCATCACGTTCGCACAACTCAGTAAAAGTGAGTATCGATTGATTTTCGTCTGCGCATACTCGTTAGTAGTAGTGTAAGAGAAGAGACCGGTTCGTATTTTTGCGCCGCGCAGAGTTTTTTTTTTTTTTTAGTAGTTTTGTTGTCTTTTCTACTTCAATCGTCTCCGATATACGTATTTGAGCACCTGATTTCGTGTTTACATAAGTAAATTATGATCGACAGCAAAACTATGTTAAAAATCGTGGTTGGCAAACTATATTTTTAAAAGTGTCTTTTACACAAGACGGAGACGATACGCGGATACTCGACCACAATCGCGATTTGGGATGCCAAAAGTTAGTCTTGAGGACTTTTTCAAAAACACGCTGCAGGTTAGCCTTCATACCTGAAGTGGTTAATATGAGTTAACTCCCCAAAAAAAATTCACCGCGCTTGTACGAACATTTTTAACGTGCGTTTTGGGGCTCGATCTAAAAGATCGTCGCGCTCGTTAATTGATTAATTTCTACGGGCCCGCGTGTATTTCCTTGTATCTAAAAGTGTGTAAAAAAGTATGTATTAGCAGTGCTCGAATTGGGGGAGACGGAGCTGCTCTTGAATTTTTTTACGTTATGATAGCACCCTCATTCAAACTATTTTCATTAGAACCGGGGTATTTCGATTATGTGATTTTGGGTGGAATAAGATGATGGGAAACTATTTAAAGGATTTGATAATTCGTAGTAAAAACAAAACTCGAAATAAGAGTTTATAATATAATAATTTTAATTATATTTCGTTATCACGTTAGTGCTCTCTAACTGCGATTCTATTTAATACTATACACGCACGTTACTAACCGATCGGAGTAAATTCGACCAAAGCGTCCTTTAGTCGATTGTTCGTCAGCGATGAACGGTTGGGTTAATTTTTAACGTTAATTTTTTTGTTTTTTGAAAATCCCCATTTCTTATTTATTCCTCCGATTCGAGCACTACGTATAACGTGCGAACCGATTATGATCGAAAACATGCAAAATGCCGTGATCTCATCCGCGATTTTCGCCTTTCAGCCGCCCCCCGGTTCCGCAACTCGATCGCGGCGTTACCGTCGGACGTGGACGCGGTGGCCACCCGGCCGCACTCGATCATATCGGTGAGCAGCAGCAGCGCGGGCAGCAGCAGCGACGGCGGCAGCAGCAGCGGCGGCAGCAGCAGCGGCGGCGGCAGCGGCAGCGGCGCCAGCTGCCGGAGCAGCGAGGCGGGCGCGCGGCAGACCAGCCAGTGCTCCAGCAGCCAGTCGACCGAGAGCGGGATCGTGGCCGACTGGTACGGCCGGAACAGCCACTCGGCGGGGTGCAGCGTGGCCGGTTCGGACACCGTCCCGGCGGCCGCGGCGGCCGTGGCGGCGGCGGCCAACAAGCCGGCCGCGGCGACCAACAAGACGGACGCGGCCGCACGGACGTCGGTGAAACTACTGCGGTAGACGACCGATCGTTTTTTTTTTTTTACGTATTTTTTAAAAGTGTATTTTTTTGTTTCTACGTCGGCCGACCGTCGTCAAAAAACGGCGTAGATTTTACTCTATTTTTTTTTTTGCCCAAAGGAAATCAACAACAGTTACCGGGATCGCTCGACGATTTTTTCTTTCGTCGCCTCTGTGCACAGACGATCGTAATAATCATCGTACTTCATTGTATTTCCGACCAAAACGAAATTTCCGACAGCATTATTATTATATACAGTTATCTCGTACGACGGTTACAACGTTATTTTATATAGTCCACGTCGACGACTTTTTCTCTCGTTTAATACGAACATCACGAGCGGTACTACTGTTTTTTAGACGTGCTCAGCCCCGAACGTAGTGCGAAACTGTACACAATACAAATACAGTGGTATTTTGTTTTCCTGTTCCGAGAGAAGAAGGTCTAGACGCCTGTCGTGTCATAAATTATCGGCTAGTAAGCCCGTCATATACGAGATGCGTATACACAGACCCTATAGAAAAAGATCTCCTTTCCTTGCTATCTTCAGAACGAACGATTTGTGTGTGTGTGTGTTTTACTTAATTCTATTATGTTCTTCATTCATTGATTTTTATTTATTTATTTATTTATTTATGTATTTATTTTAATTACGCTGTTGTTGCTCAAACTAAATTATTCGACATACCCTTCTAAACTTTCCCGGGCACTTAAATCGATATTTAATTTTTTTTTTTTTAAATGGCGTGGTATGTTTTAACTAATTTTACTTACGGACTTACAGCGTGTAGACGATGCAAAGCGCTTAACGTTCGCTTTTTATAAAAAAAAAAAAATATTACAAAGATTATGTATGTCCGGGAACGAGACCGGAAGATTTGGTCCCGTTCGTTTGTCTTCGATTTTCTATCAACGTGAATAGTTTGTAATAATATTTTAAACGCTCTCTCGATTAGAGGCGGTCGAAAAACATTGTCGCGTTTTTTACTACTTTAAGTTTCGTATTTATAACGGTAACTTATCCGTGTAATATTGTATAATTTAGTTATTTATTTATTTCTGAAGCAACTTAACAAATTAATGATAAACGGTTGTGTGTAATCACGTGTACAAACTTTTGACCAGCACTCGGCTATTTTAAGATATTCGTGGTATCTTGTACTTACACCAGTAGTACAGTATACTGTGTATTGGAAAATTATGGTCTTAGATCGCGGTATGTTTTACATTTTTATCCCTTGCTTTAATTTTTTTTCTCTCTCGACCTGTTTAAACGTATTGATTTGAAGAGTTTTTTATTCGACGTAATATTATAATTTTAACAATCATCATTTCGTCTGAAGTGTACTGCAGAACTGATTTCACAGGGTGTCATTTTACGGCATTTCTCTATTGCTGGCACTGAGCATTTGCCTTTATAAAAATAAATTCTAATTTTAAAATATGTTTTATAACGATGTGATGTTAAACGTGCCTTAATCATCCAAACATAAACAACAAAGACTTGAAAACGCGTGCGTCCGAAACGGACAGCTGTAGTTCTACGTGTACCTTTTATTTTAATATTATTTTTGTTACAACATAATCTTACGGACGCATACAATATAACGTGTTTTTTTTTTAGCATTATTATTATTACTGTACCAAAACCTAACACTAAGCATTGTATTTATAGTTTTATAGAGTATACTATTGTATAAGATTAGATTCTTAAAGTTCCAGTTTCAATCAAAATCAATTATAATTACTTTCTTTTTTTTTTTAATTGTTTTGAAATGATAATTTTTTTATATTACAAATAAATCATTTTGTTTTAACTTTTCCCGTGTTTATTCACGTGACCATTGAAATTTCACCATTTATTCACGCGGTATTATTACAGTTGTATCGCAGAGGTACCAGTGCGTATGATCTGTATTACAGTGCAAAATATGACGACCGGAACTAAAATGAATACAACTTTCAACCGATTTTAGTGCGTTTAGTAACAATTATAGTCGTGTAAACATTATACGGATATGGTGCACCCTATTCTTGTATAAACAACTATATGAAAATAACAACAACATATTGAAGGATAAGATTGCAATATATTTTTTTTTTTTTTTATTTATAATAAATATTTTCATTTCAGTTGTTCGTACGAACTGAATTGAAAATTTAAGTACCTACAAGTTAAATGAAATAACCGCGAGTAAAAATCTGACGTTATAAGATTAATAGAGCATCAACAGCTGTTAATGTTTTTGTAAACTTGAAATTGAAAATAAGTATCTCGTAAAAATTATACCGGCTCACTTTCTCCATACCACCACCGAGAGTTTTACAAAGTACCTGTATAAAATTGTGTGCAAGTTGAAAAATTAAAAATTAAAATAATAACACGTTTTAAATAATCGATTTCCAATCAGCAGTTATTGTCAATTTTACTGTGCGCATTATACTGGGATTGTCGAATGCCGAATGTTTACCATAACTATTATTTTCTTAAAACAGCATTTATCATGATATTTTCGATTCTGAAAATCAGTTTTATTTCATACATCAAAGATGTTTCAAACCAAAAGTGTCTTAAAAACAAAAAGATATAAAAAAAACCCCCCGTGACAGATGAGAAACCTTCGTATTACGTTGAATTAGCTCTCTGCAGTTTTTGATATTAGCGATGTTTACACGGATCTTTTTTTCTATCTGTCAACAACAAATATTGTCGCGAGAAAAAGTTATGCGAGTGAGTAGGCTAGTTACGGTTCGAATCATAAGAGTTTTGCGCCAAACGGCATGAAGTCCTATATTATCAATTTTCAGTGTAGTAAAACTGCTGCAGAAGCCCCATCATCAGTCATTCTTTGTTTGAAGATTTTCTCGTAGTTTTATTAACTTTATTAATCATCGTCGAATGATGAGGAAGAAAAAAGTTTGCATGGTACGTACATAATCTACCGAAAAACACAAAGTATGTAGAATAGGTAAGTATACCTATAAACTTCCAACTATTGAAAACAGAAAACCACACACAGAACGCGTTGTACCGAGTGGTTTTCACAATAATTATTGCGATTATGTGGTTACACGAGAAATTTTCTCTAAAATTAAGACGTCAACCCAACGCATCGTTGATAAATTATAATGACATTTTTATGAAACTTTATTGAGCATTTAATAAATATTACTGTGGCACGCAAATAATAATAATAATACTATATAATGTTATGTAGGACAACAATAACCATTAACGAGTCTCAAATAAAACCGAAAATCGGAGGACCAACGATTAAATTCGTCGGTGATACGAAAAGTATATAGTTGTAAACGTCTTCTACTGATAATTTACAAACTTGATTCGGTGTTTTTACTACCGTAGACGTTCACGAGAGCGTACACGTCACATTTTCTGTTCTTCTTTTTTCCTTTTTTTTTTTTTTTTACGTCTTCTGTATAATTACTATACAACGCCGAAGATATCATAATTAATGTACAATAATATATTCTGTATGAGAGCAAAACATAAAATCGTAATCTGCACAATGCAATAGTACCCTACCCACACCGCAGCGTACATGAACAAAAAGACACGCAGAGAGCCGAACTTTTCTACGGCCGAAATTCTATAAACGCTTATTTTTTATTGTCGGTAAATTTTAACGATCTTAACCTATATATCGTCAAATAAGCGGACACTGTGAAACAAACGGTGTCGGACGGCGACGGTTTGAGTGTAATATTGTCGGACTATGTTGTTTGACTATATTGTCGGACAAAATAATAAAAAATAAGTGTCTTTATAATAAGGCGATAGGTATATTTAAAAAGAAGGAGGACGTCCTATGTTCGGCCGCGAGTTTTTTTTTTTTCTAGATTCTGAGTGAAACTAATCTAATGATAGGCCACGGATGGCACTTTGAGTGGTCACAGGCGTAAACGTGCACAAAATCAAAAAGTTGCAATAAAAAAAACTGAGCGAACGTTGAGGAAAAAAACGTTAACAACAATTACGGCAAACGTGTCGTTGACATAAACGATTTAGATTTTTGGCCATAACTTCCGCAATAACGATCGGAATAAGCTGAAACATGCCTAATTATTAAAATTGGTAGGATTATTTTAATAATTGGTATTGATACAAATTTCTAGAAGTTTCAAAAATTTCCAAGCTAATATTATAAAACTTTGAAGTTTTTGTTATTTTGTAATTTGTGTTCGATAAAAACATTTAATTTTCCACAAATATTTTTGAAAACTTGATTCAAGGTTCCAAACATGTAAATATATATGTTACTAAAAAATTTCGGAAATCGGTCATAATATCTGTGATTTATTTTTGAAAAAAAAATTCGTTACTCACACGAATTTGTTATTTAACATTTGAAAATTAAACGTGTGTTGTGTAAAACAAAATTTGCTCTTTGAATAAAAATATTTCGAAAAAATCCGCCGTGTGCATTCTGAAAACGTATAAAAAAATTATTGAAAAATGGTATCAGTTTTGATGATAAAATTAAGATTCTAAACAACTATAACAATTTCAAACTGTTTAGTTTGACTATTTTTAATTCTAGCGCCTAATAAAAGACCGATTCTATTGTTACGGCACTATTTCTCTAATTCAACTGAGCCCACACGGAATTTTCGTAAACATTTTTTAATCGCTTACATATTTAACATACAACTAAGCCTTCTAAGCCAATAAACTTTCCGAAACAGCGACCCACAGCATAAAAACCACCCGTGCGACCTAGAGTGATTTCGACTTTTTTAATGACTCCGTCCTCCAAAAAGTTTGTAAATTTACGGTCGGCGTTGTTCGGGGCCGAACCTGACCTGACCTAACCTGACCTACCGCTACACTGTATTTATGACGAAAAAAATAATTCTCAGATACATTTGTGCTGTGAAATAATTATTAAAAGGTTAACTAAAATATTTCGTTTTTGACTGACTGAAAAAACACTAGGGATTTTAAATAAAAACGTTTAATTTATATGAAATTTGTGAGGGGATCTGCAGCCGCCTCAGCCCCCCGAATGAGCCACTGCAAGGATTAGGCATATTATGTAGTTTCTTTTTTGTAGCAACAGAAAAACGAATACAAATTCAGATTTCATTTTTTACAAAGTTCAATGGGTTCGTGAAACTAGTTCCTCTTTTAATAATCAAGTGTAATAATAGTAACAAGGAACGTAATTTTTTCCTTTTTAAATGGAACGCCGTGAACAACTTGTCATGGAACGGCTCGGTGCACGCAAAACGTTTGACACGATTTGACGAACGAATTGAAGCGCTTTATTTGTCCTGAATACAAATAAAAAAAGGTTCCGTTGTAATTTGTTGTACACGTGAAAAGACAATCAAAAGTGGGTAATATGCGTTATAAAATAAATATTTTATTCTAATAAAAAAGCCGATTTCTAGTAGTCTGGCGAATATTAAAGTACGGGAAAAATAAAATCCCAAAAGACACCATGCAGAATATTTTTTTTTTTTTTGCGTCCCTGGCGTTTGAACACGTTAGATGAATATAACAATTTAAACATAGAACGGACAGACAATAACAATATTACGAGCGTTTCTGAACGATAATAAGGTGTGGGGCGATATTTTTTTTATTTAAGTTTAAAAAGTTTTATTCTATTATAACACGTTATACAATATTATTTCTTAATGCGTGCGACTCTTAATTCTTAGTAATTTAGTGGTGGCCACTAGTAGTATAAGTATTATGAATGTTATTCATTATTCGGGCCATTATATGGTTTACAATAATACCGTAGAACTCAATTTTAATTACTACTTGGATACAATTTTTTTAAATAAATATCCACAGGCATACTATTTATCGGCAATATCCAACGCATCATTTTTTTTGTGACAGTGTATGAGACGGGTCTATTCAGTTCAAACACATTCTTAAATTTAGACACACACACTATGGGAAATATATATATATATATTGTTGAGTTCTTATTCCGTTACTTAAGTTAGAGATTGATTTGTACGGTTAAGCGTCAAACATTTAACTATAAAACTTTACCACTGCAGACATACATAATAAACTAGATTGATTACCGAGTATAATGATTTTAGCTGACGAGTTGAATCTCCCGTTTTCTACCATTTTTGTGAGGATTAAGATACTATAAATAAAACTATTATATAGTGGTTTTGACTGTATTTCTTTTTTCAAAAATAAATAACGGGTGAAGAACATAACGCTATAACGCTCAGACATTCCTCAACAATGACGGATTTCAGCTTCAGATTTTGTCGCTAGCTAGCAACCATCTAGTCTGTTATGCGTTACCTGTGTACTAAGCAGAGTTTAAAATCCTGTTGATAGTTGGTAATTGCCAATGAAAATTTAAAATTGTAAATCGAGCTTTTTAAGACAGTTTTAGGACTTGTGAAATTAACGAGTTTCTAATTACTGAGTAATGAATAATACAGACAAACAAAATAATGTAAAAAAGCCATATATTTTAATAATAAGAATCTTTGATAATCGGGAAACAAAAAACCGATGTATTTTCATGTACGACTTTTTGATATTTACTCTTTACAACAATATTATTGTTATTCTAAAATAATAAAAAAACATTCTGTATAACATTCACAAATAACACTCAAGTTTAGGCACATATTTTTATTATTAAACATGAATAAATCGAACATAACAAAAAAAAAAAAAAACAGCAGGTAAAATTAGAAAAGTGTAACAAAAAAAAATTTACATAAAAATGATTTATACACGTAGTAAATAATACAGTTAAAAAACAGCTCATAAAATTTCAAAATAACGCCAATATAGGTTAATAATTAAATTGTTAGCTCATAATAAAGTTAGCGAAAAATAATTTTTTTTTTTTTTTTTTTTTTTTTATTTTTACGTTTGTTTAATTATTCAAAAATCATTCTGATATATTTTACTGATACGAAGCGTGAATAACTAAAATATTTTAATTGATTTCGATTCCATACATTATTTGTATGGAGGTAAGGCCCACAAAGTGGTCGTCTTGTCTGCGCTGGTGCTCAAGAACGAAAAGTCCGTAGGGTGCCATCTGCCCGATATAACTTTGTCTTGGTGCTGCGCAACCACTACACTCGGCAACGATGTCGTTAGATCACCTGCGGGAAAAAAATATGAAACGTTTATTATTATTTTGTACACCACATTTATGTACATTTATGTAATTACGGTGGTTATTTGCGTATGGAAGATAAGGTGTCGGGGAAACTTTTTTTTTTTTTAACTTATAGTATAATTTAGAGCTTTCATTCATTCAGCTTGGAGTATTTCCGGAACATTAACAAAAGTTAAGTTGAAAAAATTCATAACATAATATGCGTTTTTAAGATTTGAACCCCTCCTGAATAAGGGGAAACTGTGTGACTTAAAAAAAAAAAACATGCCAAATAGTAGATATTTTTATAAAGTATTTATTACATGAAAATTATACACCATCCGTGCGTTATTCAAATTGTTATAGCAATATAAAGGTGAAAAAATAAAATAGGATATCAAAACTTTTAACGCAAAAATAGCATGTTTTTTGACTACGGCAGTCGTTTGTGCTTAGAAGGAAAGGTGTCGGGAAAAATTTTTTTTTTTTTTAACTTATAGTACGTTACATAAGTTTTCATTTAAAGCTTGGAGTATTTCCGGAACCTTTTCAAAAGTTAATTTGAAAAGGTCAACTTTCTATGCAAGAGTAACCGTTTTTGATCCCCCCCCTTTGGAGAGAAAAAAGTCAGATTTTTAAGAAAACTATGAAAAACAAAAGTAAAATGTCTAACGTTTACGTACATAAAAAAATTATTTTGATTTGATCAATTTTTCAAAAATTTATGGCTAATTTTAACAAAAAAAACATGAAAAATGTGGAAATTTGTCATTTTTAGAATTCATAATTTCTTCGGATACTTTCCTCTTTTACAGGGAACGAGGAAATTTTTTCAAATGTCTAAGGGTAACGTTTTCAACTAGATACGATTTGTGATCTTTTGACGTGTCGTTCATCAAAATCGGTCCTGTTAGATCTGAGAAAGGTCGGTGAAAGACACAAAAAAAAAAACACATCAGAGTAAAATTAATAATACCTTCTCAGTTTCGCGTCGAAGCTAAAAGTAACAGTAAGGAGGATTTATACGTGACAAAAGTTTAGAAGGGATGATTCTATCTCAACGTCGGAGAGAAAACTTCTTTTGGTTTCCAGATCACACATGAGTAAAATATTTTTTTTTTTTTTTTGTGAATAATAAATATTTTACACTACACGGGTAAACAAAATAACTACCTAGGCGTTGTTTACATAATGTAACACTAACACGACAAAATTAAAAATGGACTCCATTCGCTACTCTATTGCTCCGAAAAAAGCTTTATGACTGAAAAAAATTATCTACGTGTCTGATGAACGAAAAGAGGATGGAATCAAAACACATTATATTGTACGTTTAATAAAGAAGAAAAAAAACGCTTGTAGACGCAATGTTTTCAGGAAATGAAAACCCTTTACGATTGCTAGGGCTGTTAGTTAACGAATATAATACATAACAGACATCCTTTATCGGGGAAAAAATGTATATTTAGTTTACAGCCGTCAGCAGACATTTGAGATCATCGAGATTCATCACTGCTGATCGATGCAGGATCCACGTGTTTTTTTTTTTTTCCAGCAAGCACAAAATAATCTTTGCGACTAAAAACAACAAACGGCGGTGACGCTGAAAAATCTCAGGAGCGTATTTAGGATCGTAACACCTTGGTGGTGTGTGTAAAGCCGTGACAGTATTTCCAACCGATCTCGTATACTACTCATAGGTGTCCATAGTCAGTGTAAAAAATAAAGTACGTAAAGAATTTTTTTTTTGTTCATTCTGTTCAATATTTATTTATTGCGATAACGTTTGTACAACAAATTCATTTGTTCGTGTCCGTATAGGAGAATTCGCGAGAGGCGAACGACTTTTCTTCGGCTCTTCTAAAATTAGTTGTGGGTGGGCTTTCGAGGAGTAACTCGGGGCAGCTGCTGAGCCTCTCCTCGATAAACAGACGACCCTGACCCGATCTCCGGCCGTGTGGCGTGTATAAAAATAAAAATACGATATTTTAATTCACGAGAAAACAGTCGGGACCTTGCAAGTCGGTGAGCACCAGCTTGTTGTCGTATCCGCCGGTCAGCAGATAGTACGCGCTGGGCGAGAACCGCAGCGATCGCACGTCGGCCGAGTGCGGCTTGAAACACTGCAAGCTCCTCGAGCCCCGAATGTCGTACAGCACGCACGCGGAGTCTTCGTGGCCGCTGACCAACAGCCGACCAGACGGTTCCACGCAGACGGCAGCCACCGGCGAGCCCTGCTACACAAGTCATCAGTTTTTTTTTTTTACACCGAGAACAAAATCAACGATCATAGAAAATAAATCAACGCGAACATTAGACTCGTGTAAAACCTGTAAGCCCAAAAACCATACACTTTTCACGTGTTTCGACAACTTTACCGTGTCATCTTCAACAACTCCAATACCCACCGTAAGGTACCATATTTTAAGGTATTATAAAACTCACATCGCCCCCCCCTCGTTCCCACTTACCCTTTTTAGCCGTTCGGGAGACCGAATTTCGGAAGATTTGGCTTTCGTAGTAACCCGGCGTTGTATTACAACACGTCAATGTTCGATTCTTTTAAAAATCCTACTCGAAAACCGCTGTTATCTTTTACCCCCTTTTAAATCCCCCCCGAGAACCGCAAAACAAAACGATTCATCGTTCGTGTTACAGAGTGCTACGAGGTTCGAAAAAATCCGACCATGAAATACAACGTGTTTTTACCCCGTTTTACGGGGCGGCGAATTTTGCGAAACCCGCTGTTGGCGAGCCCCCGCATCATAAAACCAAAGTGCTGTCCGAATTTCGTAAACAGAGCTCCTGCGGTTCCGGCTGGCCGATGATGAAGTTATAGAGCGTGTTGTGTTATTATATAGAACGTGTAATTATTTTTTAAACGAGTTTTGTCTAAAATACGACAGTAATCATTAGTGTTCTGTGGACAACAGAGGTTTTCGCAGTAATTTATATACTAATTAATGTTATGGAAAAAAAATTTACACTCACCCGACTTGCAACAGACGTATTTGGTGTGACAACGTTTACACATCCTCTCGTTCGCAAATCCCAAAATCTGATGGTCCGGTCGTGGCTTCCGCTGACAAACATGGCTCCGCCCCAGTTGTACAATGTCAATATGTGTCCTACAACCGAAACGGACGTATTTTTCATTTGGTCAAATTTCGTGCGACAAGTTGAATTTTTAGCACCACGTAAATATTTTTTTGTTCAAATGACGTACGTTCGTGTCAAAAAATTTGTGATAGGCGCATTACACGGCAGTATGATTAGTGTATTATATGAACAGCGTAATAACTTCGCGGTTCACCCGAGTTTTGTACGTAGGTATTATTTCATAGACAACATTTCTAGAACGCACGAAGACGATTTAAGAACTCTGCCGCCACGATAACATAGAAAAAATGAAAACCGATAGTTCGTTTCGACGTTCGAAAAATCGGTACAATCCTAATAATCGCGGCGGTACACACAATACAGTGGAAATCGGGCCTATTTTTTATTTATCAAGTTTTTAACTAATGCGTTTGGATGTGCAACACAATCCAATGCGCCCAGCTGTAGATTCCGCGGGGGACGACTAAGGAGAACAACTTTTCCTCTGCAACGTCTTCGATTGTTTCCATTCACAAGTGTGTTGTGAAAGCAGAAATAATCCCTTGAACAATACGTTCCTCGAGTCGCCTATATAGAACACCACCTAACCTCGTTCGAAATGACCACAAACCGTCAACGCGCACAAACACCGCACCGACGTACCGGAATGGCCGCTGAGCGCCTGGTAAGGTTGCCCGGTCTCGCAGTCGGTCACGTAGATCTTGCAGTCGCCCGCGCCGCCGCTGATGAGCAGACTGCTCCTGTTGGTCGTGTCCTCGATGAAACAGACGTCCCGGACAGTGCCGTCGTGCATGGCCAGCTCGATCTCCTGGCCCTCCAGGTTCGACGTGTCCGCGTTGAACCTCATCAGCTTCACCGTCTTGTCGTTGCTGCCGGTCGCGATCAACGACCCGTCCGGCGTCCACGACATGCAGTATATCGAGCCCTTGTGGTGTCTGGTGCGCTTGAACAACACGGTCGGCTGCTGGGCCACGTGGTTCTCCCTGTGAAGCGAGGGTTTTTCGGATTAGTCGAAAGTTGTCCTATTATCATATATCACGCTGAAAATGAGCGGTGGCCGACTCAAAAATCGAATTTAAACGCCCGTCGTGCACCCGATATTTCCTTATTTTTCAAAAAAAAAGAAAAATCGACATACACGGTGGAAAAACAATAATAGCGAATACTGATCTGTCGTTATCATCTTTCCCCACCCACCCAGTCGGCAAGAATCGACCGCCCCGAATGACTCGAAGGCGATTTATCCTCTGGGACGTTTGTATAGCCACTCAAAAGTCAAAAGTTCTGAAGTCAATTTTATTCTATACGATGCTGCGACGGACTGTTTTGTGGACTGCGTTTTATACGAAACCTCGGGGAGGAAGTCAAACCGCCCTAAAATGGTTTCCCATCACAATTATTAAAAGCTGATAAATGTGCGTAAATAAGCAATTTTATTTTTCAAAACCCTCTTGAAAACTGTTTCTAACATCCGCACGATGTCGGGCACTCCGTGAACAGAGCGTGATCGGGTAGCGTTTATCGACCGGCAGGAATAAATGTGAAAATACGAACGAGTATAATAATTGTACAAACAAGTTAGTGGAGAAAAAGTGTAGAGTACACCCGACTTTTTTCCACCGTTCCAAATCAATTCTATAAACGCATCAATGATCTGCACGTTATTAACAACCAATCCCCTTAATTTTTCGTTCTTTACAGTATAAAGAATACTCTTTACACTCAAAACTGTACATACAGCTGTTAATAAATTTATAAAACGAAATGAACATAATATTTGTATAGTTCTGGGGAAACGAGTAATTTTCAAACGATTAAACAAGTATATTTGCATATTTATCGCGAACTAATGAGACTGTTTTCTTGTCGTTCTGGTAATAATAATAATAAACTGAAAGACTTGAGAGACTCTATTATACGTCACGCCGGTGTTCTTCCCGCGATATCCAACACTAAAAAACGGAAAACAGCATACTAAATAATATTGCAGCAATATATTCTATTATAATAACACTTTTTTTTCAACGCCTACTACACGTATTTTCAAAACGTTCGTGTCCGACTGCAGGAAAACATAAATATGAGTAAGGATTTGACTTCGTATATAATTTTTTTGTACGACAGTGACCTCATAGTCGCCAACTATTCGGAAAACGTAACGTTGCGACTGTGATATAATTAATGAGCTTATACTATCCGGTAGCCGAGGAGAGGACAACTTATTAACGGACTCGACACAAGTGAGGAGCGCAGCATGCGACCACATTCGAGTAACGGCTTAACGGTTCCGTGCCACACGTCGAGTGACCGTGTAACCACAACAAACCGCACATACCCAACTATGTTTTGAGAATATAAAAAAACAAAAACTAAGGCACAACCAAATATTACGATTCGTAAGTATTGTCGAGAAAACAGAATTATTATGTTTTAACTCGATTTTAGGAGCAGAATTATTATTATTATTATTATTATTATTATTATTTAAACTATAGTTGCGTAGATACAAAAACCGAGATAAAAATTAATTTTTTCTTGTTTGTCGCTACACCCGGCCGATAAACGGAGGCTTTTTTTTTTAATACATCATTCATAACGCTATATTTATTTATTTGATTTTTCGAATAGGTACATTAGTGTAAAATACTAACAGAAACAACAACGGATCGGTTTTTAACTGCAGTAGGTATATTAAGTGTTTCTGAAACAATAGTAAATGTAGTTATAAATTATAAATAGCCGGAGTCGGATGTACCGATTTTATTTATTTATTATTTTTTTTTTTTATTCAAACAACTAGAATAATAATGTTTCATTTAAAAATTACTACATGTGTACGTAAATTAAGACAAATATTAAAACTTTTATAAACAATACAGTTATAACGGTTAACGGCGTTCAAAATAGTACGCAGATTTTTAATTTATCTCCGTTGTTACAAAATTGTAAAGGATTTAAAGATTGAAATTCAAATGGTTTAAATCTTAAACCATTGTTCATAAGGTTAAAATCAAGGAAGGCAAAAGGAACTCGGTTTTTCAAACAACACTCGAGTCGTCCTAAAAATTTTCTCCTGGAGACAAATGGATTAATAAAAAAAAAACTAGTATAATGACACAATAATTACCTAAAAGCCTTCTTTTGTTACGGACCATACCAAAACAATATATTATAATATAGCCTATAATCTATATGAATGAATGGTAGTCAATGCTATTTTTTCTTTTTTTTTTTTTTAATTTTGCTTCGATGTTCTAAAAATTATTTAACAACACGTAAAATGTTAAATACATTTTTTATACGATTTTACTTCGATAAAAGTTGTTGGTATCTTATTAGTACGTGCTCATATATATTATATAATTGCAACTAAAAATAGGACCTACGTGAAGATTGGGGGGTTCAGTGCCTCCACATGCCCAAATCCGGCTGTGATTCATAGCATAAATAACATTGAATATATAATAGTTTAGTTTCAAGCGAATATCAATAAATAAACAATCAACAAAATATTATTATCAACACACTTTTGTTATTCAGAAACTAATGCGCGTCAATCGTACATACAGAAACAATTAAAAAGAACAGGTTTGAATGTGACTAGAATCTGATACAAAGGTAAAATTTTTTTTATAAAGTATGATACTATACGGGTAATAAAGTTTCTCTATATTAAACTTTCCGAAGACGCTAAGAATGTATGTTAAGAGACATGTCATAATACCGGTAATTCACTGCAGCAATCTTACAGATTTCTATTCAGCGTCGTTTAGCACGGCACTTGTTGTATTTACGTGTTTTTTGTCGAATTTAAAATTATCATGTTGTTGTACACACGTCGTGGTACCGGTATGTGTAGTTATAACCGATAACGTATTTTGATTTAGACAACTAAAATGATATATTGGACAGTTTAATAAATAAAAGTTTCGTAAATTCGTCTATAATTATTATTAAATATTCTGTTTTTCATCAATGCCCCATTTTGTAGGTAGTTATAGCAAAATAACGACAGTATATAGACAAAATTACAAATATTGATTTTTCAGAACTGTGGATCATAACCGCGAAAAATGAATTCGTTTTCAACAAGTAAACTATAGAAAACATAATCATAGTAATGTAAGGATGAACAAATTAACATTTTAATTCTTATAATATCGATCACACAAATATTATTATAAAATATAATCACTTATCATATTATCTTACATCATACGTAAAACTAAATCCCATATTACGGTATACCTGTATAAAATATATTATTTTTTTCAACCGACCAGTTTCTAGCGCGTGCAAAACTATATTACCAGCTTTCTAACTGTTAACAACGTAATAAACGTCATCCACGTGAAATACCGAATAAAAATGGAAAAGTTCACGTTTAATTAACAAAATATACGTACTACTTTATTACTTTATAGTTTATAATTTTTTGGTAAAAGACGAGTAATACCCGGCGGGTACAGTTGATTTCGGAATATTACGATAAAACAAGACATATTATTACTCTTTTTACTTTTTTACGATTTTCGTAACACAATTTAAACTACCTACTGAATACTGATAGTAAAATTTCTTTTTTTTCTTCTAATGAAACCAGTAAAATGTATTTCAATAGTACAAGTGTTCTTTTTCCTTTTTTTGAGTCCGTTCCTTTGTCGTACCAGAGGTGAACTGGAAATGTACTGAATTTAGTAAAACTAAATACTCAACTTAGAAATTACAAATTAAAATTTGTAATAAACATTTTTAACTGGATTCTTTACTAAATGAGAGTAAAAATATAGGTAGAACTTTAAATTTTTGAATTCGTCAACATTTGCAGTTCAATTGTTTTACTAAACATTTAATTTCCGGATTATTGACAAAAAAAAAACTTCAAAAATCGGTAAACAAAATTGTTGATTATACTACGTACATAATTATTCCACATTTTCGTTGATGGATACCCTGCAAACATCGGTCAAGACCCAGTTTTAGGGAGACACAATTGTATATTGATGTGTAAACATATTTGTAAGTCATATTGAATGTTTTTTACCAAATTTTTAGAACTCGTTCCGTTTCTTGTTCTTTTTATACGCTTGAGCAGCAACACAAGAATTTTCTGGCCATTCTTTACACGGGGGGGTAATAAATCCTCTAGAAATCTAAAGTTCCTTTTGGAACTCGTTTCGGCCAAACATATACCGACACTATATTATACGTTTCGATTCTTCCAAAACGTTTCTAATTTGTATCGTATCGATACACGCTTGAACAGTTTAAACGTTTAATAATCAATATGTACATAAAAATATATTTCATATTTTAATAACTTTACATCCACGTAATCAGCTGTGTCGCGAGAAAGTTGTGCGGCCGCTCGAGAGCTATTCCTACTGATTCTATGCGGTCGCTGCAGTGTTACGTGAGATCGTCGATTCTCAACGTCATAATTATTATACATCCAGTAAAGTGGTGGTTATGTTTACAGCCTAAACGTACGCGCGCGTTTGCCGGAGCGACAATGGTAGTTTCAATATATATATTCTACACAATTTAAAAAAAAAAATATCTGAAAAAAAGCGAACAGACATCACCGCAGCACGGCAAGTACGACGATTTTACACGATCGATCGGCGCAATCGAAAGTCTCCAATTAAAATCACACACACGCGCTCTCCTCAAAAATAACGTCGTAATAACGGAGTTTCGTCCGCCGCGTACCGGAGAAGAAACCGAGAGACACGAACGTGCGTGGGTGGTTCGAAACGTTTGGGTTAGGTCAAACGTTCGCCCCACACAACACGCGGTTGTCGATTAATAATAATCGTCTGTGGATGTTGCGGTTCATTCTTCACACGGTGTTCTTCTTCGAAACGAAAATACGACGCGTTTACGAAAAACAATTCACCAACGTAAACTATAATCGTACTAAACGACAGGGCTGAGCTCCAGAGATAATATTTCTCGGGGGCGGCCATAGTGTATATACTTTCAGTCTTCGGAAAATGTGAAAGTTTTTAAAAAAACAACGTTTTTACGCCGCATCACATTACTCTATCAATTTGTCTATTTTTTGCAGGTTATAAAACCACAGATGTACACTATAACTATTATGGTTATCTAAAAAAAAAATATTCACGTTGTACGCACGCGGTGGTTCGTTCTTCGGTCTGCAGGGGATGGCCGTGGAGCCTGTCCGGGATTTCGACAGTGTCATTGTTACGTTTGTTTGTGTCCCAAGCAAAGCAAAATAAACGGTAAAATGTCGTCGAGTATGAACATCGTGTGTTTTACATTCAAGATAAACGCTGGAAATAATTTGAAGTGTTATATGATGCCTCGGGAAAAAATGTTATCGCTCTAACGGCCTGCGGTTGCTAATCATTATTACACTAAAACCAAAATGCTGAGCAAGTAGGTGCGGAACAATTTCGAAATCGAATCGGCACTAGAAGATTAAATTTCTCAATCGGATATTAAAAGGCCGTGGTATTTTTTTTCACGTATATTCAAGATCTTGCTCAGCACTATACAAGAGAAAATAATAAAATTCTTCAATTTTTACACAGCGTTAAGGATACAAACAGTGATTAGAATGCTGAACGATCTATATAACAGGCAAAAATACGTATCCGCCCCATACTACGATATAATAATAAACAAAAACCATATTGACAATAAACAAAACACATCGAATGAGCCCACTCATAGAGCTACCCGACCATCGCTTAGTGTATCTTTTATTTTCAGACGTGTCGGCCGTTTTTAGAAAATCAACTAACGGGTACACGACAGGAACCAGACGTGCACCGTTGTATGTACACGGACGTATCAGCAACTTTCAAGTAAAAAAAAAAAAAATAGACGTGTACGTATACGTCTGTTGTCGTGTATCTTCTTAACGCGCTCAACTTACATTATATTTGAAATAACTTTTTCAAAATGCGTTTTGGTGTCTATCGATAACGGATACGTTCTGAAGTCGTAATGAAAAATGAAAAATTTACGAGTCTTTCAAACTACGATACCATTTATTACCGTTTTAGTTCATCGGCGCGCGTCACGATGATTGTGTGTTCAACTATTCACACGAAACACGTGTAAATAAGCTCGAACAAATGAAAATAGTATTAAATACGTAAAGAAAAAACTATTTTTTTGTTTTTTTTTTATCCTCTTGAAAAATCGTGATGATTTATTATAGCGGGTACACGTGTATTTTTGCCCGTGTCGATGTTATAATAACGTCTTGTCAATCGGATTATACGAATTAAATAAAAGCAAACGCACACCAGACTTTGTAAAACGAAATACGTAGGCACTACACCAACGGGCTACGGAATAATTATTCAGCGAAAGTAACGTACTTACGGCCGGGTAAAACGACGACGGAATCGGTTTTCATAAAAAAAACATCAATTTGACCAGTAATACTTACTCACAGCACACCAGGCGCAATAATAATATCGTTATGTGTTTTTACCCGAGGCGCAACACAAACTCCACGACGTATGGATGAGGTATGTATGTGTTTTTATCAATTATTATTATTATAATAACGTTAATAATAATCTACAACACCGTTCGTATAACGTTCGAATAATGTAGTATAGGGGAAAAAAAAAAGTGGTCGGTGAAAGCCGATCGGATATTTAAATGTCGACCGGTCCGGAAGGAAGTGTACGACGACAATTACGATATCGTTATATAACCCGCGACGACCGCCTCGTGCAGCATCCGACTTGACATTTCGTCGATGAACCGAGCAGACCCGGCAGTCGAAAAACGAGAGCCCCGAGCGCAAAAGTATGCGCAATAGGTTAAGATTTAACGAATTTTTTGACTTGTTTGAGTTTTTTACGTACGCAAGGGAAACAAGCGTGGGTTCTTTTTGTCCTCTTCTGATTAGCACGCGTAAATAAATTTACAGACGGTTTTTATTTATTTTTGCGATTGATACAGAGATGAGCGGACGATTATTATTGTATTCGGAAAACTGATTTGAATTCGTTCGATCAAATTTTTTCCACAGTTTCGATTTTATATATTATGTACGACGTTCGTTGTGTTCGCAAATCCAATAGTTTCAATAATTTTCGGAAAACTGTATTGGGACAAAAATAAATGTTGAAAAGTCGATCATTACGTCGTAACTAAATCAAAACAGTTTTTTCAGAATTCTTACATCGTCGGTAAAACAATCGGTACATAAAAACCTTACATAATGAACCGCATACGATTTACGACGTACATGGTAAGCAAAATGAAATCAACGCTTTACATCCAATTATTAAGTATATAAAAATATATCACATATATTTTAACTCTTTATACAACTTCTTAACTGGTAAATTTATTTGGTTTTTAACACGAATAGTTTAAAATATCATCTCAAATTTTTACAGTTGAACGTATATAATACGTGTTGCTCTCTGCAGTCGAGTTGATTTTTTTTTTTTTTTTATGCAGACCCGACAACATCAGTTTATATTTTTAAATTTAACTCGCATGCTTTTCAGTCATGGGCGGAGATTCGTTTAAACTTTTGGAGGGCTATTTAACATTTTTTTTATAATTGGGGAAATTTATTTCGAAGAGCGATAAAATACTTCTAACCTCCAAACTGTTTAAACGTTTTCTGTTTAAATCGAATTACTTGAATATTATTTATAGACTAAAGAAAAACAAAATGTTTACCTAACCGATGCTGCATGAGAGCGGACTTAATCGACAATGTATAAATATACATTTATTTGTTTGAAGAAGCATAATTTGTATAAAAACTAGCTCTTTTTAACTGAATTTTTAGTGAAATTTATTCTGAAACCTAATTTTTAAACTTAATATATACGATGTGGCACACGTGGTCAAGTCAAATAGCACACGACGAAGAACCGTCAATTTTGGACGGTAATCAATTTAATGTATCACGCACAACTCACACACACACCTACATCAAAGTACCGATAAAACGCATTAGACCTAATAAACACTTTACACGCCACAAATCTCTATATATAATTCGTCTTTTTTATTTACTTTTCGCGCAAGATGTCATTTATAGTTACACATAAGTATTATAAAATGTGTACGTTGTACACATGGCGTTTTAGTGGAAACGCAAACTGACTTTATCGAAACCGTAAATAAACCGTGTGAAAAAATTCTATCTCGTTTAAATTCACGGTAGCGACATAATAATATATAGGTAGTCACAGCGGTTTAGTACATCTCGATATATTATGCGATTTCACTGATTCCTCTTGTATAATCTAACGTTACACTTGTATTTGACAGCCCATTAAAACGTCGAGAATCAAATTCACAAATCCCCTGCAGCAGCGATGTATTAAATGTGTAAGCAACATATGTGCGAGTTATTGGAAACTTCCCGAAACCGTGAGAGTCGGTTGAAAACAAACCGTCTGTACAAATCCGCTTACGTCGGGGTCTCGAAAATCCAGTATTCTTTAGGTAACGACTGCAGTTTTGTGACTAAAAAACAAGTTTTCGTAATTTTATGACCGTTTAAAATTGCAGATCAAATAACGTCATGGTTACAATATTTCAATTATTATTTCTTTCTTTAGAAATAATCATTCTCGAAAAATATCTTGTAAAAACATAATAGACATTCAGAATGAATATTGGATAACCCTATTAATTTATAGAACTGCTGAGAACATATTTGCGTCATAAAATCCAGTGCGACAAAGACCCTTAATAGTTGCTAATCGTTGCTGTGGTCTATCATTGTTCGGAAAATTTTACCTTCAGGTCATAAATTCCATAAACTATTTTGTACATATAGGTGTGTATAAAAAAAAAAAATTTACAGTGTAAAACCGTCGGTTTCAATAAATATTAGTGTTCAATATGAATTAATATCAAGTAAAAAGATTAAGGGCGATTACACGAATTATAGCAGAACGTGATTCTGAAACAATATGAATTGTGGTTAAGATTCAAATTAGTCGCAGCGAGCGTTTAAGTTCTAAAATACGACCGCGACAGGCAAGAGTGAAAATAAATAAATCTTTTTGAAGAAAATTGTTGAAAGAAAATAAATGTTATGTGAATGATGGATGTGTTCTAAAATAAACATGTTATACGCGCATAAATTACAATTAACGAAGTTAAACATAAAAACACTCCAATAATATTTACTTAAAGTAAAGAATAATTTAATTTGTACAATACCAACAGATTTTTAATTTTAAATGAGTCTCTGTATATTAAAAAAAAAAACTTTGTACTATTATCGATTCGTAAAGTTATTAGGTACCTATGATATTTAAATACGTTCTTAATTTTATGCGTTTCGAATATACACCTACTGTATGTGTAAGTCATGTTCTAAACACAAATTGTTCGTCCAAACTAATAGGTAACAGTGTATTAAAAAAATATTTTTTGTCGAGAGAAAACATACATCGAGACGATCGTGTCGGAAAATATCTTACAAAAAATAACAAAAGAACAGATCCACAAATACAGATTCTTGACAACCAATATGTTATGTTTTTTTTTTTTTTCAAACATGATATGTATCCAAACTAATAATGAAGGATTCGCGTACAAATATTTAATGCTTATTAGTTTAGGAAAATGAAGTGTCGGTAAAAAAAATTTTCATATTCGTTCCACTCAATACCGATATAGTTTATGCATTGATATTGATGATGTAAAAATATCCCATTTCTCCGCACAGTACTTGAGATTTAGATATAAAACATTTTTCTCAGATAGTATACTTATAGTCTTGTTTGAATATGAAAGAATTTTAAGAACAAATCAAGTAAGTTCGTAAATCTTGTCGATATCTTACATACTCATTTCCTACTCTCGCTAAAATTATATGTTTAAATGCGCGCGCTATAGTTTTCATTTAAATCACGGTCCCTAAATTGCGCGCTATACCGCAATAATACCTCCATTAACACTTTTTATTTTAAGTACAACAATATACACTTCTATAAAATACAAATATATTGGAAATCAAGAATATTTCTTAAAACAAACAAACTGACACATATATAGTTAATAATTGAGACTTATACTATACAATATAGGTAATAGTTACGTAAATTATTGAATATTTTTCAAAGAAACGATGTATAGTTCCAAAAAGAACTGTTTCTATACTATGTAAATAGTGGTATGATAAATAAATTTATCTTTTGTAAAAAATTTGACAAACCCATTTTTTTGTATCAATTTTGGTAATAAGTATGAAGATAAAAATTACAAAAGAATAATAATATGTTCATTAATTCGTTTTAAACGTATTTATCGATTACACGTGTTTCACTGGTCATGACGTAGTTCCATAAAATAGTACATAGTTAATACTCAATTAGTTGTATATCTTGTTATATATAGGGTATTATAATGAATACTCGTAATGAATCGGTTGAACAGATGTAATCCAAATAAATATTCAATGTCTTTCTTTATTATTTCCAAAACATTTTAAATAGCTAAATAGGAACGAAAAGGAACTGATATTAATTTTTTCAAGCGACAAAAGAACAAATTCCGTTAAAAAATCGTAAACAACGAGGAACAGAACTAATTCCTTCGAACACTGCGATATTGTTAATCTATATGTGTACTAGCTATCAAGCTAACGACGTAATTTTAAATAATAATTTAACTAGTATTAAGTTTTTGATTTTTTAACTATACAAATTTAATTACTAAACGTTTCGTAGTACACTAATTTTGATATTGAAAACATCATTGGTATAATACACCAAAATTTTTATTGTTGAGGGAATTCACAAGGGAGGTCGCAAGGGGGAGGACACTTTGGGCAGATATCGCACGATTAAATACGAATACGTAGAGGAATTTACCCATTTTAGGGGGGTTACGATCCCCAAAATTACAATTTACAATCCCCTGAACCGTTCACGCCACTGGCCGATACCCGATTCCAGATCAGAAATTTCATAATGCAATTAACTGCTATGATCCATAAAATATGACGTGACACGTACGTAACATTCGCTTGTGTAGTAGCCCGTTAAAATCACTTTATCTTCGACGATTTTATGTTCCAGTTTATACTTCTTAAACCCGTAATTCGATTGTGCAGGAACGCGCACGTGCGAAGATTAGATTCGTAACGCACCAAAATCGGAATCGAAAATAGATTAACCGAACTGCTTATGAATAGAGCGAATGTACGTAAATTTTACAGACGATTATTTAACCCGCGATCCAATTGTTATACCCTCGTTAAAATCGACAGTGCCTCTTTGTTTTAAACTTTTTTTAGTAGCACAAAATCATTTGTTTTTATTAAAAATTAGGGGGGATTTTATTTAAGTTGAAAATTTGCTCGAAAAAATTTTACCATTTTACGTAAATCGTATCCGTATAATAACTAGCCAAAAACGTTTACCGATAAACTCCACATCTCTACTTAGGGATCGATCGAAGCACGCGTACATTGTGTACAATCGTAAACCAAAAAACATGTGCACATTAACGCGTTGAAAATTAAAATCGAGTTAAAAGTTAAGTTTACCGAACTTTTTGTTTTTCTAAATAACTTAAAAAAGTTGTTAACTACCGCCTATAGTCTCGTCGAAAACAAACAACCCTTTCGTCGAATCATGGAAAATGGGCGACAATTTCGCGTTACACAACTTATATCATTTTATGCATGCGTACACATCGAGTGAAGTGTCACTGAGACTATACGCCATTTTCGATTGACTTTGTGAAACGTTCTCTCCGTGTGTACCGGGAATTCTTTTTAACACTCGCGTTTTGTAAACAATCAAGTAAATTACGTCGGTTTTCACCTCGCGGCCTTTTGAGATTCGCGAGAAAGTTCGGTTCATTTCGGATCGCCGCAAATCGACACGACGCGGAATTCTGCAAGGCTCGTAAATCATAATAAACATCGCTTGGTGGAAAACACTATTTTTTTTTCAACCGAACCGTACTCGAAGATGAAAAAAAAAAAAATGACACAACTCAGTCATTAGAATAACGTAAGCGCAATAATAGCTTTCACTTGGTTTTCAATAGCGACTGTTAAGCACCGACGAATATTGTGCATGCGTGTGTAATAATTTTATAAATATCAGACCATACCGCTTCAACGATCTCAGATGAAGGGGCTTTTCTTTTTTTATGTTTCTTTGCCGACACATCGTGCCAATACCGAACAAATCGAGTAAACGACCGCAGTTATGGTTAACCTACAAACGGAACGAGTCTCCGACGCATTAATTGATTGTAAATATAACGTTCAGATTTCTATAAGGTATACCAAAAAAAGTAACACGGTGTAGACTTGTATTACAAGACACAAAGTGTATAGAATTGAAGTTACAAAATCTGTTAGTATGAACACAAAACAAAATACTAAAATGAAAAATGTAGAACGCGGTGAACGGCTGCATTTCCAAATCCACCAACTTCACACAACATTTTACTCTTTACATTAACGAGGCAAAAAAAAATATATATATATACATAGACAAGTTATATAGGTACGATCTTTGTTATTTGACATATAATATTCGTTCTGCACATGAATAATGTTTGGTTTTTAGTATTAAACAACTACGGTCATTCGCGTAATACATGGCAACTCAATGTTCTCGACGAAGGAAAATACGAACAAAAATGTAATACTCGATGCAGACACGCGATTTTGATCGATTCGAATTCTGCACATATACAGCTGAAAGGCCGATATTAAAACGAAGATAATAATTAGGCATTGCGCGTTTTAGTTCGTTTTTTTAGTTCAAACTCGGTAGGTATTTACGATTGCGACGACCGCAGTTCAACTTTTGAGACCGCTGTTTCCGTACAAATCAATACTGTTCTACGTAGGTACACATATCTCTATGTATGTACGTACAGCGAGACCGTCGCCAGAGCGAAATCGTAGTGCAGAGACAATCATTATGATCGGGAAAACATAAAATGCATTTTCGTCCGCATGATAAGACCTAATTAAAACTCGATTTAATAGTTTTTCCCCGAAAACAAAAAGCATTAAAATAGGCCGCACCCCCCTCGGTCTCTCCCCTTAAGAATCGCGGACGAGTGGATTCGATTTATATTATTTTATTTATGCGGTTAGCACGACGTAAGCTCGCCGCGAGACCGTGAGAGGAGTGTTCTTCTATTATACCGCCGTCCCGTTAAACGCTATAGCGAGTTTGCGGCGTAGGCGTCGTGTGTTAAATGCGAACAAAAAATTAAAATAATAACAATAATAATAAGTTCCCGTACGTACTATATTGTAATACACGCGTTTGGTATTATTGCTGAAAATAACGCGACCCGTTCCGATTTTTCGAGTCACGATGTACAAATTGCGCAAGTATACAGCACGTAACGGCCGTAAGCGTACAATACAAGCAGAGATTTGATTAAATTTCAAAAAAAAAAAAAAGCTATTTAACATCTTTTTTTATAAAAGTATATTGCTATATATATGGACAGAGAATTTGGGCTCCCCTCCCCCAATCTCCGTCTATGAACTAAATCGTAAACAAATTTGTGGGTATGTGATAACAATCACACGGTGAAATAATAAACCACGCATATATTAAAATTTGAAAAAAACGTACGTGTTTTACCGCGATTGTTCGCGAATAACGTACGAAATATTATCATTTACTCGATTTATTCGTGTGCGTAACATTTTATAGTAAAACGACGTTTATTCGCAGAGCACTTTGCTCGCGGCCGTCTCCCATTAACGTCTGCCAACAACAAATAACGCGACAGCGGATTTTTAAAAACACGAATATTATTAGCATATTATATGTTCTCCTAATCCATCAAATGTGAAAAAGTGTGTTATTTCCCCGCAAAACTATTTCATACACGCTTCTCGTTTGGCACTAAAATATAGTATACAGCTAACCGGCTGCAGGGTTGCTGATCCTCCTGCAGTCGTCGTACGCACACAACACGCGCGTCGTTAAAATGTTCAATACATTTTTTTCAAACAGTTTCGCGACGATTCGTAAACGGTTTCGTGAAAGTCATAAAAAATACGACGATTGTTTTCGATTTCTTTGTGCGCAAAGATGATTCCCGGAAGAAAGCCGCAGCGGGATAGACGAGAATAACCTCCACACTATTATAATGCAACTGCGCGCCACGAATCGGGAGAAATTTACTTCGAATTCCGTAAATTACATTGATGTCATAGCTATATATACACGCGATTCACATAATAATAAAAACGATAATGGCAGCGATCGATACTGCGGTTACGGTTTATGCGGAGGTTCGTCGAATGAAGAAGAGGCAATTACAGCTATAGGTTAGGACAATCGCGGGAGTCGGCGGCGTACCGCTTAAAAAAATATCACAGAAATCGTGTTACGTTTTTGAGGAGAGGCTATTCAGTGTTTTTCACGATAGAAGGCCATTTAGTTAGTTTGACTGGGATGCTCTCGGAATCTAAATACATAATACGTCCTTAAAACATATCTATATAACATACTCCGTCCATTATTTATACTGTCATAGGAAAACGATAAAACGTAATATATTGATGAAAAAATCGCATTGCATCGATCACCGTTACGTTTCCCATTATCTGAGTACGTCTGACGATAGTTATTGGCTATAATGATATTTTGGATAATATCGATGTCAGAGAGACGGACGAAAATGTTTGCGCGTAGGCGTACCGGCGTATTGCGGAAAAATTGTTTTTTAATTTCAAAACTAAATTTACTTTTAAGGCGTTTTTATCACGAGCACCTGACCAAAATTCTTCCCTTTGTGTAACGTTTGATGCAAGCACGCCGATAGTTTTGTAACAATATCTCGAGAGTATACGGCGTACGTAGTATAGGTACACCATATGGAAACACCCCCGGTCTTACAATCGGTACTCGAATTAGGGGGGGGCTCCTTTTTGAATTTTTTTATATTTCGATAGCACCCCTTCAAGTCACGTTGAGTTTAATCCATTGCGAAGGACGCTATTTTTTTTTTGAAGTCCCCTTTCGTTCGTTTTTCCGAGCACTGTTTACAATACACTGACCTGATGTCCGTCACTTTCGGGTAAGCGCATATCCGGAGCGTTTTGGAGTTGGACCCGACAGCGTACACGGAACCGTGAGGGTGAAACTCGGCGCACCGAACGGCCTGCACGTCCTCCAGCCGGGTGACCGCTATGAACCTGGGCTTGCCGCTCTGGTCGCTGTTCCCGGCGTCCGGCGGTAACCCGTCACCGGTGTGCATGTTGGACGACTTCGCGTTCGCGCCCGCCCCGACGGCCGTCGACGTCGGCTGAAACGGGAAAAAAACAAAACAAACGTCAGTAAAAGGGCTACAACAAAAAGAACGAAAAGAAAAAAAATTTGTACAGATTAAACAAAAAAACAGGGTGTGATAAAATTCAGCAGTCCGCCCGAGCACACTGTGTAACCATACATAGCAATTATTACACGTAGATCTTTTTTTCAATCGAATCCGTGTGTTACTCGTTTGTGCGCCGACTATTCTTTTTAGACAGGACTAGATTAATATAATTAACTGATTAGGTACGCGCAGGTATAGAGTTTTAAATACCAAAAGGGTGGTCAGTAACGAACGACAGTAGTGTACAAATTACGTGTTTCACAGAGCTCGTGTAAACAGGTTGGTTATAGATCAGGACCTGCAGGAACACAAATCATTTAGGAGACGTTTTTGAGTTCCGTTCGTAACACAACACTGCGTCGTTAAATTTCAAACATTTTACTAGCCGCGATAATAGCAAATGAAAAATTGTTACGGAAGCGTATACACACACTATTATATTTGGATTTTTTTTCTATGATCCGTGATGTTGGGCGAAATCTAAATACTGTTGTCGAGGTGTGTTGATCCCCGAGTTCCGCCCATAAGACCGCAGAACAGTATTTACTATAGAGTAATAGATATCGGCAATTTCCTGCTTTTCAAATCCGTTTGACCCACCCATACGCGGCACATCTTTTCGTGCATATATTTATAATAGTGTTATGAAAACGAAAATTTCGATTTCCCGCACACTTCCGACACGAAGGATGAGCACACTGTTTAAGAATAAAAAAAAAAAAATGTTCAGAATATTCTAAAACTATCGGATCGCACGCGTAATCTGCGATACAACAATGTACACGGTTTTTTTTTTTTTTTGTGACCATCGTCGACCGCGATTGAAAACAAAAACGGTGCTGCAACGCTCTAGATTACAGTAATTCGCACAGCACTGAGCTGCGCCACCATTTTTTACCGATTATTGTCCAACAACGGCAATAATTATTGTTTAACGTTTAAAAAGTACAACAAAAATAGTTATAATCGTATTGAGCGCGGGTCAGTTTTGCGAGATCGTAAAAACCGCGGGTCAACGGCTTTTTTTTTAATTTGAAAAAAACAAAAATTTAATTAAAAGTTAACAAACGTTAACAAAACTGAACTTAAAAAATAAAGATAGAGTTCATAATTTAATAGTTCGCGTGGTTTTTGTACTTCACTTCCTCCGCTTCGAACAACTGTTTTCGTATTTTCTTTTGAATTTTCCATCTCGGGTACTTTTTTAAAAAAAAATGTCAACACTTTAAATTGAAAAAAAATTATTATTGCCTACATTATGTTAAAAGCTAAAGAAAAACGTAAGTTAAAATCTTAACTCGACTTTTTAACTTAATTTGAAGGTGATAGTAATGCTCAGCATTGATAGGAACAAAGATGTCGAGGACCAGATTCAGTTGGCGTCATCACGGCGGTCCAGTACAGTAAGTCACGGTCGCGTGGGTTTCTAGTTCGACTGCAGCAGCAGCAGCACGCCAAACCGCGAACGCGTATTTCACCGGGCATACAACATTATGTGGTATCGGCCGTGCCATGCGTGAAAATCGCGCGATAGATTCTCGGTATCTTTTTTTCATTTTTTCCGGACTGTGACCAAAACAATCGTACCCACCCATATCGGTACCTACTTAAAACAGTACAACATACATATATATCAGCTTTTTACTTTCGATAACAGATCGTCAACATTTAGCGTACCTACGGTTAGAGAGTAAAGAGACGTTCGCGAAAACACGTCAGAACGTAGCGATAATTTCTCTCCGAACGGCTTTACGCGCTCAGAAATTCTCGTGAACGAGCTCTACGTGATTGTTTGACACGATCGGTGCTGATTCGTTTATAAATGTCGCTTTCATCGATTCATAACAATTGTACAGCTCGTATTTACATCACAAAACTATACGTCTATAAAATTAGTTTCTAGTTTGTTTAAATTTTGTAGTGCATAGCAGAACCAAAAAGGTCTGTTATTATTGCTGCAGTGTGTTTTCATTGCGAACGATCAAATTATATAAAGTCAAAAGGACGTGGAAAAGATGGACTGAAAAACACGATTGTTTTCAAAAATCATAAAAACGCGGTGTTTCAGTGATAATAATTTTAACTTATACACTAGACATTTCCACAATCTTATAGCGACGACACGCGTGGTAAATAGTAGGTGTACCTAACGGCTTTCGTATAATATTGACGGTTTGTACTTAAAGTCCGACTGAATATACATAGGCGCAATTGTGACTTTTGCATTTTTGAATCGCTATAACTTTTAAACCGTAAGTAGTAGAAACTTGAAGTTTTGTGACATTTCTACACTCTTAAAATGATGTATTTTAATATTTTTTGAGAACCAAATCTTACCCCGTTACAATAATAATTGTAACTACGCCACCTGATAACGTTGTAAAATTATAAAGTCTGACGAAGGATAAGTATACCACCCCTGTTTACTATGTATATATTATCATCCGCGTGCTTAAAACACGAAGAAATTAAAATAAACATTAATTATATCGCAGCAAAACAACATACTGCGGGTATAACAACGTGATATAATAATTAATACTTTTTAAGTGACGCGTGTTTGTCCAGTCAGTAATTAATATAGAAATAGGTAAAGTATGTTATATAGGGCGTTTAGATGTCGTGGAATACTCTGCTGCAGCTGTATCACTTATCCAGCAGGTTTAGGTACGTTCGGTGGTCGTATTCGGAACAGTGTTTTTTGTACATTACACTGGACGTTATTATAATTCAAAATAATTATGCGACGTCTACTTTTGTACATATGGATATTGCGATCCACATTGAATAAATAAACTAACTCGTTTATAGTTTATTTATTATTGCTCGCCACGCGATATCCCGGACCAGACTCTCTCAAGACTAAAATATCCGCGCGAGTCGGTCGGCGGCGGTTTATCTATGTAATATGTTATAATAAAAAACGTGCAGATTATACTTCCACCGCGCGACAATCATCTTCGAATTTTTTATGTATGCGCCTGCACATAGGTTGACCATAAAACAATCTTATAATATTATCCAAAATAGTCGTTTTAATAACCTATTAAAAGGATGTCTAAGTCATAAACGCTCATGTTACATGATTGTAAAATTGTACGTATAAAAAATTTTGGCAGATACGTTTAAAAATAACTTTGTAAGTACATCTGTTCAACATAAAAAAATGTATAATATATTATGTAGAATCACAGAAGTGCAGGGAAACATAAAATAGCGTTTTCCATTTAAAAAATTGTTAATACTTTTATTAAAAGTATATATTATACGAGTAGAAACCGTATGTATTGATAGTCGAAAGACATCTTTAAAAATATCAATAACTGCAGCTATTTTCAAAAACTTATAAGGGTAAAAATTACTCTCGTTATAATGATTTATCTGCGTATACGTAGTATATGCGTAAATATACTATACTAACACACGTAAATCCTCGATTATAGTACCAATACAATTTTTTTTTTTTTTTAAAAAAACGTAAAAATTAACAAAAACAAAACAAGGTTTGATAGATCACAATCCAGACGTTCACTGCAAGTTATATATCGAAATATTTTAAATGTATTTGAACGATTTTTAAATGAACTTTATTCAAATAATTTTTTTACTGACTGCAGTTTTAACTTGATATTGTAATTATGCACCGAACTAATTGTCAAGCAGAGGAGGTAATAATAATATCGCTGATTTTAAATTATACAATACGGTTGTATTTATAAGATTCGAGAAGTATACATATTTTTGTGCAATTTATATAATATCTAATATTTTAAACATATAAACATTCATAAATATCTAAATGGTTTTGAATTATAGAAAAGAAACAGTTTATATATATACATACACACACGATACAATAGAACGAGAAACTAAAAATACCGTTCGGTGCTTCAGTAACGCAAACATTTACTGTGACACAAATCTAAGCACCAGCTTTTCAGAAATGTTTTAGTTATTTTAAAGTACTGTACACAACAATGAAATGTACCGAGAAAATGTGCTGAGTTTATATTGTACAGAAAATCTCGCTGTACAATGTTATAATTTATAACATGTGTGTGTGTGGTATCGAGAGAAACGTAGGCAGAATGCATATTTTTTAATACTCAGTGTGTAATACATTTAAACACGATGGTTCTTCCACTTGTCGACAGCGGTTAACAATACAGAAAAAAAAATTATTCCGTGGAAAATAGGTACTCACTAACTAACAACATTATATTTTTATTATTAAATATACACGTCGAGTCGTTAAGAGAACACGCCCGTTTCTTACGTCTAATACGTACCCTCGTGTAAATCTCGTGAGAACTATTGCCGTTTAAGCTAGGAACATAACAAAAAAAAAGGTCGTACGGAAAAAAAAATGTTCATAAGACGATAACATTAGTATCCACGTTTCAGCGTTTAGGCAGACTAAAACAACTGTACACAATTGGTATTCGCGTGAAATGTTTTTATTTCGTTTAGTTATATTATTAGAGTATGCAAAAGAATATCGGTTACTAATGATAATTTTAGGGGAATCGGTACAATAATACTGGAAAACGAAATGAGAGCAATAAAACAGGTTTTTGATCTAATTTGTGATTACGAGGCAATCAGCAGTAAATACCGGCATAAAATTAATTAATTAACTCGTAATGATTTTAATAAATTTGTCGTAGGTGTTTGTTTTAATTTACAGTGTCCTAAATGTACACTAATTTCCGAAGTTTTACGTATAATATTCTGTGTTCTGTAAATTATACTACTCTACCGCGGTCGAATCCTTTGAAGATAAATTTACAATCACTAAACATTGTTCTTCTTTTTATAATATTAATACAAATATTTACATTTTTTACATGATACACTATTATTAAACCTATACAGTAATTATAAATAATACTTTAATAACACATATAATTAATACTATCTTGAGAAGACTGTACCAGTGCAAATAATTGTGTAAGAAATAATAATTATAATTTATAAGAAACTTTCTAAAAAAAAAAAAAAAACTTAATAATTCATCTGTAATGAAAATATGCATTTATATAAGAATAATTTAAAAAACGTTGAATAAATGCAGTAAATGATTGAAGAAAAAGTAGCCGGAGGTTTGTCAAGACTTTTGACGTATACATGGTAATAATCATATATAATGACATGTTAAAGAAACTATATGGACACATTTTTTTAAATGCGATTTTTTTTTCAAAGATTTATTATTACTACACAATAAAAACCTGTAAGTTTAAGTCTTGGTCAGTATGATGTTTTTGCAACATAAACGGAACTCGTAAAAATTAAATAAATCTAACATTTAAAAAAAAATATGATAACATAGCCGTATAAACATTATTCCCATTCGACCGGGCGCCAGGCGGTTATGAAATTAAAAGCTTTCACAGAAGTCGATTTCGTTAAAATTCAAATACCGCCTGCATATTTATCTATCGTTGCGATCACGATAGTATAGCAAATATGGTTTTTACTCAGAATTCTTCATATCGTGCGCATATACAATTTGTTAATCAAAATAAATACATTTTTTTAGAAACAAAAAAAAAACAAAACAACTAAACGCATAATGCGTGCGATTCATATTTTACCAAAATAGTGCAGTGTTGCCCATATACGCTGCCTATACTTATTAGAACAATTCAGATTATTTAAATTGTTATACGCAAATGCAGTCGCCTAATTCGAAATTTACAAATAATGGTTATAGGTGCCGTTCGAAATTCAATATGACAATATTTTAGTTTCATTTCAAAAACGTAGTGAATATATAGGTTTAATATCGAACCTGATCAATCATAATATACCCAATGGTTTCAGGTTTCATAAAAAAAAATAATAATAATAATCGCATAAAATGTAGCTGATCCAAAACAAATACATGACAAATTCTAGTTGTACTATGTTTGTTGAATTAAAACATTTCTTAATACGGCACAAAAAACTACGATTAATATATATAGTCACACAACTTGTGCCCCCAAAACCTAAATGTACCATAAGTAGACTATTTATACTGCATAATTTACTTGATTATATATACAAGTGGTAACTTGTTTGCCGTTTCCGAGATCAAACGTGGGATACGTATTTTATTAAAAACCTGAACATAAGTCATATAAATATTTATCATTCATTTCTCGTTAAACGCAATTAAGTCACTAAAACACAAATATTATTTGTTATGTTTCATTAAAAAAAAAAAAAAAACTATTTTCTTCACGAATAATATTTTTTAATTTTGAACGGTTTATATAACTAAAATTTAAAAAGTCGAGTATATGCGGTATCGAGGACAAACTGAAATTTCAAACACAATATCTATACCGTACAAGTATTTCATTACAATTTAAACGTCACTATAAATGTTGAATTTCGACTCTTAAATAATGCGGGTGAATAACAGTGTATGTACATAGTATTTTTTTGTTTTGTTTTTAAACTTTTCACTTGAAAATCTGCAGTTACTAAAACAAAGAAATCAAACCACTGAAAACGTCCTACACTTTTTACACGAATTTTTAGAAAGAAAAAACCTCACGCAATGTCTACACAGTGCAGATTTCTTTTGAATCCAACGATTTATCGTCGTTTTCAAATTCAAAACAATATAATACACCGAGTAAGCCGTGGCGGCCTACAACAATGCCTTATATTTTATAACATACACGCTATACGGAAACTGTCCGGTTTTTTTTTTTTTTTCAATTGAAAACATGTTTATGTAAGTCATCAATAACGCGTTCTGAAAAAAAAAAAATTGAATCTATTCATACTGAGATACAAAACGCAGAGAAGAAATCGAATACGTACTTGTGTACGATCGCTTTTGAATTAGATTTCTAAAATATATCGTTTAAAACCGACTTTGCGCGCATTGATAAGTAACCTATAAATACGTTCTGCTGGCCTAATTTATAGAAAGTTGGTTCGGCTCAAATTGAGAGAGAGAGAGAGAGAGAGAGAGGAGTGCGCAGGGGATCTTTTCGCAAAATATTTAAGAACTACCCTATACTGTAATTCATTATTTTTTACTTAACCTACGCTATTTTGTTTCCGATCCAAGCACAGTTTAAATGGTCCGGAAAAATGGGCACTTAAAGGTGGACTGCAGAGCAAAATACTGCATGTGTTCGTAAAATGAAATTTAGCGCGGTCCGTCATTGATATATTTTTATATATTTGCTGTTTGGGGTCATCCGAATTTTTAGTTTTAGTGATTTGTCGTATCAGGAAAATCATCCGAATAAAATATTTGGTATGGTTATTGGGCAACCGCGCTGTTGTTTTCGAGGTTAGGGTCGAGTACCTAGAATCGTTTTGAGCCGCATATTATGGTCGGAGGTTCGATTTTTGAGTTCCTTAACGTTTAAATCGGCTAAATAATTGATGAAAAAAATTAGTAAAACTCATTTGCCAGCCGCAGTCCACCAGCAGTATCGAAAATCGAGCGTTCGCGTAAAAAACTGTCGCCGATACAAAACAAAAAAGCCGGGATTCTTTCTAGGTCGCGTGGGTGATTTGACGGATTCGGATGGGTCACTGGTTTTGAAGTTGTGGTTCAAAAGTAGTATTTAATGTCTAAAAAAAACGGTTCTGAGCGAACCCAGTTATACGTCCTGGTAAAAACTACTTTTAACGATAAAGATGGTCCGAAAACACTCCAAAAGTCGTATCCACGTTTACAAAAAAATATTACTTTAAATAACGTGTAAACATTTTATTACGTAATGGTTTACGGATTATAATGGTATTGGTTTCAATTCGATCGGTCAAATACTAGCCACTCCAGCGGGCATTTTAGTATAAATCTGTGTGTTTTAGAACTCGCGAAATGTGTAAAATTCAAAAATTTCTTTTGAACAGGATATAAAGCCAAAATCTCAACTTTTTCGTGGTACTCAAAGTCGAGATCGGAGCACTCTTTCTATACGAAAACGTCATCACAAACCTGAAAATTTCAAATTTTCGCAGTAAAGTTCTTAACTTTTTTCATTTTTGGGGTATTACCCAAAACTTAATAAAACGTCACTTAAGTCGACAAACCTATCAGAAAAGTTACTCATTTTAAACGTTAGAGCATTCCTTTCAAACGAAAACTTCATCACAAATCTTAAAATTTCAAACTTTTCACCGTTAATTCCAATTTTTTGTTTAGTTTTTGAGGTACAACTTAAAAAGTAGGCGAAATTTCAACAAAAAAAACTTCGACCGCCGGAGTTCATAGACCTCTCGTTAGAGGCACTGACTTTGAAAATTTCTCTGTACGAAAAGTCGTTGACAGAAAAAAATAAAAAACAACATAGGTACACTACTCGCTCGTCGAATGTAAAAAAAAAAAATCTCGTCAAGCGCATTTTAGAGACGCGTTCGTTTTTTTACACGACGACGATAATACACGATTTCTTCGCACATCATGTGTATTATATTAAAATAATACGGCATTTCAGTGCAAAGTAAAAACGCATTCTTTCAAAACTACACCGTATAAAAAATGCGCACTTGACCTTTTCTCGGCGTTCAACTCACCGCAGGTGTTACACACCTGTAACACGTTCGTTTAAAAAGCGGCGATGTCTACACTCGTCTTCTGGAACGTCGCCACGTACGATACAACGAACGGTAAGAAAAAAAAAAAAAGAAGAAAAGTTTAGTAAAAAGTGCCATCATCTCGGGCCGACACTCAGTTCGGTGTCATACTACCGAAAATCTTATCGCAAAAATAAAAACAACACACGTACGGTTGTGTTAAAATCTAAAGAAGACTCGACACTACTGGTCTTCGAATTTCTTCACTCGGTAAAGGACTACGAAACGTTAGGAATCAAAAAACATTCGTTTTTTACCGATATTCCGTATTTTTGCACGATGTATTATTCATCGAATTTTTCAATTTTTACTGTTGCGCGGATCGAAAATAATTACGAGAATTTTATGCTCCGGAGGTTAGTTAAAATATGGTACATACAAATGTATTGCGTTTCGCGTAAGTTTGCTGCGCTCGTACGGCGATGAAAACGAGTTTCCAAAAGTGAAAACCGCAGCGATTCCCCGTCGGTTTATAATAATTTTTTTTTCCCGCCGTTTTATACATATATACTCAATAAGCAGGTACAATCAATGATTTTATACTCCGGTTTTTCGAAGAATTAGTACAACGAGTATAATACGCGTAACAACGCATAATGGAATTGGTACTGCACGGCAGCGAAAGTGTGATGGTAACGCGTCCGTACGAGTCACGACTACGACGGAGGGTCGTCTCGGAGTAAAAACATAAAATATTTATACACATATAAATATTGTGCTGCCGAAAATCACTCGTTTTCGCATTACACGCTCGGGGTAACGCTTATGTCTCGCCATGTATTATAACGTTCAAAAAAATCCGGAATTTGAAAAAGAAACTTTTCCTATATGTATATCACCACTTCACTGACCTGTGTCTAAATGAACGATAGTCCGCGAACGTACATCGTACGAATTGTGTGTGTCAAACACTGTTGGTACACGTATTGTATATGGTGTTGTTGTTATGCTGCCAGTTGAAGAAGAAGCGCTGAATTATATTATACACCCTGATCTTTATACAGCAATTGAACAAACGAGCAAATAGTAAACGACAATTTACTAAAATAAACTATACAGAATTCGCCGCGACTAGCTGGAACAGCAAGTTAGAGGGTGCCGCGTTCGATGTGTCGCGTTTTTTTTTTTCTTGTTCATTTATTAAATTTACATCGATACGACTTTTTCAGTATTCGACTCACTGAGCGAATCGTTATTTCCGTGAGATTGCTTATGCAGACTCCGTCAAAACATCAAACCGCGACTATTTTATAATCCATTAACCCGAGAGCAGCACGTGCCGCCCATTCAAATGTGGTTTTCGGTAGAAAAATCGCGAAGAAAAACAAATAACATGTGGGAAAAAAAAAGCCGAGAATTTGCAGCTATATATCATACACTATTCAATACGTGCCGATGAGTTGACTTTTCTGTATAACGTGTTAAATAATAATTCGAATTAAAATCTACGGTTTTCGCCAATCCAAGATCCTATAACGAACCTTCGTATCGTGAAATATTAAAATTGAAAACTGCAGTAGAGCGCGAACAACCGGACGGGCCGAAATCAAAAACGCTGTTTAAAAACTATTGATACATTGATCACGTCACAGGTTAAACAACGAAAACCCAATTATAATATCAATGATTATTACTTTACAATATAATAATCGATGGTAATACGCTTTATATAACAATGGAACCTATATAATTGTGTAATTTGTAAGTATGTTATACCGATACGTAATATTTCTAGTGAAAAAAATTTTGTACTCGTGAATTTTGTATTCAATGAAAATATGAATATATCATATTGATATTTGGTATAGGTATTTAATGCGTTTTGTCACTTTCTTTCGGCGGTCAAATCATGAGTGTTCGCAGTTTATGACTAAAATTTAAGAATAAACTATAATTTACCGTAAAACTTATCATCTTTTATTAAATTTGTTGTGCGCGAAACGAGGTACAACGAATCGCTGAAAACGCAGATGAATGATATAATATTATTTTGTACCTGGTGTGTTTGTCTCGACGTCGAGTTT